>CM050167.1:189024966-189564966 GCA_027410445.1 Discoglossus pictus | reverse complement strand
CCTGCAAAGCCTGCTGGTTTGAAATCCGGCTGCGTTACAGAGTTATTACATTAGACCCTGGTGCGAGTTACGGGCTTAGGACGCAAGTCCATAAACCATCGCCGTGCACGCAAGCTGTTAAGTGGCCTGACGAGTTGCGGTCGTCCGTAACTATCCAATTGCGGAATAACATAGTGCGACACAGGCCTTCCAGCCAATAGAAAGCAGTCTAGCCGAAGATGATTGACCGTGGGAGATAGTTTTGTCCTATTTGGAGCCCGTAATGTATTTGCCTCCATTTGTGGGTTACGGGCTTGAACGCCAGGGTGTCTTTGAAAATGTGTTGCAATTTATAGTGGAATTGGAACAAGCAGTTACGGGCTTGACAAAACAAAGGATTTGCGGGTACGCAGTTCAAATTTCACACTTAACCTGCAGGTTGTGAGCGGCTTGCTTTACAGGGCCAATTTATTTGGCGTAAGTCTTGTGGCCTACGTTAAGGGCCATTGTTTTGACACGTTCAGGGAATTTAATAGGGCTGTATATACTTAAGAGCTGTAGCTATACCCTGGGAAGACAAGAGTATTCCTCCCTGCTCAACCAGCTGATTACACTGCCCCTGTGATCCATTGTTCCAGCTCCTGTCCAGCATCATCCAGAAGGTTGAGTACTAAATACTCCCTCACAGATCCAGAACCAAATCCTGACCAGTGGGAGTTCCAGAGCATTGCAGGGCCAGCTGGCTAGGTTCTGCGGCAGGGAAGAAAGCAACTATATTCAGCGGCCATCTACATCTGCTCCTGAGGTTGACGGCTACTCCTGAAAGGTCTGTGTGCTGATACCTCTTATTTGATCAAGGTGAGAGGATCTGCGCTAGTGAAGGTTGGAGACCGCCTGGAAGCCAGAGGGGTTGTACCATGACAGTCTTCCTTATAAATTTCTATTTGACATATTTAAATAATATTTTTACAAACCTTGACTAATATTCCAGAGCATCTTCTAATCTATATTTGATGTGTGAGACAGAAAGGGATAGCATTTTGCAAGTTGCTACTTACAATGGTATTAAGATTATAATCACCTCTGATTTTACAATTCTCTAAGACATCCATAAAAATTATGAGAGCCTGTTTTGTGAGCTTAAAGCACAATTGAAGTCATCAGAAGTGTTCTGCACCATCACGTAGAGCAATTAAAAACAAATATAATATACACAAAACTTATTTTTTTCCATTTGAAGCTGTTTTCACCAATTTATAGATGTTTAAAAGTGCTGCCAACATAGCTTTTCTGGTATTTAAAATGTTGATTTACCCTATGCAGTCTCAACAGTACAAGATACATTGAAAGTAAAGGTATATTCCTTTAGATCATCAATGGACTTTTACTGTGCTCTGGCAATTTTTTTTAGAAAAAACAGGAAAACACAAAGCAAAGAAAATAAATATACCATATGTCTTTAATTGGCAAAAATCATTAAGATTCACAGAGATATTTAGAAGCGCTCTCTTTCAGATACAAAAAAATGAATGCATGATTTCATGTCCCTTTAATGGGCTAGATTTGCTAAGATACACAGAGATTTTGATGTGAATCCCTGAGGCGGTCATTCTTTTTTTTTTTTCAATAAAAAACAGCCACAGAGTATCACACTGAGAATCTTTTTTTTATCAATTCAGTTAAATGTGTCACAGTGAAAACAAATCTTTTAGATGTGTTAGTTTTCTTCAGCTACAATCAGCCTGCCATAAACAGCCGACTTATTTCTCTGTAAAGGGTCACTGTAATAGTCAAGCTGTGATTAAATCAAATCAACTTTTGTGAGGAAACTCCTGTCAGGGAGTAAAAGCAACTTTGGCTATGAAGCAGATGTTTACTTGATACACCAGTTGGTATCTATCTACAGAGGCCTTTTGAAACTCCTTTAGACCTGCCTCCCATTCCTTTATGGGGAAGGAGACAAGCAGCTTGGCTAAAGGCGGGGAAGCAATTTTTTGTTGTTGCTTGTGGCATTTGTTATATATGCATTGTATGTAAATGCTACTTTTAAATTGTGGCTTATAAGTACTTCAAACTATAATTTATTTTGAAACGAAATCATTGGATATATATTAACTAGCGACTTGCCTGTCAAAAATGGCGGCAATACAATTTGAAGCCTGGCAATGCTGTTTGCCACACAATGCAAGGCTTTCCCCCCTTTAACTTGCGGGCCTCGTGATGAGCGCCTTTGTCTCTTTCCCTCCTCTCCCTCCCATGTCTGTTTGCCCCCTCTCTCTGCCTTAAGTTTTTTTTTTCTCTTATCTCCCTAACCTGTGTCTATTTCGCCCACTCCCTCCCCTGTGTCTCTTTCCACCCTCTTCCCCCTCCCCTCCCCTTTGTCTTTCTCCCCCCTCTCCCTCCTCTGTGCTCCTTTTTTCATTTACAGTTGTGAAACCATTTGCAGGCTTGGGAAATTGATCAATTTACCCAAGGCCGAAATGGTCTTCCGATTTACGTGCTTAGCTGTTCTGAGACCGCCAAACAACGCCAATTAAATAGCAAATTAGCTTTCAACCTCACTTACAGGCTCCCTGCCTCGCCCCCTGTGCTACGTGTGAGGTTGTAAGCTAATTTTGTAATCAATTGGCTACAGGCTTGATAAAAATGGCAGCCGTTAAACCCGTACTTTTGAAGCCTGTACCTCCGAAGCTGTTCATAGCCTCTCCCTCCCTCCTCTCCATTGCAAGCTTTACGATGAGCGCCTTCAGCGCGCATCACGGGCCTCTCCCCCCTTCTAACATTCGGGCCTCACAATGAGCAATTTCGGCATTCTTAACAGGATTGGCCTATGCAGTAAATTCTGGAGATTTTTATACAGTGTATAACCTTCAAGACCTCTCTATTTTATTAAATACAAAATTAATAAAGTGACATGTATACATAAGAATTGCTATATTTTGTGTTTTATATAATATTATAACTAAGTTGTATTAATTATGTTGATCTCCCTCAACGTACAGTTACTTACTCCTAAGAGACCCCATAGAGACAATTAGAAGCATCTTACGGTATACAGGCCGTATGTCTGCCGGCCTGCTGCAGGCTTGAACTCTGCTACAATTCCGATGTTATTCAATTGTAAAAGCCCGCAAGTCACGAGGCGAAAGACGAAACCGTAAACCATGCACTCGTACATAACAGTTCAGGGCGGGAACATGATCAATTAAGCAAGGCTGTAACCACCCATTTCATAACAGCCAATAGTATATGAGATCACCATCATTACGGCAGTAAAACATAGAGGTTACGTGTGAATCAATTAGCGTTTGGGGGTCCGATATGCAATGGGACTTGCAAAACCCCAAAATACAAAATAATAAAAATGAATGCCAATGCTGTTTTATTCCATATGGGTGGCCTGATATGTATTAACTCATTGATTCCTGAGATCGATATAACCCCGAAATGACACATACATTTTTTTTTTCTATTGCCAATTTGCAAGCTTGAGACTGTTGTGCAATTCCTTCTAATGTCTGTCATCGCTTTCCCCGTCATTTACAGTGCAGTATTGATTTTTTATTTGCATTTACAGTGCTACGGACAGGGGTTAAACCCCCTTGCGGGTCCTCTCTAGCACTCGTAGGATTTTCTCCTACATTTGCCGTTTACTGGTGTGAAAACATTTGCGGGAGAATTGTAGCAATTGAATAGCGATTTGCGATTTTAGCACTCGTAACTATTGCGGACGGGAAAGATCAAAGGCTTTGTGAGGCTGTAAGTTTTCAAAGCCGTAACCTGTAAACCGTTTGGAGCCCGCAAAAAGACGCCAATTGAATAGCAAATAACTTACGGGCTCCAGTAACTTACAATTGCTCAATGGAATCAGGCTCTTAGTCTCTCAGCTTCTGGAACCCCCCCCTTTACTTTCTGTATACTCTCCTGCAAGCTGTTTCCTTCAGCACTGCATTTTGTGTGTTAAGGGAGAGAATTTACAACAGTGTCATGCTGTTAGACCATAAGCAACAAACATACATTGTTTTAGAAGCTGACAGGATTTTCTAATTTACACATCTTATTATTAGAAATGATTACATTTAATAATTAGGATTAAAACACCTGTCAGTTTGCATGAGGTCTAACAGCATGACACCAAAAGCTAAGGATTCTCCTTGTGGGAGTATCATTAGCTCACAAAATGCAGTAATGCAGGTCACAGGTGGGTACAATGGTAGTCTGCAGGAGAGAATAGAGGTAGAAACGGGTAGGTTACAGAAGCTGAGAAAGTGTGGGTCTTTTAGAAGTAAGTGAGTATGCATTTTCTATGGAAATTACATTGAGAAGGATCTAATTAACGGAGCCTAGTAAAAATATTTCATTAAAAAAAAAAAAATCTAATGTTAGCTGCTTTATAAAAAAACAATACTTGATAATGTGAAGAATGTTTTAGATAGATTTAACCTTTAAATATTGTGTTTAAGTACACATTAATGACAGCAGAAATTTGCCTTTGTTTCTAACAGAATTATAAACCATGTTCTGTTAAAAACCGCCACTTAAAGGCACATCCAAGTTTCATGGATTAATACATTTCTGCAATCCTTAAGCAAAAAGCAGCTTATGTGTATGCAGCACATCTCATAAAACATTTTATTTTTATTAATATCTAAAAATCTATATAATGATTATGTTTACACCTCCAGGGGGTGTCTACACAGGCATCTGATCCCCTCCAATCAGCATGCAGCATCAGGGGAGCAATATTAACCCACTATTTACCTACTGTTGCTTGCTCAGCCAATCTCCTTGCAGCTTCCTGTCTTCATGTCAGCAGTAAGACATAGCACATATCAGTGATACACTACATATCACAGGCTGCTTTACAGCACAAACAGGAACCCCAGCATTTAAATCAAATGTTTCACTAACCCAATGGGCAACAATAAATCATTTTAAATGTGATGCTAATTTAGCCTGTGTTTGGAGGGTGTTAATCCTAATTTGCAACTGCCAGAAATTACAAGAGATTTTGCTGACTTCAATGTAAGTTTTTAAATGTTTATTTTAGTATTTATTTCATGCAAAAACATGTTTGCATACACTACTAATCCTCCTTTATCAGATGCATTCCAAATCCAGTTCACTTATATATGCCTTTAACAGAGCAACTTGACAATAGAAGTAAATAAAAGAGTAAACCCAGAATGATAACCCTCCCCAACAGGCTACAGACTTGCAGCCTAAAATGGAATACCCATGATACAAACAGAAATCAGCTAAATGTAAGATTTTCTTTAAAAATGATTTTATGTTCATGTCTTACATAGCTGTTAATGCTGTTTTCCCAAACTACAGTTAAACACTAATCTAGTAACAGATCCACTGCTCTTTGGCAGAGTGTGCTGAACCCTGGCATTATAATGTTCATCCCAGATGAATCACACAAGGACTCAGATAAATTACTTGCTGTGTGAACTGGTGTCATTCTCTGACCACTGTAACATCACTCGTCAGGTTAGATATATGGGAATTTTATATGCCAGGCACTCTGATAAATAAGTATATTTATAAACTAAAATGCTTGGCAAGCTCCAACAAATATTTGAGTGTCAGATCATTAGTAGGCACTAAATTACTGTATGTAGTTTTGACAGCCTGATGCCTTTTCCAATGGGGTTACACCATTGAAAACAAAGATCTGCAATGTGCTTTCTTTTTTACATACCCAAATAGTGTGCGTGGAGGTCACACAAGGCATATTCACACTTCGTAATTATTCTTCAACACAGGCACACGTTGGAGGCCAGCCAACCTCATGTCAGTTTGCAGCTTTGATAACTAGAGAAGGGACAGGCAGGAGTGATAGAGAAACCTTTTAACAGCACAACAGTCCATAAATAACCTCTTGCATGGAGAAGTGTAACAAACTAATTAGGTCCCCTGTCCACAATCCAATCCTCCCCCAGCAAAGAAGAAAAAATTAACAGTAGAAGAATAACATTGCAGGGTAGGCCTGAGACAACTTCTCTGTAGCCAGATGTAATACTTTGGAGTATTCCAGTATACTGTGATAATCTCTGTTTTGAACACACAATGTAAATAAGCTGACCATATGTTTCTAAGCAATAACAGAAGACATTTTTGCGGTGAATGGATAGGTGTAGAACTAGAGAATATAAACTTAACATTCTCTTCTCAGAGATGCTCTTTCAGCTCTAATATTAAACCCAATACTGATTGTTTTTTACTCTACCCAACCAGAATAGGCGGAAATACAGCTCTCTGCTAAACTTGTAACCAGTAAGATTACATGAATTTCAATCCCTGAATTCTGATAGGTTTAATGCATAACCAACCAGAAAAGGTGTGGTAACCTTCTCTGATTGGTTATTGAGTAACCAATCAGATTTAGTAGATTTGAATTGCTTGATTTTGTTTTGCCAAAATTTGCTTAACACATATTCCAGTCAATCAGAAGCCTGAAAACAGTATATTGGTTAAAGGGGGCAGTCAAAAGCCATTATTCAGAATAGGAAATCCTCAGAGAAGGAGCACCATTAGTTTAATTGTGTTTTTTAATAGTGCGTTGTGATTTTTTTTGGATGTCCATTTTCAACAATCAAGCCAAATTAAAGAGGCCCATTTCCCAGAGGGTCAGAAAATGAGGAGAGATGGTCTTCAGTCAAGAATGAAGAGGTAGTTTCCATGAATGGCCCAAAGAGAGGACTAATGGCTTTAATCAACCTTGCATATGCCCAGTCATACAAAGCTGAGGATTAGGGAGTTGATAATTGTTGCTAGAGCGTAATGTATTAATAAACCCATTTTACAGCTTTATTTTATTATGTTCTGTATTTTCTTTTCTTAATTATAATTTATTATTTATTTAAATGTAATAGTCATTATTATTTTCTGTAATTCTTTATTTTCTGTTTTTATTTTTATTTAATTTAGGGTAGGTATTTGGGTGGGGGGTGGGTTATGTTATGGACTATAGGATTCATTTTGGACCCCATGAAAGAGGTAGGATCCATTGGGAACAATAAGGACCACTATGATAGTTGTTAGGGCGCCATGAGGGTTCATAGGTTAGTATGCCCTGGGGGTCCTTAGTATACTCCTGTGCGCATACATTTATGTGAGTTCTTTTGCCAGAAACATGTAAAAGAATCCACAAACTTTCTTGTAAATAGTAGGTATGAATCAGCCTTACGGGAGTTCCTATGAGAGCCTTGTCATCAATCCCTTATTTTGTTGCAATCAGTGAGCTGGCCCTAATGCATAAGTGCATTAAGATCACCTTTCTTAAAGCACCATGAAAAGTGTTTTTTCACTCTTCTGAAAGAGGGTGTTTGTGTGTTTTTGGGTTTTTAAATTAAAAATGTCAGAGCAGTATAAACTGATTTAAATGTTTAACTGTACTGGTGGCTTACTCAGCCATTGAGCAGTTCTATAGCTGTATAAGTCATACTTGTCCACTAATGAGACCTATAGTCTCAAACACACTTACAGCCTCATCCTATTACTGCGATTTTGAGATCTGGGCTTGCAAATGGAGGTTGCATGCTACTTTGCCATTCAATTGCCTTCCGTTTGCCGGCTCTGATCGAATTACTTGCTACGAGCTGCGATCCATTGCAATTCTTACAATCGCAAGTTACTTCCCTCCAAGCCTTTGATCTTTCATGGTCTCAAGAGTTGCGGCTGCTAAAATCACAAATAGCTATTCAATTGTTACGATTTTCCCTCGCGAATCACTCTGTTAAGCCCGCAAATTGCCAAAATCGAACCACAGGTTACTGGGACCAAGGAGGTCTCGCAAAGGGCTTACTTACAAATTGGAGCACTTTAATAGCAAATATAAATTTAATACAGCTCTGTAAATGGTGGGGAACACAATGGGCGACATTAGCACAACATTCTCAATCTTGCACATCGACAAAATTGAATACTTTATTTCATGTTTAATTTCCATCCAAAGTCCTACGGGCTTCAACCTCCAAGCCTGTAGGACTTTGGAATCCAACCTCCATATTCATTGAAGTCCTACGAGCTTGAATAATGGGTTACGGGCTTGGAGGTCATTCAAGCCCGTAGGACTTTGGACAGAAATTAAACATGAATATAGCTGTATAAGTGTTATATTTTGGAGCTGTGCAAGCTTGAGAATGTTGTGCTTTTAATTATAATGTCACCTATTGTGTTCCCCATCATTTACAGTGCTGTATTGATTTTATATTTGCATTTAAAATGCTCCAATCTTACGAGTTTGAACCACAAGTTACGGGCTTGCGTCCATGATCATGTTCAAGCCCGCAAATGCTACTGCCGAGAGCATGGTTTCCGAATCTTGTGACTGACGCCTATGGGTCCGGCCAATTGAATAGCAGAGTAAAAGTAGACCTACTTGAGCCAGCAACTCTATTGCAGAAAATCAGCTATCTGCGATGGAGTTATGGCCCTTAATCGAATGAGGCGGTATGTGTACAGGGACTGGTTTCCTGTTATTTTCAATGAAGTTGAAAACAGATTTTACTTATTTTTTTGTTTTGAGATAACAAGTACCAAATATTATAGGTACTGTAGTACTGCTAATTATGTGTTCAATTTGAAAGCAACATCATATCTGATAAATATTAAGGTGCACAATCTGAACATCACTAGAGGGAACACCACACAACACAACAAATAGTTTTTAGGGTGCCATCTAATAGAACAGAATAATTACAAGCATCGACTTTGTATGTAAAAGCTTCAATGATGTCTCTGTTAATGAATGAACTTTTTTGGCTATTTAAGGTAACCATATTGAAACATTTGTATTTATATATTGCTTGAAAAAGGGTTTGTGGCCCAAAACATTGCGTCTTTTACCAATATGTGCACAATAAAAGAACACATCTTCACTTCCCAACTCTAAGGGCTACTGTGACTTTTTGCACCAGTACATTTCCATGTTACCCTTATGAGTGCTGTTTGCCCTTAAACTGTATATGAAAAAATCTGCTTCCTAGAAAATAGTGAGTCCACATTTACCCCTGTAGTAGACCTGGTGCTTTGTTTAAATGCATAATAGAGATGTTGTGACTTTTCTGTCCATTTAAAGGAATATGTAAGCTGGATTAGTACATTTCTGCACTCTGTAGGCAAAAAGCAGCATATGTGTATGCAGCACATCTCATAAAACATTGTATTTTTATTAATATCTAAAAACCTCTCTAATGATTATGTTGACACCTCCACAAGTTGTCTACACAACTTCCTGGTTCCCCCCAAATCAGCATGCAGCATCCGGGGAGCAATATTAACCCACTATTTACCTGCTGTTGCTAGCTCAGCCAATCTCCTTGCAACTTCCTGTCACATGTCAGTGATACACTACATTTCCCATTCTCCTTTGCTACATACCCCATGCTGCTTTGCACCACAGCCAATAGGGGAGCAGTATTGTCACTGCTGATAGATGACTCATCCCTAATTCCTGTCTATGCTGTGGGCTGTTGCCATAGCAACTAACATAGTGCTATGTCTCAAATCTTTCTCTAACCGGATTGGCCAAAACAATTGGAGGGGGTGTTAACCTTCATTTTAAACTGTCAGAAATTACAATAGATTTTGCTAACTTCAAGGTAAGTGTTTTAATGTATATTTTGGTATTTTTTCATGCACAATTTTTGTTTCATACACTTCTGATTCTCCTCCATCAGATGCATTCATAATCCAGGAAACTTAGATATCACACAACACATACACATTAAATTGTTAGATTTTTCTGGTTGAAAATATAACCAGAAGAGGCTATGGAGACATAAGTCTTAGGGAATGTGTATACTATTCCTGATAGATAATCTTTTCAGGTAGATATTTACATAAAAATAATACTTTTTTTACTGTGTACATTGAATGCAGTAACAAGACATTTCTGGACATTTTTAGAAAACTGTAGTTGACTCACAGTGAATGGGATACATTAGCTTTCAATATAATTAGTATAAAAAATACATATCCCATAAGAGAAACTGATTTATCATATTTTTCAGAACTGGACTTGTTGGACTTTGCACTTGTCAACAGTCCCTTGGGTGCTCTTTCTAGAACGTTGTTAGACAAGGAGCTGGAATGACGATGGTTCCTGTCAAGACCACATACTTTCAAATGATAAATGGGTGGAAAAGTGTAGAGGTGAATGAGGTTAGGAGTGCGTTTCCAAGGTTGGACATTGAGCTGAGTTAGATCTTGAAGTCACCAAAACTCCATGGATGTGTGTGTGAAGGAATAGTGGCATTTGAGGTCCACCAAACTCAGATACTCACAGGAATACAGTTTTTTTGGGAAAAAAGTCACGTTTATTAAATATGCTTATCTTCTTTATCACCGCCCATTGATAATCATAATAAATTGCTTCTGATAAATCCATTACTTCAAAGGATGGATATTTTAGTTAATTTGTGCATAATATGCAGTAAATAAACAAACCTTTTCTGTGTCACTTTAAGGTAATCCTTGCTAGGTTACTTGCACTGTACCTCCCAACATTTCATACCCAACTGTTTACACAATGTGTTTTATTTTAGAGATATGTATGCTTATTATGTGCACACTGCTTAATATACACATATATACTGAAGAATAGGCATGCTCCCCATCTTGCTTTTTCGTGAAACTTAGAGAAAATAAACAGAAAAGATACAGAGAAAGAAAAGAGACATGGTCAGACTACAATAGAGGGTCGTACAATAGGGTTTTAATTATTTGTTTAGTTACTAATTAGCAATAAAATCAATATCTCAACAATAAAAATCAACGTAGCTTTTAAAACTGAAATTTGAAATATTCATTGTAGTTTTGAGCCGATGTGTTTCTCTCGACCCCATATTAGATGTGCAGGGTGAAAGAAGATATTTTCAAAAGTCTGTTTTAATTATTTTCAGACTATTGTAGGTTTGCCTACAATAACCTCTGCAGGTACGCAGGCAGATAAACAATGTTATCAGAACAAGAGATAAGATCTCCTATCATGACAGTCCCTCTAGGCAGATCTTCTCCCTCCCCCAGGACACATGAAAGGGGTGGAGAGCAGCTGATCCACTGAAAAATAAAAACATAATTTTTAAAAGCTACATTATCTTTCATTTCTTCAAATAAAGATTTTACTGCTGATCAGTTACTAAATAAATCTTATAACCAATATATGTCTGAATATTCTACTTCATGCAAAGATCAGTTAGTGACAGCAAACAACAGGTTGGCTTGGAATTTCTCAAGGTAAGCATGGGCCAATGCACCTGAACACACTGTGCAAGATATAGCTATAGACAGAGAGGCAGATAAAAGAAAGGTAATATTATAATATACAGAGACAGCAGTAATTAATCATTTGTAGCGTGCAGTTCACTTCTATAAATCCATATTTCTCAGATAAGAGCCTGTCTTTACTTGCAAAGTTTGAAATTCTTTTATCTGAACAAAGCATGTGAAAGACGTCAGACTTTACTCTAATGAAAAGCACTTAAAATGTAATAGTGATTGTCATTTCATTTGTTTTTCTAATAAGTTAATAAAAATAATTAAAATTGTATATATGTTGTTCGTCCAATAATCTATATGGCTGCAATGCACTGGTTTGGAGCACATATGGCTGACCTTATTTCATACCACTATACTGTACAGTAAAGAGGCCAGCTCAGCTGCGGACATTCTGACACCTTGAGAGAAGTGAATTCCTTACTGTCAGCAAAACTTGAAAAAAAAAAAAACAGATTGCTAGGTGGATAAAAGCCAAGAGTAGTATATAATTTTAAAGAAGCAGTTATTTTTAGAATCACCAAAACCTGGAACTTTTAGAAAAAAAGTATTAATAGGAAAGTTGTTTAAATACAAATAGTCACAGACAAAATACAAATGGGCCAGATAATGAAGTCCAAAACCATTTCCTTAATAATAATGCTTAACCAGTTGACCTCTGTGGATCTGGACCTGTAGTGCAGTAAGTGGCTGGCCGATGTGGCATGGAACGGATGAAACCATTTTTTTTTTCAGCTCCAAAATGAGGCAATGCTGTTTCTTTCATTTCACTACTTGCTCTAGCTTCACAATATATTGGAGTAATTTATTCCCTTGCCTGTGCTAATTCTGAGGATGACTCTGAGCAGCTTCCATCTAAACCTCCTCATTAGGTACAGAAGCTAGCAGGGGAGTGGAGCTCTATCCAGGCAGCTGCTCAATCCAAGACACACCAACTCTGTTACTGCTACTGATAGAAAAAATCCCTTTAGGCCTCATTGTCACAGCTGCAAGTTATACACTGCCATGAAAAAGTGTTTTTTTTTTATGTTCCCCTATTGGTGGAATAAAATGAGCTCTCAGAGCAAAAGCAAAGGCCAAAATCCGCTAATCTGCACTGGGCCTGCAATGTGGGTTGCTGAGGCAACAATGATCATTTTCCGATAGAAAAACAACCATTATCACTATTGAACTACTTCTCAGACCCAAACATTTCTCACATTACCTCTAAATCTTACAGCTTCCAACTTAAAATCATGACCACTTCTTTCTGCATTCCTCTTCTTCTGGAAATCCTTCCTGAATTCTATTAAACACATTGTATGCTTTATTCGGGTTCCTGGTGGTCCAGTGTTTAGGTTTCAGTGCTTTCACCCCTGCAACCTAGGTTTGATTCTAGTCAGGAAACCAAGGTCACACCACCCTGAAGCCATGTAGGGTTGGGCCTGGTCAGTACTTGGATGGGCGACCACCTAGGAATACCAGGAGCTGTATTCTGTCCCCCATTGGAAAAGGAACTGGCAACCCACTCCAGTATCTCTGTCATGAATACCAAGTAGATCAGCATGGTGTGTTACAGTCCATGAGGTCACGGAGAGTCGCACATGACTGATCAACGCAAACACACACGCTTTATTCCAGAAGGTGAGCAGGGATGGAGCTACCAGCGATGCAGGCAGTGCAACGCACCAAAGCCCTCCTCAGGTGGACAGTGCTGGGACCCCACCACCACAGGCAAAACTTGGTCTCACACCCCTGCTGACTGGAAATTGACCCTAGCCTGTTTAAAAAAGAGCATTTCTACTGGACTCCAAATGGTGGCAGTGTGGAGCAGTTCAGCAATGCCCAGGATGTCTATAGCAGAGCTGACAGGGAAGAGATGAGAGAGCAAGGGCTGGATGACAGCAAAGTACAGGGGATATAGGTTGTGTGATGGGGAACAAAGGAGATAGGGATGGGTGCTATGTGAGGTGGGTGCTGACAGGGGATGGCTGCTGACAAGGACTGATTGCTATGTAGGGAGGGATGCTGAGAGGGATGGGTTCTGTGTGGGAATGGATTGTTAAAATTGTAAGGCTGGCAATGCTTCAGCGCTCATCGCAAGCCTCCCCCCCCCCCCCCCCCGTGTACTTCAACTTTCCTGATTTGCACTGATCACCTTCGGAGCTCATTGCAAGCCCCACGCTGAGCACCTTCAGCGCTCATTGCAGGGCAAACACCTTTGGTGCTCGTTGCAAGTGTCTCCCGCTCGCTGTGCTCATCCTTCAGCGCTCATTGCGACCCTTTCTTCCCGCCTATTGTACGGGCCACTCATTGCAGGGTTCGTTAACCTGCAAGTTTTGTGATTGGGAATGCCATGTGTCTCTTTCCACCATCTCCCCCCTGTACCTGTGTGTTTCTCCTCTGTGTGTCTGCTGAATGTTTGGGTGTTACACTGCTGTTGGTTTTATTTTCAAGGTCTTGCATGCCTGGCGTTGTTGGTGTAAGTGTTACTGTCTTTGCCGTTGTGTATTTTCTAAATCCCCCGTGCCTGGCTTTGCTCAGCCTCGTTTTCATCCAGTTTCCGAATTTTTATGTTTTTCGTCCACCATTTTTTTCCTTGCTTAGCTGATTTTGTATTGACGAAAACCCCCAAATATGGCTCAAATTCGCTTGCAATCTCCCTCCCAGGCTTCCTGGCTCTCCCCCTGTGCTGTGTGTGAGTGTGTTATTATTTTTGTTAAATTATTTTGCTTGTTTTTTCGGGTTTTTAGAGTTATGCGCTTGGCTCGCAGTTGCCACCCTCACAGTCGCGTGCCTCAACTGCTCGCCTCACTTTGCGAGGCTTGCAGTCATGTTAAACTGCTTACTGCCTAAATCCCGTGTGCCTCAACTGCTCACCTTGCGAAGTGAGGCGAGCAGTGCAATGACCACCTTTGGTGCTCATTGCAGACTACTCTCTAGCTATGCCACTGAAAGTGTGAGCTTTCTCAATGTGAAATTAAACATTACACAGCTGTATATGTTTTTGATATGAGATTACACATTTGGGTTTATATATGTCTGTTGTACTCAGATATGTATATGCTAATGGTTTATCAGATCATATGAGAGATTCACATTGCATTGCAGGGGCTGCAGTGTTTAATTCTATGAGGCAAACTTGCCATTGCAGCCCTTCACAACCAATCCTGACCCATTTGATAGCTTAGTGAATCTGACCATATATATACAATAACTCCTTGCTATTCTTTAACTGGCTCTTGATAACTATGACAGTCTCTCTTCAGGATATCCTGGATACTGAATGCATTCAACCATCCACATTGCATCCACATAAATAAATACAATAAAGGTACATTACAAATATACTAAATTAAAGTTAAGGGTTCAGCATTAACAGTGACTGTGGCATGCTTGTGTACAAAGGGTAAAGCTGCCACTCTGAGTCTGGCGGTACACTAGTCATGCTGCGTTGCAGATTAATGACCCAACAATGATATGCTGTCATATGAATCTCAAGATACATAGGGCCAGAAGGGATCAGCACACATATAAATGAAAAGGATGAGAGACATTAGAAAAGGATTATGTGGATCATATATCAAAGTTTCAGTGTTGAAAAAAACTTCTGATTTATCACTGAAATGTCAATTGCTGATGCCCAGTTCAGTACTAGACATTTTGATATATTATGCAACTTGCATTACCTCATTGAAATACAGAAAGAAACTAGCATCATAAAAATATTTAATTTAAACCACTCGCTATAGCTTTTTGAAAGGAAATACTGAAAAACTGCAAACACCTGAGCTTTGAGCCCAACAGCCACCATATCCACTGGTAAACTGGGCTCAGGCCTAAGACAACTGGATATGTGGAAAAATGTTGGCCATTGTTAACAGGACCCTATTACCTCAATGGGTGTGTTTATCGTAAATAACACAAACACTTTCTATACATTTTACTAGCCTTTATTCTCTACAGTAAATAATTACTGATAACTACAGCATTGTTTTGCAGCTAAAATGCATCTCGACATGCTAATTTGTGACTCAGAATACTTGATAAGGGTGAAGGAGTGGTTCTAAATGGATGACAGCATTGGAGTCATTGTCTTGGACACACGGACAGACACACAGACTGTGATTCTAATTAGTACATCAAAGCAGATAATTAGTAGTAAGGAGTCCCTTATTTGCATAGTCATGCAGCACAAATAATAGTGATACTCTCAGGAATGGTCCACTTAAAAAAATGGCTGATACAATGGTCATAACGAATAGCCTAAAAGAAATAAAAACAATCTTGAGTTGACAGAGACCCATTAAAGGCCACTGTGATATTTAAGTACTAAATTTTAGTATAAACAATTTTCACATTCACTCCAATTAAATATGAGTTTTCAAGCTCCAGCGTTTAACTTCCGGTTAGAAATATTTGGTTAGAAATGTTGCTGAGACACTGTCTCTGATAGGTTAGGATAATATATAGTGTACTAAAGAGGATAGAGGTGTGTAAAACCTTTCATGACCCTTTATTGTCTAGAATATGCTTTTGTAAATGCATAATTTTAAATGTGGGGCTTCAGCATCCCTTTAAAATACTATTATATTATATTTATAGCATGATCCTACTGATGAACTACTTGACATTACTTGATAATGGGCAAAATCTATTTTAATTTAATAACGGTAGACATTTGCTTTTGTTTCTAACAGGTCTAGACACATGTAGATTACATATCTATCTAGTTGTTTTGAAAGACTGACACTATGAAATGTGTGAAGTTCTGCTTTCTTCAGTCAAGTTTGATAAGGCAATTATTGCAAAACCTACCCAGCAGATCTTTCAGGTTCTTTTGATCCCTTCACCAAGACAGTTGATGTCTCTAAAATGCCCTCACTCAGATGCAGTATTTAGTAATATGAACACAGGTTAAGCATTAAAAAAATCAGGAACTGCTTTAATTGCTGTTGTAATTCATAACAGGTTCAATAGTTGTAAATTTAAACTTGAACTGATAAAATTACGTAACAGTTTCTGTGTCTTCTGGGTTTTGTATAAATTGCTATTACAGTCATTGACAATGTTTCATCTGCAACATGTCATAACATCCACTTCATTATTATCTTCTCTAGGAATGCTGACATATGCATATATCTTCTAGATAGGTTTCCTCCCCTTTTATTAGGAGTGTACACACACTTCGGTTTTCTCCCATTTTGTTAGGAGCATACACACACTTCATATGTCTTCAAGATATGTTTCCTCCCTTTTCTTTAGTAGCAAACACATACTTTATATATTTTAATTCAGAGCAGACTCTTCCACACAGCAGGATAGCAAATGACTGACTACATATCTGAATCTATCTGGCAATTACTGACTGACATCACAACATTCTAACATAACATACATTAATTAACATACATAGGGTAATCTATAGTTATGTAATATGTTATGTTATTTTGAACATACTATAAAATTACTGAGCCCAAAGGGTGGTCAAGGGGATCTTGACAAAGTGTCACTTGACAATATCAATAAATGAAAGATCAAATCCTAGAAGGATAACTATATATTTCAAAGTCCATGATAGCTAGAAGTTCTTCATGGTTGCGTCCATGACAAAAGCAGTCAGCTAAATGTAAAGGACCCCTGCTGTTCAAAAAACACTTATTTGTCAAATATGCACAAAATCAATAAATTAGATGTGTAAGCCATGGACATACTGCATTTTTGTGAAAATCTGAATATTTGAAAACTTTGTTTAAATACAGGAATCTATTTTATGTTTGTTATATCACTTCCTCACAGGTGAATCATGGGGTGTTTGTTCCCTTATTCCCCAATTCTCTCTTCACTGATAGCCAAAACAGAGAGCCATTTGAAAGATACATGGATAGATTGAAATAAACACAAGAGACACAGGGGAGAGGGAAAGAGACACAGGGGAGGGAGATGGGGAAAGAGACACAGGGGAGGGGGAAGATACTCAGGGAAGGGAGAGGGGGTAAAGGAGACACCATGGAGGGGGAAGAGGGGGAAATGAGCCACAAGGGAGGGAAAGAAGAGGGGGAAATGGAGCCACAAGGGAGGGAGAGGAGGGGGGAAATGAGACACAAGGGAGGAAGTAGACAGGTCTCACGATGAGCGCCGAAGGTGCTCACATTGGGTGGCAAACAGCATTGCCAGCCTTAAAATGTTGTTCTCGTATTTTTGACGGGCAAGTAGCTAGTTATATAAAAAAAATACAGATTGTATTCTTCCTTGTCTTATCCCCTGTGCAGTGCTATGGAATATGTTTGTGAGTTACAAATTAAGGTTATTATTCACATAGATAGTTGTGAGCAATACAGGTTGTTGCTAACGCTTGCTGGCTCGCGTAGCTGGCAAGGAGCGACGAAGGATGGCCGTAGGCGCTCAACCCTACGACCAAGCACGACTTAGGCAGTATGCGAGGCCCGTAGTAGTTTGAAAACAAACGCTTGGAAAAACTACGGGCCGTAACACTTGCAAAAAGGAAAGCGGCACATAACAAAAAAAAAACTACGACCTGAGGCACTTAGAAAAACAACAATAACGCCACCAAAATTAACAAAAATACAAAAAAAACACCACTCACAGAATGGGGGGACAGGCACCATGTCTAGGAGTCAGGTTGCATCACAATTTAGCCACAATTGGCAGAGTTTCCACACACGAAAATCTCACGAAAAGCAAGAATAAAAATGGCGTCCGAAAAAAAAAAAAAAATGAGGCTACACGACCCCTAAACACTCATAATACCAACAAGCACATAAGACTTTTACACAAAAAAATACAACCCACGGCACTTAGAAAAAAAAATAATACAATGTCAAAAAAATATGAACTTAACGGCCGAACTGTGCACATACAAAAACAACAATAACACCACCAAGATTAACAAAAATACCAAACAAACACCACTCACAGCACGGGGGGACAGGAACGACGACTGGGAGTCCGGTTGCATGACAATTTAACCACAATTTGCTGAGTTTCTACACCCGAAAATCACTGAAATGAGAAAAAAAAATGGCGGCCAAAAAACCCCGAAAACGAGGCTACATGACCCCTACACTTGCAAAACACCTCCAAGCACATAAGACTTTTACACAGGCACGTACGAGGCATAAAATACACTATTAGGGACAATGGAAAATGCTCCACACCTGCGTAACACATAGACAATTGCCACCATTTTACAACACTAACTTGCAACTAATAACATTACCATTACAAAATGCCCAATTACACAGCTAAACAAACAGTTTACGCTTGCGCACGCAGCCTACTTATACTACACACTTCACACATTGCTGACGCTTACAGCTCAGGTCAGCAATAGTGCAAATGTACATTGTATGCTGCAGAAACATCAAAACAGATTGTTAGCTCTTCAGGATATTGATTGCTGGATATATTAATTAAAAATAGGTAATATATATATATATATATATATATATATACATATATATATAAAAAAAAAAGGACCAGGGGAGAGGATCGCAATGAGCCACAAAGGCGTTCAGTGTAGGGCTCCCAATGAGCGCCGAGGAAGGCACGTACGAAGTATAAAATACACTATTAGGGACAATGGAAAATGCTCCACATCCGCATAACCCATAGACAATCGCCGCCATTTTACAACACTAACTTACATCTAATAACATTATCATTACAAAATGTCCAATTACACAGCTAAACAAACGGTTTGCCGTCGCGCACGCAGCCTATTTGCACTACACACTTCACACATTGCTGACACTTACACCTCAGCTCAGCAACAGTGCAAATGTACAATGTATGCTGCAGGAACATCAAAACAGATTGTACACAAGGGGAGAGGCTCGTAATGAGCGCCAATGGCAATCAGCTCAGACCTTGCAATGCGCGCCAAAGGTGCTCCCACCACCATAATTACCCCAGCGGAGAGGCTCGCAATGAGAGTGGAAAGCGCTCAGCGCGGGGCTCACAATGAGCGCAGAGGGTGCTCAGAGGAGCAAAAATACACCAGGGGAGAGGTTCACAATGAGCGCTGAAGGTGCTCACAAGACCAAAAACCTTACATTGTGAGCCAAACAGCATTCCCAGCCTTGCAATCATCATTTTTTTATGGTCAAGTTGCTAGTAATAATCACATATAATAGTGTAGTAGGGGCAGAGTAAGGGGGGAGGGAGAAAGGAGAGAGAAAGAAGGAAAGCAGGGACAGAAAATGAGAGAGAGAGAAGGGAGGGAACGAGGAAAGGAGAGAGAGAAGGAGAGCAAAGAAAGAAAGGAGAGAGAGAATGGAGATGAGAGAGAAAAGGAGATAGAGAAGCCGAGCAAAGACAGAAATGAGAGAGAGAGAGAGAGAGAGGGAGAGGAGAGCAAATACAGAAACAAGCGAAAGAGCGAGGAGAGCGAGAAAGAGAGCAAAGACAGAAAGAAAAGAGAAAAGGGAGAGGAGAAAGAGAAGGAGAGCATAGACAGAAAGGAGGGAGGGAAAAGAGAGAAAAGGAGAGAGATAATGAGAGCAAAGACAGAAAGAAGAGAGCGAAGGAGAGCAAAGTCAGAAAGGGGAGAGGGAAAAGATAGAAAAGGAGAGAGATAAGAAGAGCAAAGACAGAAACAAGAAAGAGAGGAGAGAGAAAGGGAGAGAAAGAAGGAGAACAATGACAGAAAGGAGAGAGAAGGGAGAGAGAAAAAGTAAGAGAGAAGGAGTGCAAATACAGAAAGGAAAGAGAAAGAAGGGAGAGAGAGAAGGAGAGCAAAGACAGAAAGGAGAGAGGGAATGGAGAGTAGAGAAGAGAGAAGAAAGACAGAAAGGAGAGAGAGAAAAGGGAGGGGTGGAGGAGAGAGAAAAGGAGAGAGAGAAGACAGAGCAAAAATAGAAGGGGAGAGAGAGGTGAGAGGAAAAAATTAGACAAAAAAAAGGGAGAGCAAAGACGGAGAGGAGAGAGAAGGGCGAGGAGTGAGGAAATGAGAGTGGTGAAGAGAGACAGGGGAAAGGAGAGAGAGAGAGAAAGAAGGGAGAGCAGATACAGAAAAGGAGACGAGAGGAAATGATAGTGGAGAAGAGAGAGGGGCAAATGATAAAGAGAAGGGAAATGATAGAGGAATGGAGAAAGTTAGGGGAGGAAAAGAGAGAAGCAAGAGAAACAAAAGGGACAGAGTGCAAAAGAAAGAGAGAGATAGGGAGAGAAATAAGGGGGAGAAAGAGATAAAAAAGAATAAAAAAAATCAAAAAGAAATGAAAGAAAATAAAGATGTATTGAATTATATTTTCCCATTCCAGTTATTGTTCTAGCAATTAAAAATTCTATTTTACAACTATGAAATAAAATTGACTTATATTAAACATACAACAAAGAAAAAATGCTTTCAGCATCCATTTAAGAGGTAATTTGTAAAGACAAGGGAATAGATAAATAGAATAGATTTCTAGCAGAAGTGCTAGGAAATAAAATACAAAAAAAATTCAAAAATGCCCGAAATAAACATAGGTCTATTCTGAGAAAGAAATGACCATGGAAGTGTCATAAAGTATGGCCTTTTGAAAAAACTTGACTTTATAATGTACACAAGTTGATTACAAAGTGACTTATACTGTCATTTATGATTGGTAAATAGTACATTTGTGTTCACATTTAAATGCCTAAAACAAGTTAAAAAAAAAACTTGTTTCATGCCCAGAATTTTGAGAAATACAGTTATTACACTGCATTCTGGTAACCTGGGCAGAGACATGCAAATGTGCCCACAAAGGCTTCGCTCTTGCAACCCATTACCATTTTAAACCATGCTTCCTTTAAGCATATGCCTATAACAGCTTTGAGCAAAGTTAGGGTTTGATTATACACAAGCTAGGAATCCTACCCACATATAGCTGTTTCAAGGTTACTGCCTCTCATCAGCGTGGGGTCGGTTCCTAGCTTGTGTAGTAGATTGTTTTGAATAGGTAGTTCACCACAATAATCATTTAATTTATGGTGGGCAAAATAGCGATAGAAGCCCTCCACCGTACAGTAAATAAATAGTACATCTGTGTTCACAAGTTAAAAACTCAGGGCCAACCCCAGGCAGCAAAAGCTCTAGCTACGCCACTGATTGAGATCAGAATTTCTCTAAAACCCCTTGTATGCTCACAGATGCTGATGTTGTTAGTTTGTTGTATGTCTCACAAACCACAGTGCTTCTTTCAGCAGTAAGAGCCGGCTCTTTTAGTAACACTTTATAATAGCCAAGCTTCAAACTATTGTCTTGCCCACTATCCTCCTAACTCAAGTCAGTAGCCTAAGTGACAATGCAGATACACTATTCTCTATGGACACTTTATCTTTTAGTCCTTCTTCCTTGTGTTGGTATAAATCTGCTCTGAGAGAACAGGCACAATTTATGCACAGTATCATGTCTGTGAGTTATGATCTAAAGAATAGCATCTAAATACAGAGCTGCCATATATCTTGTGGGATGTTATGTACTTTATCACTGAATTATAATTTATACTCTCTCGTGCCTTGGTACAGCTGACCCTGCTAGTATTAAGTAAGCTTATCTACTGAGTTCAAGGTGGAAAACAACTTACCTGTAAATGTATTATAAGAATAAAGTAAGTTCTGCTTTTCTAGGCAGTATTTGACCTTTTAAAAGAGTTAATGATGCTAGCATTTAGATACTCCCTGGGGAATGCACATTCTCAGTCTTATCAGTGTTATAAAACTATTCACTAAAAATAATTCAGCCAAAGCAGCAGAGAGTAATTGGCAATTACTGACAATAATGACTTATTAGAAAAAGATATGAGTGTATATGTAGTATTGCTCAGAATGGCTGCTTGACAAGTAAAACTTGCAAATACATATTTTTACGGTAAGAGGATATATTTTATAAAGGATGTATGCTTTATTAGAATGGCCACAAAGCACTTTTTCATATACAGCTCAGTCCATAGAGGGGTGGAATAAACATTTATCTTTATTGCCCAATTTTTAGAAAAGTATTTTTAAAGTATATTGACTTTATATATTATTGGTTAAATGACACCTGTAGATTAGGGAAAAAAACAATTCAACAAACTAGCAACATTAGCAGCTTTGAAAAAAAATATCTATTTTTTTTCTTTTAAACTTGTTTGCTAGTGCATGGAAACTGTCATGACTGTAGTACTTGAGGGGGCTTCTACTGAAGATGTGTGGAGGAGGTAAGATATCAGATACTAAAAGCTTATCTGAATCAACCAATGAGTCAGGGTCTATCTCCCCTCCTTCTACTCCAGAATAAATTGGGGGAAAAAATAGCAGAACACAATGCTCAGACTCAAAACAAGTCAATAGGAAATGCGGAAGACATGTGGCAGACACACGTGGAAGACACACATGGAAGCCTATATGGCTTTCATACTCTATCAGCTAATGTTGTTAGTTTGCTGCATATTTCACAACATAAGTCCTGACAAATTGAAATGTTCCTTTAATAGATGTATAATATCTGTCTGTAAGATGTTCTTTAGAAGCCCTGCCTGCCAATGAATACTATCACATATTGCTAATCTGGATTTAATTCAATTGTCAGAAGACATCAAAGGATGAAATATTGTGAAGGACAGGGCTCTTTTATTTCCTCTAATTTATTTCTGTCTTTCACGTTATGAAATATTATCAGGGAGAGTAAATGTTTCAAGAGAGATCCCTACAGCTGGAGGGTAAACTCTTAGCATCAAGTCCTTCTGCATCATGGCGTTGGTGATACAGTCCCCAGGTTCCGAATGTCCCTTTGATGCAAGTGGTCAGACTGTAACATAAAAGAGCTATTGTGTAACAGGCAGACCTTTAGTAATTAAGAAGAATGATCTTGAAGAAAGCCTGTAGCACATTACACAGGGGAGTTTCTCTGCTTTGGTTACATAATGATACGGTGGAGGCATATAGGGAAAGAGAGATGTGCTGGGATCTCTAGCATAGATGGACAAGGCACACACATACTAACCCTTTCACTGCAGGAGGACTTGCAGAAATGACACTGAACTTGCCGAGAGAAAAGAGGGACATGGAACACAATGCTTTTTTTTCATGCATTTAAAAGAACCTGCTTTATATATTATCACAGTTGTATTTTGCATGAAAAAAATAGTAAGTAAAACAAGTTTAAGTTTCATTAAAACTAACAAAGTGCACAGAGCATATGTACGTCTGTAGTTTTAATTGGCAGACAAGTATGATGCATGCATCTATATCACTGCTCATTAGTTGACATTAGAAACAAAAGTAAACATACAACAAAGAAAAAATGCTATCAGCATGCCTTTAAGAGGTAATTTGTAGAGACAAGGTTATAGATAAATAGAATAGATTTCTAGCAAAAGTGCCAGGGAATAAAATACAAAAATAATAAAAAAATGCCTGAGATAAACATAGGTCTATTCTGAGAAAGAAATGACCATGGAAGTGTTATAAAGTATGGCCTTTTGAAAAAAACTTGACTTTATATGTACACAAGTTGATTATAAAGTTAATTTTTTAACTTTTGTATGCATTTTTGCTTTAATATCATTGTTATTAACATGATTATACATCTGTGGGGTCCCTGGTGGTCCAGTGGTTAGGATTTGGTGTTTTCTCCACTGCAACCTGGGTTCAGTTCCAGTCAGGGAACCAAAAGGTCGCAGCATATCAGGATATGTATGCTGTGGCCCACTGGAGAAGGAACTGGCAACCCACTCCAGTATCTCTACCATGAATACTAAGTGGATCAGCATGGTGTATTACGGTCCATGAGGTCTATGAGAGTCGGACACAAGTGAACGACCCAGACACACACATAAATCTGTGAGGAAATGGGCGAACAATGTAAGATCCCTACTCTGTTCTGTTAAAAGAGCCTACCACTTACCATAACCATTTGGCACACCAACCCAAGAGCGTATTCCTGATGCGCTCCCAAAAGAATGCGCCGACAGCATGGTGCCGACCATAGAGCGGAATTGTTCACTATTGAAGGAAAGAGCGCAGACGAAAGGGCGTCAGGCAGCGCTATCTATTGGCATACCCGGGAACTGCAGGCTAAGGATTAAGCCTGTAAATAAGCAATTTACACTTATTCACGTCACATCATTAGCATATCCCAGTTCCGGACCGGGTAGAGAGCAGCAGGAGCCCAGTGGATGAAGGTAAGTGAGAGGAAAGGGGGTTCATTGAAGGGAGAGGGGGAGGGGGGTAGTTGGAGGAAGAGGAGGATAAGGGGGAAAGAAGGGGGGATATACACAGGGGAGGGATAGGAGAGGAGGATAAGGGGGGAAGAAGGGGGGATATACACAGGGGAGGGATAGGGGGAAAAGAGACACAGGAGAGGGAGAGGGGGGGAAAGTAGATGAGGGCAGTGTAGGGCAGGAAGGGGTAACAGGGCCAAAATGGGGGTAGTGTAGGGCAGGTAGGTAGCGGGGACTAGATGGGTGCAGTGTATGGGAGGGGGGTAACAGGGACAAAATGGGGGTAGTGTAGGGCGGGTAGGGGTAGCGGGTCCTACATGGGGGAAGTGTAGGGTATGGGGGTAACGGGCCTAAATGGGGGTAGTGTAGGGCAGGAGGCGTAGCGGTGCCTAAATGGGGGTAGTGCAGAGCAGTGGGGTACCGGGAACTAGATGGATGCAGTGTAGGGTATGGGAGTGTAACGGGGCCTAAATGGTGGTAGTGTAGGGCGGGGGGGGGGGGGGGGGGGTAGTGTAGGGCATACAGGTAGCGGGCGCCTAAATGGGGTAGTGTAGGGCAGGGAGGATAGCGGGTTCTAGATGGGTGCAGTGTAGGGTATGGGGGGTAACGGGACTTAAATGTGGGTAGTGTAGGGCAGGAGGGGGTAGCGGGGCCTAGATGGGGGAAGTATAGGGCACCAGAGGGGTGGAAGAAGAGAGGAGCACATAGGTTATCTTGAAGGGGAAGACACATGTAACAGGTGGCTTTTAATAATGTGTCGACGGAGCACGCACATTTGTTGTGTGTGCGATGGCGTAGGGGGGGATTCAGTGGGCAAGCGCTTGTGTCGTCGCGCATTAGTAGTCGTGCTTCTTGGAACTGCGCAGAATACATGCCACCTAACCATTTGATAACAAAGCTCAGTAGAAGAGAAAGCCCCAGTAGGATAAAACTTCCGCTGAAGTTGCAGGCAGAATAGCAGTCTAAGATGGATTTGCCTAGTAAGTCAACTTAATATAAGATTTTCTTTAAAAATGCTCCTTGCTTAAGCAGCTACTAATATTTTTATTTTGTTACATACTTCACTGTATGTAACAAAATAACAATATTAGTAGCTGTTTAAGCAAGGAGCATTTACAGTAGTTATTCCTTATACAGTACAGTTATTCCTTATAAAAGTGATTCTTCAATTAAAGTGAGTTTACACGCAAAGAAATTAATGTATTCATATTTTAAACTTGCTTTTACCGTTTAAAACAAAAGTTATTTTGAAGACACTATCACAACCTGGCAAGTTTTTGACTTGAAGTTCCACAAACTAAATTCCTGTTTTATGCATGAACAGTGCCATCCAATTAGTTTATTTCAGAATAGGTCCATCGTGATCTAGAAACAGAAAGTAAGTGGAGCTTGAAGACAAGAGCTAGCTTCTTGTAATTACAATTCCAAAGAATTCCATTTGTAAGTTAAAGTTAAAGGAAAAAAACAAGTTATAAATATTAATATATTATTAATATATTTAATATATTCATATATTTAATTATATAGTTAGATAGATACAGTGTAATAGTTAATGATACTGCAAATAAATAGTATAAAATAATGTACAAATAATGTGCTGTAATTGAAATGTGCTACATAGTTTGTGTTTTCAATCTTGCAAAGTTCTTTAGGGAAAACACTATTCACATTTGATTTTAAAGGAATATCTAAAATTTCGAATCTAGTACATGCTGTTTATATCGGCAACACACATTATATTGAGTCGTTCTATACACACACAGATTTATTCTATTTAAAAAAAAAACTTGTTTTCCACACCCCAGAGCTGTTTACATAGGCATAGTGTACCTACCCGGTGGTGGATCTAGTGAGTGAAGGGTCCCGGGTCCTGGTGCAAAAACATTTTTTTTTTATGTTGGGCACCGCCACCCTTGGCCCCCCCTCCGGTGCCAACTCTTCAACTCTTTATATATTATATGTCTAAAATGTGTATATATATATATATATATATATATATATATATATATATATATATATATATATATATACAGTTGTGCTCAAAAGTTTGCATACCTGGGCAGAAATTGTGAGATTTTGGCATTTATTTTGAAAATATGACTGTTAATGCAAAAAAATATATTTTTATAAAAAGGATAGTGATCATATGAAGCCATTTATTATCACATAGTTGTTTGGCTCCCTTTTAATTCATAATGATAACAGAAATCACCCAAATGGCCCTGATCAAAAGTTTACATACCCTTGAATTTTTGGCCTTGTTACAGATACACAAGGTGACACACACAGTTTAAAATGGCAATTAAAGGTTAATTACGCACACCTGTGGCTTTTTAAATTGCAATTAGTGTCTGTGTATAAATAGTCAATGAGTTTGTTAGCTCTTATGTGGATGCACTGAGCAGGCTAGATACTGAGCCATGGAGAGCAGAAAAGAACTGTCAAAAGCCCTGCGTAACAAGGAAATGGAACTTCATAAAGATGGAAAAAAATATATAAATATATCCAAAGCCTTGAAAATGCCAGCCAGTACTGTTCAATCACTTCTTAAGAAGTGGAAAATTCAGGGATCGCTTGATACCAAGCCAAGGTCATGTAGACCAAGAAAGAGTTCAACCACAACTGCAAGAAGAATTGTTTGGAATACAAAGTAAAAACTCAGGGGTAATCTCAGGAGAAACACACACTGCTCTGGAAAAATATGTTGTGGTTGTTTCAAGGAGCACAATACGAGGATACTTGAACAAAAATGAGCTGCATGGTCAAATTGCCAGAAAGAAGCCTTTACTGCGCCAATGCCAGAAAAAAGCCCAGTTCCAATATGCCTGACAACACCTTGGCCCACTGTAAGTTGGAGTGACGAGACCAAAATAGAGCTTTATGGTCACAACCATAAGTGCTAAGTTTGGTGAGGGGTCAATAAGGCCTATAGAGAAAAGAATACCACCACCATGTAAAGCATGGTGGTCGCTCACTTATGTTTTGGGCGGGTGTGAGCTCTAAAGACACGGAGAATCCTGTGAGAATTGATAACAAGATTAAAGCAGCATTTTATCAGAAAATACTGGCAGACAATTTGCATTTTTCTGCATGAAGGCTGCACATGGGACACTCTTGGACTTTCCAGCATGACAATGACCCTAAGCACAAGGCCAAGTTGACTCTCCAGTGGTTACAGCAGAAAAAGGTGAAGGTTGTGAAGTGGCCACCACAGTCTCCTGACCTTAATATCATTGAGCCACTCTGGGGAGATCTCAAACGTGCGGTTCATGCAAGACGACCAAAGACTTTGCATGACCTGCTATACCACTCGCAAGAATTAGAGGCCTCGTAGACAACTATTACAAAAGACTGCACACTGTCATAGACGCTAAAGGGGAGTAATACACAGTATTAAGGGTATGCAAACTTTGGAACAGGGTCATTTCATTGTTTTATTTGTTGCCATGTTTTGTTTTAGGATTGTGCATCTCTGTTATAATCCACAGTTGAATATGAATCCCATAAGAAAGAAAATAAATATGTTTTGCCTGCTCACTCATGTTTTCCTTAAAAATGGTACATATATTACCAATTTGCCAAAGGTATGCAAACTTTTGAGCACAACTGTATATGTGTATATATATATATATATATATATATATATATATATAAATAAAATTAATTCTATATATATATATATATATATATATATATGTTCATATACTATATATAATATATATTATATTTACTATATACATATATATAATGAGATGAATAGTATACTGTATATCACATATATAGTTGTGAGCATGCTGGCCGTTGCTAACGCTTGCGGGCTCGCACAGCGAGGGCCGCAGTTCCTGGCATCGAGTGCCAAAGGGGCTCATTGCCAGCAACTCGGACCTCGCAAAATTTACAGTTACGAAAGCAAAATACGAGACATGTTAAGACCCATTACGACCTCGCAAAAAACGTCCGAAACCCACGCACATGAAAACATGAAGAACACAATAAATAGACACAACAAATACATAAAAAGCTTACCTACAGCAAGGGGGGGGGGGGGGGCACCCAGGACCTCGAAAACTGAAGTTACACCTCAATTTAACTCCAAATAAAAGAGTTTAGACACTCAAAAATCCCTTAAGCGAGAGAAAAAATGAAAATGAGGTTACAGCACTCTAAAGACGCAAAACACCACCAAACACCTACGGATTTCCCGAAAAAGACGTACGAGATCCGAAAACAAGGACGCAACCTGTGCGACCCCAAAAACATAAAAACACAATAAATACACACAACAAACACATAAAAAGCTAACCCACAGCAAGGGGGGCACCCAGGAGCTCTGCAAGTGAAGTTATACCTCAGTTTAACTCCAAATTTCGGAGTTTAGACACCCGAAAATCAACTAAGCGAGAGAAAAAATGGCCGCCGAACAAAACGAAAACGAGGCTAAAGGACCCTAAACACGCAAAACACCACCAAACACCTACGGATTTTCCAAAAAAGTCGGACGACATCCGAAAACAAGGACGCTAAATCAGCCACAGCCGCATACCACACATTAGGCGCCATTTTAGAACACTAACTTATACAATCCGGAAGTACACAGCTACCCTAACGGATTTGCCTCGCGCACGCACACTATTACACTGCACACATTCCACAGCACTGATGATGCAGCAACATGAAAACAGTTTGCCAGCTCTTCAACACAATGCTTCCTGCATATATTACAATTACAATAGTTACAATACAATATATATTACAATAGGTAAAGTATATTAATTTCTTATTTTATTAATTATTCATTGCCATAACAAAAAAAAACACCAACGCTGCTCATAGCACACAAACAACCAAGAGCCTCGCAATGAGCGCCGAAGGCGCTCAGCGCGAGGCTCGCAATGAGCGCTGAAGGATCTTAAAACACCAATGAAATTAATTTTGCACCCAAACAACATTACCTGCCTTACAATCTTATTGCCGTAATTTTTTGACGGGCAAGTCTCTAGTAATATAATATTACCCAGAAAATAACCACTGCCATCAAAGTACCCTGTGAACACCTGTTTAAATACAAAACAAAAGAAACAACTTCATATATACCTCTAGTGACTACATACCATCCAATTTTAGAGAAAATACAGAAAATAATCAAAGATTTAAAACCATTACTAATCGAAGAAACTGAATTAAAATATATATTCCCAAAACCTCCGATCCTTGCATTTAAACAACCACCAAACCTGAAACAAAAACTTGTCAGCAGAAAATTGGCCAATGAACAACTGAATATAAAAATGGAACTAAATCTTGTAAGAAAAGTGCCTGTAAGTTATGTCAACACATTTGTAATGATGACACAGCCACACATAACAACAAGATCGATAACATCAAAGGATCATATACATGCACATCATCCAATATGGTTTATATAATACAATGGACTTTATATAACACAGGCTGTTACATATCGAGAAACTAGATAAAAAATGCACTTAAGGATGAATTTACACAGGCATTCAATAATAAGGCATAATGAAGACAGTTATTGTAGCCCAGTGGGACATCTTTTTAGCCAGAATTATCACTCCATTCAAAACTTTAAAGTCAAAATACTCAGAGGACAATTTTAAAATATCCAAGAGAGAAAAGAATTTGAAATAAAGATGATCACATTCTTCAACATTAAAAATACAGGACTTAAAATGGACTTGGATTTTCTAACACATTATCACAATTTCATGTGCATTTTTCTTATTTTACCATAACAGGCTTAGCACTCTTAGTGAGATGTTTGTCCAACAGGAAGGATATCACTGTAGACTGCAGTGTTTTTTCATGTATATATTGATGTATATGTGTATATAGTATGTGTATATATGTTTCCTTTACTATGTTGTGTTTATTCTCGCTATATGTATTTACCTGATCAGATGCTGCTTTTATTCAAACTGAGGGTTCCATCTCATGTTAGTATTGCTTGAGACTTGGTAAAGAGAGGTCAAACCTCTCGCAAGCTTGTCAATATAAATAAGATGTTTGTCCAATACAAGAGGTATCATAATATACTGCAATACTCATTATTTATATATACATATATATATATATAAATATATATATAAAAATATATACTGTATATTATATAGATATACATATATATATATATATACATATATATATATATATACTGTGTATATATATATATATATATATATATATATATACAGTATCTCTGAAAAGTGAGTACACCCCTCACATTTTTGTAAATATTTTATTATATATTTTCATGTGACAACACTGAAGAAATGACACTCTGCTACCATGTAACGTAAGTAGTAAGTGTACAGCCTGTTTAACAGTGTAAATTAGCTGTCCCCTCAAAAAAAATCAACACACAGCCATTAATGTCTACACCGTTGGCAACAAAAGTGAGTACGCCCCTAAGTGGAAATGTCCAAATTGGGTCCAAAGTGTCAATATTTTGTGCGGCCACCATTATTTTCCAGCACTGCCTTAACCCTAGTGGGCATGGAGTTCACCAAAGCTTCACAGGTTGCCACTGGAGTCATCTTCCACTCCTCCGTGATGACATCATGGATCTGGTGGATGTTAGAGACCTTGCATTCCCTCATCTTCCATTTGAGGATACCCCACAGATGCTCAATAGGGTTTACGTCTGGTGACATGCTTGGCCAGTCCATCACCTTTACATTCAGCTTCTTTAGCAAGGCAGTGGTCGTCTTAGAGGTGTGCTTGGGTCGTTATCATGTTTGAATACTGCCCTGCGGCCCAGTTTACGAGGGGAGGGGATCATGCTCTGCTTCAGCATGTCACAGTACATGGCATTCATGGTTCGCTCAATGAACTCTAGCTCCCCAGTGCTGTCACCAGACCTAAACCCTATTGAGCATCTGTGGGGCATCCTCCATTGGAAGGTCGGGAGTGCAAGGTCTATAACATCAACCAGCTCTGTGATGTCATCATGGAAGAGTGGAAGAGGACTCCAGTGGCAACCTGTGAATCTCTGGTGAACTCCATGCACACGAAGGTTAAGGAAGTGATGGAAAATAATGGTGGCCACACAAAATATTGACATTTTGGACCCAATTTGGACATTTCCACTTAGGGGTGTACTCACTTTTGTTGCCAACGGTTTAGACATTAATGGATGTGTGTTGAGTTATTTTGAGGGGACAGCACATTTACACTGTTATACAAGCTTACTACTTTGCATTGTAGCAGAGTGACATTTCTTCAGTGTTGTCACATGAAAAGATATAATAAAATATTTACAAAAATGTGAGGGGTGTATTGACTTTTGTGAGATACTGTATATATATATAGTATCTCATAAAAGTGAGTACACCCCTCACATTTTTGTCAAGGCTTAGGTGAACAGTTAGTGTTAGGGTTAGGGTTAAGGTGAGGGTGAGGGTTAGTTCAAGGATTAGGCTAAGATTATACATTTACCACTTCTCTCACATATCTGCAGCTCTGCAAAATATCAGCAGCACCATCTAGCAGTTGGAGGCCACACTGCAGCAGCGGACCCTAGCAGACACCATAACAGGATAAATCCTGGAACTGGACTATAGACGTCATTAAATGGACAAACACTGAACATATAAATAGTTTTTTTTTTAATGTAACATTAAGTAATGATAGTGGACAAATATATTGGATAAATATTTACTTAAATGTAAGTTTTGACAGTCATGGTTGAGGGAGTTTCTCAACTATTAATGTTTTTTAGACTGAGCCCACAGCTGTGGAAGCGATTCCTAAAACTAGATTAGCTAATGGCCTCTCTGTTTAAATGTCAAGCATTTTAAGAGAAAATCTGCACAAAGTTGCAAATGTTCAAATGCAAACATTCCCTTGAATGTCTTACTTGCAAACTCAGTGGTATGTTTAGCCCTAGGCACACAAGGCCTAGGCATAGGGCAGTACATTGTCAGGGGGCTGCAGGCTGTCTGAAGTTGTCAGTGTAGTACCAAAGGATAATGGTTGCATAGGTACCAAAATACATATATTTGTAGTGATATTTTTGTCTGTAAGTCTACCTAAAACTTTCTGGTTTATATAACTATTTATAAACATATGATTTGGGATACAGCCAGGGGTGTAGGAGCCAGAACAATTCTGGGGGCATACAGTTCATTGTACACACAGGCTGTAAAATAGCATATTTATACATACATACAAACATAGAACCCCCCACCCCCATCCCACCCTGGATGAGTGCTCTAAAGTGAGCATAAGTCTGAATGGGGTGGCATAAGAGCTAAATCCACCCATGCTATTATTACCAAACACTGCTGTTTGTTTACCTATCAAATTTGCTGGGTATCTTTACTTACATTAACCCCCTGGATGCTAACTCTACTCCCTTGTGATGCTGAGGATGAATCTCCTCCACATCGTGTCCTGCCAGTACCCAGTGGGACAGGATGAGAGATATCCGGTAGGAACCGGTGGCGCATAGTGACATCATCACATTCATGAACAGACTCAGATTACTCTCCGTGTAAGGGATCTTAAAAGGGCTCCTGTTCTGCATGTTCTGATCTCCCCTCATCTCCTCGACATAAAATGTAAGCCCTCTTTTTAGAAAGAGAGGGTTTATATATATATATATATATATATATATATATATACATGAAGGATTGGGGACTGCCATGTATTTCATAGTTTAAGATGTAGGTAGATAGCCTGTTTATTGGCTATACTGAGTAACATGAGTATTTCTCACTTCGAAGGAGTAACACCTCCAATTATTATGTTATTCTAAGGAACAATCACTTAATACTTTAGTGAATAGGCCCCACAGATAGCAGACAGGTCTTGCCTCACTAGACAGAATGCTCTCAACCTAGTCAATATAAGCATAATTAAAAGTTATTTCTTACCAGCATAAAACTCCCTTTATTTTTAAAATGTTTATTACAAATACTTTCTTATTTAGTTGAAAAAGTAAACATTTTGTTATTTTTCTGATTAGATCAGTTAAAATCTATAACTGTCACATCTCCAAACGGAGTGTCAGAAATCAAGATGTGGATTAACACGGCTGGCACTTGATGGAAGGATTTACATTATGGGAGCAGTGATCACGGAGAGAAGCTAAAATACATAAGAAACTGTTATGGAGACTAGACTTTGATGTGGCAAGACCAGAGGTTGGGTGATGCTGAGCTCTAGATAGGCTGAAACTCAGACTGACAGACTGTAATGGAGAGCAAGCTAGAAGGCTGTGAGTCTACTGCAAGAAGGACTGTGGCTTCAAGAGATGTACTATCTTTAGTTATGTATAAGAAGGCAGTGTCCTAGCTACCTACCTTACATTGAGGGGCCAAGAAGCATGGTGGGCTCTGATTGGGAACTGGGCTTTTATTATTTTGTGGAAAAAAATAAGTGAATTTAAGTATCTGATTTAAGGTTTCTAGTTGCTATTTGTATCAGCACAAAACCCCACATAAAGTAATGAGCTCACCAGACCCTTTGGACCACATGGTCAAACATGTAGACAAGTTCCTTGGATGCTGATACTTCTCACCTGTGTATTACAACACCAAATGTCACAGTGGATGACATCACCATGTGTCACAATGGATGACATCATAAAGACTGACCACTATATAAGTAGCTGTGTTATGCGAATAAGGTCATTTCCAGTTGGCTGCAGCAGGTCAGATTTTTGAAGGCAATGGCTCGTGTAAATGGTCTACAAGAAGGTCTGAGGGAGGGAAACTCAAACATCCAAATGTTGGTTATAACAATCATACAAGCAATAGAGGTAAGATTATTTATTTTGTGAGTCTGGCATATACGGATAGGATGATAGACTGAACACAATACAGTGGTCCCTTGGTACTCAGCGTTAATACATTCCAGGTGGAAGGATGAGTACAAGAAACAATGAGTACACACCAAGCTTTTCCCACAAGGATCAATGTCAATAGAAATAATACATTCAGAACCCCAGAAATTTCACATTTTAGTTTTAACTGATGGTGTAGTTATTTGATACAAAACCTTAAAACTAAACAGACATAAATAAAAAACAATAACAAAATAAAATAGAATTTAACTTCCATTTTAACTGTAATGAGAGGTCTTGAGAACCCAATGAGATGGTGGACCACCACTGAACACCACTGAACTCTGGTGGAGACTCAGATGTAGGAAATTTCATTAGAAACCCAATAAGACAAACTTGCTTCTGTCTACATTTCAAAATATTTCTGATGTGATACAAGGTTTGATCATTAAACAAGTCCACATTTCGGCATGCTTGATCCTTGTCAGGGTGACATTTTTTAATACAATTTTGTAATGCAGCCCATTTAGCCCACATTTCTTTGATCAGTGCTGGAAGTGCTTCTTCCCTTCCCTCCTCTTCAACTGAAGACACTTCCTCTATCTGTTGCCGCTCCCTCTGAAGTTCCTGCATCTCCTCAGTGGAAAGCTCTTTTCTGTGCTCCTCCCTTCAATGTCTTTATTACTCATCTCCATTCCATGGACTTGTCCAGAGACACAATGTCATCGACTATTGGGCTAGGTTCAGCCTCCAAGTTCCTCGGAGTTACAGCTTCTGGCCACCATTTCTTCCAGGCACAGTTTGTAGTCTTGTAAGAGACTGCACACCAGGCCTAATACATCACAGTGAAACAGGTGCTTCCAGAACGCTCTCAGTGTCAACTCAGTGTCTGAGGTCACCTCAAAGCACCTCTGCAAGAGAGCCTTGGTATACAGTGTGAGATGACCTGCAGGTCCATAGGCTGGACTAGAGGAGTTGTGTTAGGGGGGCAAGAACTTCACAGTTAACATCCTCCAGCAAGTTGTCCTCCAAGCCTAGAGGGTGAACAGGAGCACTGCCCAATATTAACAGGGCCCTCAGAGACAGTTCTTTCTCCTGCAAATATTTTTTCACAGTGGGGCCAATCACTTCATTCATACCATCCATTCAATGAAGAACTGCCTTCATTCATCCATTCAATGAAGAACTGCCTTCATTCATCCATTCAATGAAGAACTGCCTGGTTACCCAATTTTTGTTTTTGGACCTCCACATTACACTAACTTGCTTTTTATCCCATTTTCTCTCCTGAAACCTCTGGGTTTATCACTGTGATAGACTAGTAGAGGCTTAGTTTTTAAATTCCCACTAGCATTCCCTCCCACCAACAAAGCTAGACTGTCATTCATCGGCTTGCACCCTGGCTATAACTTCTCTTCTTGAGTGATGTAGGTTTCTTCCAAAATAAACAAGTCTTGTCATAGTAGAATAATAGCCTCAGCCTCTACATATTCTCTTAACTCCCTAACAAAGTTATCACAAGCCTTATGTCAAGCCTTCTTCAAACTCATGATGTAAGCACGGAAAACACTTTGGTTCTTGTAAGCACAAGCTACACTTGGGTCCTAGTAAGCACAGGCTACACTTGGGTCCTTGTAGGCACAAGCTACACTTTGGTACTTATAAGAAAAGGCTGCACTTTGGTTCTTATAAGCAAAGGCTGTACATTGGTTCTTGTAGGCACAGGCTACAGTTGGGTTCTTGTATGCACAGACTGCTATTGCGCTGTTGTTAGCACACACTACAGTACTTTATTTAACTTCCTGGAGATACAGCATATGGGGTGGCACGAGCGTGACTAATGCCGATCCACAGTGGAGTTGTGAAGCATTTTTTTCTCATCCAAATGCATGGAATACCAAAATTGACGGGTCTTGAGGTAGTCAAGTACAGAGGGTCCAGTGTATATTTGTGAGTTTTTGGTGTTGGTAGAGAGATATGATTATTGCAATGTGAGAGAAGTTAATGGAGGATGCGTAAGAGGTCAGATACATCAGGAAGAGGAAATGAGATGATCTATAAGGGGTGGGATCCAGTATTATTATATAGAAATATTGATATGCATAGCGCCTTTATTGAATAAGGTGAGAGATTTCACACTAGTGAGGAGACCTCAAATCCCTATATTATTCTATGACAGATAAAATACATTCTTTTTTGGCCATATTAAGTTGAAAAAGTTAATTTGTATTATTTTTCTAATTAGATCAGCGAAAACCTTGAAGTGATATCTTCTCCAAGTCTGTCAGGAACATCATAAAAACAAGATGCTGAGTGCCACTGAAGAAAGGATCTACATTGGACACAAGCTGAAATGGAGTTTAGATTTATATCACCAGTACTTTGGTGATACTAAGCAGCTTGAATACTGAAACACAGTTAACATTTTCATCTGTAGGCTGCATGAGAGTCCAGTTTGCAGAGTGCAGAGAGAGACTGTAGGAGACAGCAATCAGGAGGCTGAAATACAAAAGGAGACCACCAACGCAGGCTGTGAGTGAACTGACAGGAGGGCTGTGTACCTCAAATAACGTGGTACCTTGGCTATGTAGAAGACTGTGACAACACTTCAAGGATCACTGTGTACCTCAAATGACTTGTTACCTTGGATATGATTATGTGTCAGTGCCTAGCTTGCACACCGTATAGAGAGGGGCCAAGAAGTGAGGTAGGCTCTGAATGGGAGCTAGGCTGTTATTATTTTATTTTCATTTCAAAATTTAATTTTAAAAGGATAAATATATGATATAAAATGTTCTTGTTGTCACTGTGCATTAGTACAAAATCCACATAAAGTGATCACAGACACTTGTGTCGGCACTGACACAAACAGACAACATATTTTGTGAAAACAAGTGTAAAATTACTGCTGATTTATGAAGCTGTATATTTGTTAAGAGAAGCACCCTCAGTCTTCCAGGTTGTCATCTGTAACTGTAGCACTCAATACATGTTCTATATACTGCTGTGTAACATGTTATTTACACTTTAAAATGCACCACCCTATTTGAAATATTCCTGCTTTAGTGAAAGATGTATTAAGAGTTTTTACTATCTTAACATTTTTTCAGGAGGCAACAGGGCTCCCTGAAGATGCTGGTGCAGTACCATAGAATAATGGTTACATAGGCACATAAATGCCTATTGTAGTCACATTTCTATCTGCAAGTCTATCTAACATGTTCTAATATATAGAGGCCTAGGGTAGCATAAAACCTAAATATGCCCATGTACAAACTGTAGAGTCTGAGCTAGATCGGGGTGTAAATTGTCAGGTAATTATTAGCCAAATCTTTTCTCACACTCAGACATTTAGTCTAGATTCGGTGAAGGGAATAAAAGGGTTGTTATGGCTGTTTCCATAGAAAACAAATCTGTCAGCAATCGCCAGCTTTATAAACTACTTTAAAAACTGTGTAAACAAAACTGAGATTTTTATAAAAACAAATGTTATGTTGTATTCTTAACTGTTGCCACTTTGACGTCACTAAAGATGATATATTATTACTCCTAATTTGTATATTGAGTGTTACCATTTATATCCAAAAAAATCCATGGATAGCAATTAGATGTTACATGTATATGTATATATATATATATATATATATATATATATATATATATATATATATATGTATATATATATATATATATATATAAATCATTTATAATATGGTGGGCAAAACAGTGATAGAAGCCCTGTATATATATATATATACATATATATGTATATATATATATATATATATATATCACATATATAGTTGTGAGCGTACGAGTTGTTGCTAACGCTGCGGGCTCGCACAGCGAGCCAAGGCCCTCGCAAAGCGAGGGCACTGGGCAAGGGTCTCAGTTGCTGGCATGGAGCGCCAAAGGCGCTCCTTGCCAGCAACTGAGGACCTCGCAAAGCGACCCTCGCAAACTTCACGTCGCAACCCAAAGAGCACGACACACACATTACGACACTCGCAAACAACATACGACACACGTTCACACACATTACGGCCTCGCAACACTCGGACGCAACTCGCGAACATTACAAAATTAAAAACACAATACATACACACAGCACATACATAAAAACCTTACCTACACCAAGAGGGAGCACACAGGACCTCAAAAATGCAACTTACACCTTCATTTTACTCAAAATAAAAGAGTTTAGACAGTAAACAATTTGCTAAGCGACACAAAAAATGGCCGCCGAACAAAACGAAAACAAGGCTACACACGCAAACACCATACGAGACACGTTAGCACACATTACGACCTCGCAACACTCGGACGCAACTCGCGAACATTACAAAATTTAAAACACAATAAATACACACAGCACATACATAAAAAGCTTACCTACAGCAAGAGGAACCATCCAGGACCTCAAAAAACAACTTACACCTTCATTTAAATCAAAATAAAAGAGTTTAGACACTAAAAAAACTGTAAGCGACAGAAAAAATGGACGCCGAACAAAACGAAAACGAGGCTACAGCACTCTAAACTCGCAAAACACCACAAGAAACTCGCAAAACGCCACAAACAACCTACGGATATTCATACCACACATTGCCTGCCATTTTACCCCAATGCGGAAGTACACAACTACGCTAACGGTTTGGTCTCGCGCATGCACACTATTACACTGCACACATTCATCATGCTTACACAGCAGCTCCACACCACTAATGCTGCAGCAACATCAAAACACATTGCCAGCTCTTCAACACAATGCTTCAAAATAGGTAAAGTATATTCATTTATTAATGTATTATATATTTCATTATTATACACCAAACAGCATTAGCTACCTTACAATTTCATTGCCGTAATTTTTTGACGGGCAATTCGCTAGTATATATATATTTATATATATTTACACATATATAAAGTAAATAAATATGCAATATATATATATATATATATATATATATATATATATATATATATATAGTAAATAAATAATAGATTTTTGTTCACATTTGAACTGTAAAAAAAATCTTGTTTCCTGCTCAGACTTCCAAAAAATAGAGTTATTGCACTGCATTCTGGGCTCCTGGGCAGGGGCATGCAAATGTATCCACAAAGGATTCATTCTTTAATACAAATACCATTTCAAACATGGCTCATTTTAAGCATATGCCTGCTGTATTACACAGCTTTAAGGAAAGTCCAAGGTGGATTATGTACAAGCAAGGAAACCTACCCATAGACAGCACTGTTTCGAGGTTACTGCCTCTCATCAGTTTGGAGCTGGTTCCTAGCTTGTATAAATTAAATAAATGTTGTGGAAAACTCGGTCCCACAAAATCCAATGCAGAAACCAGAACCAACCTCATACTGATGAGAGGCATCAACCTTGAAACAGTTCTGTCTGTGAGAAGGTTACTGGCTTGTGTAAAATCAAATCCTATGCTTTGCTTAAAGTTGTGTAAGACAGTGAGCATATGCTTTAAATGAGCCATGTATACATTTTTTTTTTTTAAGTAGTAAGATATATTGTCTTCTCATTTGCATGTCCCCGCCCAGTGTCTCAGAGTGCAGTACAATGAGTGTATTTCTGGGAAACCTGAGTGAGAAAATGTTTCTTAACTTATTTTTAGACTTGCAAGTGTGCTAACAAATGTATTATATATATACTAGCGTATTGCCCGTCAAAAAATGACGGCAATCAGATGTGTATGTTTTAAAAGTTGTTTAGTTATTAATATACACATGGAACTGTAAGGTAGCTAATGTTTTTTTTTTGTGTACTACTGAAATATAGAATTCAAATTAATAAATGAATTTACATATTTGTATGCATTGTGTTGAAGAGCTGGCAATCTGAGTTGATGTTGCTGCAGCATTAGTGGTGTGGAGCTGCTGTGTAAGCATGCTGAATGTGTGCAGTGTAATGGTGTGTGTGTGCGAGACCAAACCGTTAGCGTAGTTGTGTAGTTCCGCATTATCCTAAAATGGCGGATAATGTGTTTTATGCGTCTTCGCAGATTATCGGTACGTGTTTTGCGTGGTTATAGTGCTGTAGACTGGTTTTCGTTTTGTTCGTCCGTCATTTTTTCTGCGTCGCTCATTGCCAAAGTACTATGGTTTAACGGCTCACCTCGCTGCGCGAGGCTCGCCAGGTGATGATCGCCTGCGGCGCTCATCGCTAAGCCCGCTAAAGTACTACGGTTTAACATTAAATTTGTTTGCCACACAACATGACACTACATTTGTCCCTTTTTTTTTTTCTTCAAATAAATACAATTTTTTTTTTATAAAATTAATATTTTTGTAATTTGCAACTTATATTTCATCAAATGCGTTGGTTTAGGCGGGAAATCCGATGTTGTGCGAGACAAAGTTGTTAAATCTGTGTTAATGCGTAAATCTGTCATTTCTGATCGTAAAATGTACTCGCTACTGTCTTTTTACTCATTAATCCGCATCCTTTATCTCGTATTTTTTCTAACACGTACGTCTATGGCTGTGTTTTACGCAGTTCGTAGTAGTATAGCCTCGTTTTCATTTCTTTCGGCAGCCATTTTTTTCTCGCTTAGCCGATTTTCGATCTTTGTAACTCGGCAAAATCGCTGTAAATTGGAGTTCCAACTCACTTCCAGACGTCCTGCCTGGTGCCCCATGCTGTAAGTGACCTTTATTTTATTTTTTAGTGTGTATTTAGTGGGTTATTTTGTGTTTTGTTTCCGCCGCTTATGTCGTAATTTTTTTCAGCTCGTATTTTTTTTGTAAGTGCTACGAAGTTACGGCTCGCCTCTCTACGCGAGGCTCGCCTGCAATGAGCGCCTGCGGCGCTCATTGCCAAAGTGCTACGAAGTAACGGCTCGCTACGCGAGGCTCGCCCGGCGATGAGCGCCTGCGGCGCTCATCGCTAAGTCGTACGCACTACGCAACAGAGCAGTTTAACGGCTCGCCGGGCGATGAGCGCCTGCGGCGCTCATCGCAAAGTCGTACGCACTGCGCAACGGAGCGTGACGACGTCTCGTAGTTAGACAATTATAATATGTGATATATATATATATATACAAATATAAATCTCTCTCTCTCATATCATTATCATTCTTTCATTCTTTTGAATATATATATTTACTACAATATCTACCAACCCCTATATTGAAAAGGAAATAAGTACCTTATCTCTGGTGTCTAGCATCGGTAGGAGACAGATCACAACATGCTGCCATCTCTTCCGCTCCCTCCCCATCACCTTTTGTCCATTTGGCGGTCAGGATAATTCTGATAGCTGCTCTCACAAGATCACGTGAGAGCTGCAGATCAGAGCAATCTGGCAGTTGAAGGCACATAAAGGCATGTCATCTGGGGACATTGGTCCCCCATCCTCCCCTATTCCTACTCCCATGATGTTTACCTTCAGTTAAAATATGTTTTTCAAGGGATCCAATAAAAGTATTTTTATTTAGCTCCAATAGAAAAGGACATAGTGAGGTATTGTAGAAAAAACAAGTCTGTCTTGAAATCTGTCTAACACATACTAAGTTCTCTGTTCAGTTCTTGAAATTCATGAATCTATCTTGGCCTCTTATTCCAGCTGTACTAATGATATAAGTCTCAAATGGATTTACACAGGGTCTGAACCCATGCATTGGGATGATGTCACCAACCAGGGAAGGCTACAAGTACCTTTTTGCATTATTATTACACTTATTTATAAGGCACACACATTTTCCATAGAGCTATATAAAAATAAAGTACATATCCAACAGTTATAAAATTAAAAATCTATATACAAATTCTAAGGTGAGTAGAAAGTTCAGCTATAGTACAATAAAGATACAATATAAATCAGCACAGTCCTTGCTCCGAACGGCTTACAGTCAAGAAGGTAAGAGTGGTGTGTGAGATAGCATGGTGACAGATGCAAGATGGCCGAGATTCAAAATTCCTGGTTGTCCAGCTGAAGAACCTCTCTCATGGTGGTTCACAAAGACATCACATATTATTGTAAAACTGTGATTTGTTGTCATGCTTGCGAGCCATTGAAGCCTTCCGAGCTCGGAGGACTTAGGCAATGAGCTGTGCTCATTGCCCACAAGCCTCGCAAAGCGAGGCGAGCAGTTGAAGCACGCAAGCTGCAAGAAGTTGAGGAACGCATGACTTTCCGAGTTCGGAATCTTGGGGGCAAAAAAATCTGACCTCTGAAAAAGACGAATGTTATGGCCGAACCGCGGAAATCGAAAAACACGAAAAACAAGAAAAATTATCAAAAATAAATTAAATAACACTCACACACAGCACAGGGGGAGAACCAGGACGCAAGCGAATTTAAGCCGGATTTGCCGTGTTTCGTCACTCGAAAATCGGCTAAGCAAGGAAAAAAATAGCGGATGAAAAACGCAAAAAAATCTGAAACTGGATAAAAACGAGGCTGAGCAAAGCCATTTTATTGCCGTCATTTTTTGATATATATATATATTCTGTAGAACTGACACTCCAGACTTCTACATTTTGAGAGAAAACAACAGGAAGAACCAGAGAAATGGGATCTGATATGGGTTAAAACATGGATTTGCCCTTAAATGTGGGTATTTACTTCTAAAGAGATACATTTGGAAGTCAACGAAGGACAGGAAGATTTCCCCTAAAAAGAATGACTGCCCACCAAATCAATGTTATATATGATAGGTAGTGAGCACAGTTTGGAAAAGATAGAATGAAATCTAGCTATTTTAACAGTAACTTTTCTCATAAAACATTTACCTCTTTTAATCACAATAAATTTGCTTATACTAAAATGTATTAATTAAAGTTATAAAAGCTGGCCATTACAAAGTAGTCCCTTAAAACATGAATAAAAGTGTAATACCAACCTATAACATTGATGCATGAAACTGAAGATATAAGGCCAGTATAGGATAATGGTGATTTGGTTCTTTGGAATGCAGATAAAGGATTAATTAAAGGAAGGTATGATGGGCTAATGAAAGTTGTTACTAATTGCTCATCTCAGGAATGTATGACTCTGCTAGATAATTTTATTGTACAGTACATTATACTATAAAATAGTCTATCTTTACCTTCTGATCATTTTTATTTTCAACGTGTTCCTCTTACAAAAACTATTTCTTACCATCGAAATAGGCTTATTTTACAGTTAGAGAATAGAAGGGCAGTGCTAAGTATTGTTAATTATATGTTAAAACCTTCAATTGTTGGCATGATTATGGTGCAAGAGTATAGCCATTCTTAGCTTTAACTGGAATTGAGAATTCATTTGACAATACCTAACAGGATTGCGTTTGAATTACGGTACCCTCTTTAAATCCACAGGGAACTGGAACACACTCTGACTGTGAAGTGTTTTAATACAGTTGAAGAAACCCTTATAAATTATTTGAAATAATTTCCCATGAAATCTACTAACAATACTTCAAACACACCATATTATATGGATCTATACAAATTCAATTACAAAGTACACAAAAAACTATTAATCATGCTGGTGCCTTTTAATGCCGCGAGTATGATCAATGAGTCAGTTATAGTCATCCTGATTTAGTGTAGAGAGCACTCCTGAGTCACCTTCCTCTTACCCTCCCTCTGTCTCTACCTCCTTCCCACCTTGCTGTTCCCATTCTTCAACCAGGTGTATAAGCCTGTGAGATCATCTTGGTTAAACATTAACCATTGTCTGATTTTAAACCTCAGATTTCAGCCTTTGAGAGTCACAATAGCAAAGTCTTTAGTAAACACAAACCCAGCTTCACAAGCCAGTGCAGGTGAGTGTGGCACGGCCATGTGATTGGAGTGGTTACGCTTTGCAACCTAATACTTACCAGAAGACAATGTTTAGTAACAAAGCAACTAAACGTCACTGGTTTTGAACTCATTGTTAAAGTTAGAAATCATTTGTGTTTTGCCTGTTCCCACAAACTCTGTGCTAACAGCCTTAAGTCTTAAATATTGGTTATAGATTAAGGCCTACACTTAGCTGAAATGTCAAGTCACACAGACATGATCGAATGCTCTCTAATAATTTCTCTTTTAAGTTTATTTCAAGCAATAGAGAAATCCAAGTTCTGCTGATCTTAGATGTGTATGATCACATATTTAGTTGTCAGTGTATGTAACGTTTGTGTTGTTGGTCACTCTTTTGTGTCCCTCTCACAGTGAGGGACGCCTGCGAGCTTTGTAAAGCGAGGTGAGGCATTGACGCACGCACAACTTAGGCTGCAATGAGCGCCAAAGGCAAGTGAGGCACGCGACTGCGAGGCTCACAACTGTGAGGCAAGGGTGTAACTGTAAAAATCCGAAAAACAAACAAAATTAATAAACAAAAATAATAACACACTCACACAAAGCACACTGGGAGTGAGGTTGCAAGCGAATTTGAGCCACATTTGGGGGTTTTCGTCAATCCAAAATTGTCTAAACAAGGAAAAAAATGGAGGACGAAAAACTTTTCTGAAATTATGAAACTGGATGAAAACGAGGCTGAGCAAAGCCAGGCACGCGGGACTTTGAAAAAAACTAAAACAACGGCAGTCGTCGCGAGCAAAGATTCAAAAGAGACACAGAGGAGAAAGACACAGGGAAGGGACAGGGGGGAGATGCTGGGAAGATACACCTGGCATTTCCAAGCACAAAACTTGCAGGTTAACGAACCCTGCAATGAGCGGCCTGTACAGTAGGCGGAAGGATAGGGTTGCAATGAGAGCTGAAGTTGCTCATCACAGGGCTCACGATGAGCACCGTGAGCAGGAGAGGCTTGCAATGAGCGCCAAAGGTGCTCATTGCGAGCCCTGCGATGAGCGCTGAAGGTGATCAGTTCAAAGCATGAAAGTTTAAGTACACAGGGGCAGAGGCTCGCAATGAGTGCCGAAGGCTATTCGATGAGTGCCAAGGCACTCAGCGCGGGGCTTGCGATGAGCGCCAAAGGTGCTCAGAGGCGCAAAAGCCTTATTGTGTGGCAAACAGCATTGCCAGCCTTACAATTTTAATCCCGCCCTTTTTCACAGGCAAGTAGCTAGTGATATTAAATGCATAAAATGAAATATGTTTTTTGGTTGTGAAGCGGTAGAACAGTGTTTGCCAATTTGCGTTCTGTAGAACTCTTGTGCTCCAAACAAAAGTTTCTCTCTGCTCTTTGCTTAAAGTGATGTATAGAAGTCTCAGGAAGAATGGTTTCTTAGGTTTTATTGGTTGTTTATTACATTTTGAATGTGTTGGGGAGTTCATAAAGGGAATGGTAAACAATTAGTTAATTTTTCTTACTTGATGGTACATTGCAAAATAACAATTTGTTGTTGTTGTATCGTTCAGTTATATCTGACTTTCCGTGACCTCATGGACCACAACACACCAGGCACATCTTTATGTCCATGGTCATGCTGATCCACTTGGTATTAATGGCAGAGATACTGGAGGGGGTTGCCAGTTCCTTCTCCAGTGGGCCACAGCATACAGCTCCTTATATCTAGGTGGTCTCCCATCCAAGTACTGACCAGGCCAAACCCTACTTGGCTTCAGGGTGGTGTGACCTCTTGGTTCCCTGACTGGAATCAAACCCAGATTCCAGCGGTCAATCCTATCCACTGGAACACCAGAGAACCCATAAAGTTCCATTAGCCATAGTGTTGGTTTTGCAATTAATTTGTCCATTTCAGGGCATTTAGTAAGCCCATAATTATATTTCGGAAATGTACCATGAACAAGTTATGCCACCTTACATTCTCCTCGAAATTCAAAACACACCAACCTTCTCTCAAAGACAAAAGTAAACGGCTAATAAACTTTCCAGAATACCTTTCTTCCTGTATATAGGGTACAGATATATTATATTGAATTAAATTATAAACAATATTAAAAATAATTTTTTCAAGTGTGAATAGACATATTTCTATGAGATTCAAAATAGAGAATAGAAAATCCAAGCTATACCAGGTTCTATATTTTAATCATATCTATACTGTTTTTCCATATTTCTTTTTGACATTACTGTTCTGTTTTATAATATATTCTTACTAAAGGCCATATTCAATTCCAAGGCCGCAACTCATTCGCAGACGGCCGTATATCTGCGAGTGTGTTGCAAGCTCTTGTTCGTCTCCGATTGCGATGCTATTCAATTGCTCAAGCCCACAAGTTACCTGTAACCTCCCATTTCAAATCAGCCAAAAGAAAATGAGACTGTCATTATTACGGCAGTAAAACATGGAGGTTACATGTCAATCAATTAGGTTCGGGGGTCCGATATGCGATCAGACTCGAAACCCTCAAAATAAAGAATTATGAAAATGAATGCCAATACTGTTCTAGTCCATATGGGTGGCCTGATATGTATTAACTCATTGATACCCAAGATCAATTTAAAACATAAAAATAATTGTAATTTCCTGCCCATTTGTGGGCTTGAGACTGTTGTGCAATTAATTCTAATGACGATCATCGCTTTCTCCGTTATTTACAGTGCAGTATTGATTTTTTTATTTGCATGTACAGTGCTATGAATAGGTGTTTAACCCCTTGCGGGTCCTCTCTAGCACTCGTAGGATTTTCTCCATTTAGCATTTACGGGTGTGAAAACATTTGTGGGCTTTGGGAAACTGAGCAATTGAATAGCGATATGCGATTTTAGCCTTGTGAAAGTCAGAGTTCAAAGGCTTCTGGAGGCTATAAGTTACAAGTTAACCATCGCAATATTTTCAAGGCCGTAACTCGTAACCTGTGTGGAGCCCGCGAAAAGACTCAAATTGAATACCAAATTAACAATGCTCTTTGAACCTGCATAGCATTTGGTGTTGATGGTGTCTCTTTAACCAATCTTTAAGCTTTGAGATTAGAATGAGCTTGATTTGACTGCTGGGACTTGCTAATTTCTGTGCTAACATTTTGAAAGAACTTAAAGGGCCATTGAAGTCCATTTTTCTCTTTCTTGCATCTGTAAGATGGCATTTGATAATATTGAACAGTGTGTTTGCTTTTGGAAAATGTTACTTCTGGAGCAAAATAAACTGCTTTGTATGTATAACTGTCATTGAGGGTTTGTCCCTGTCAGTCAATGTGCAGCAATATAGCTGTATGAGTCATAAGTGTCTGCCAATGAGATATAGTCCTGTATACTCTCTACACACCCAGAGGTATTTTCTGTGACATTTCCTGTATTTTTCCAATAAGTTTGAACAATTATTACGAAATATACTTTTATAATGTTTACAATATGCTCTTTTAAATGCATGATAGAAACAAATGTAATTCTATGTCTCTTTAACTGATTAGGACAAAGTAATAGTGTTTAATACTCTCCTATTCAATGCAACATTACTAGAAATTTGGTGGCCAGTTTGTGCTTAAGGAGGGATGCAGAGAGGTGCACTATAAGATATTTCTCAGTTGTATATGTGAACCAAGAGGGCGAGAGGTGCATAGTACAGCTACTGATTTAAGAATATCTTCAGCAAATAAAAAGTGCATTCCTGACAACTGGTTCTGCCTCAGGTTTAGATGTTCAATACACTATTAAGAAATAATTGTTAAAGGTGTGATAACCTGGTTCCTATCTATCTATCTATCTATCTATCTATCTATCTATCTATCTATCTATCTATCTATCTTTTATATTTCTTTTACATTATTACCTTTCTCCATGTTGATTACAGTCCTTCAATTTAGTCTTTAATTAGCTCTTACAGCACAGATCATTTTTTTCTTATGATATCTCCCCTCAATGTGTACAACACCTTTTTGGTAAAGTGAGAGTTCGTTTTCTCACATTTCACAGATGCGTAATCATTTTCAGATGAAAGGGGGATGCTGAAACAATATAATCGGAGTCTCCAAACATCCTAAGGGGTTTAAACATTAAAGAGTAATTCTCAAAAAGTCTAAGTAACCACAAGTTTGTCATTAGAGTCCTGAAACTGCTATGTGTATCAGAATGCTTTCTTCTTTGATTTATTTGTGGGACTCAACAAGTTCACACACCCATTCATGTTGAAGAGAATAATACATTATTATTGTAGACATTTCAAAATGTTTTTTTTTTTTTTTTTAGATAATACAGTATTGTACTTTACAACATAAGCGTCAGATAAGTTATATTGTCTTCTTCAATAAAACTTATAATTTTAACTCACTATGGGCCTCATTCTAATCAGAACCGCAAAATGTTCGCAACTCTAAGATTCCTTGGGATGGGCTTACGGCCCCTCGCAGCCCTATGTCTACATTGGTATTCACACGTATGGCGCCGCAAGGAGGTCCCTCTACGGCCAATCGCAAACCATGTAATCGGCCGTTAGCCTTGGCAGGCTTGAACAGGATTGCGGCAACCAACATTAACTCCCCCATGCTTTGGGGTCCTGATCGGGCCCCCTGCAGTGCCCCTACATTAACCCATTGCTGTAGGGGTCCCAATCTGGACCACTGCAGCATTTACAAATTTTAAATTCCCCGCCACAAATGGTTACCCCAAGCCGCGGTGGTACTGTAAGCTCCCCCAATGCTGGGGGTCCCATTGGTATCCTCGCAGTGTCCCTACATTATCCCTTGCATTAATCAGAACCCCGCTGCATTTACAAATTTAAAATTTCCCGCTGCGGGTCCTGAAAGGACCTTAAAGGTCCTTATAGGATCTGCGATAAATAAAATAATTAACCCCATCACTCATGAGGCTCTATACAGAGCCCCATGAGCCCCTAATTAACCCCATCCCTTATGGGGGTCTATACAAACCCCCATAAGCCTCTATGTAATCCCATCACTTATGGGGTTCTATACAGGCCCCCATAAGCCTCTATGTAACCCCATCACTTATGGGGGTCTATACAAACTCACATAAGCCTCTATATAACCCCATCACTTATAAAGTTCTATACAGACCCCCATAAGCCTCTATGTAATCCCATCGCTCATGGGGGTCAATATAGAAAATTAACTAAACTAACCCAATCAGTCCATTAGGGGTCTATATAGACCCCTATAGGACACTATTAAGCCCTAGGCAAACCCTATAAGTGCCATGAGGGTCCTCCAGGACCCTCATGGCACCAAGTCTAAGCACTACACTACACTATTAACCCTAACTAAACCCCATTAACCCATTAGCCCTAACTAAACCCCATTAACCCCAGCTGTCCCCCTTTAACCCTAACTGTGCCAATTTAACCCCATCTAGGCCTCTTTAAACCCATCAAGGCCTATTTAACCCCATCTAGGCCTATTTAACCCCATCAGTCGCATAATATTCTATAAAGACCCTCATGGGACAATTAGAACTCTTATATTAACCCCATAAGTGCCATGAGGGCCCTCTTTCTTTTTTTCCTAGGGGTGCGACATGCAGCAGGAAACCCTGAAGGGGCATTTGGACAAGGTAAGTGGTCTTATTTATTCTATTTTAGGTGAGATTAAGGGTTTTTAATTTCTGTAGTTAGGGTATTGATGCATGTAGTTAGGAGTTACATGTATATAGTTAGGGGATTAATGTATGTAGTTAGGGGGTTTATGTATGTAGTTAGGGGTTATATTGAATGTATTTATGGGTTAATGGAATGTAGTTAAGGGGTTAATTGAATGTATTTATGGGTTAATGGAATGTAGTTAGGGGTATATTTTATATAAATGTATTTAATGTATATAACTGTATTGTATTGCTGGGTGTGGGTGTTGATGTATTGTAATGTGATGTGTATTTATTCTTGTATTTTTTTTTTTTTTTAGGTGAGTAGTTCATTTTTTGTTTTTTGTAGTGGTGGGGTGTTTTTATTGTGTTTATTTATTTATTTTTGTAATAGTGCTCTTTTTTTATTTTGTTTAATTTAGGTTTTATTATTATTTGTAATTAGTGGATTGGGGGGGTTAATAGGGGGCTAGGTAGGTAGTGTAGGTGTTAATAGATTAGGGTAGGTGTTAGGTAGGTAGGGGTTAATAGGTTAGGGTAGAGGGGTTTAATAGGATAGGGAGGTGGGGGATTCATTAGTTAGAGTGGGTTAGTTTAGATTTAGTGGTTTATTGGGGGGGATAGTGTAGTGTATTGTAGTGTTTATACTTAGTGTCATTAGGGTCCTGGAGGAGCCTCATGGCACTTATGGGGTTAATGTAGGGTTCTAATGGTCTTTATACACCCTTATGTGACAGATGGTGTTAAATAGGCCTGGATGGGTTTAAATAGTCTCCATGTCTCTCCCCCTGTGCTGTGTGTGAGGTTGTAAGTTAATTTTGTAATTGGCATCTTTTGGAAAAAAAATTTCAAGCCCGTAACTCGGAACTAGTTGGAGCCTGTGTTAAGAGCCTCGTGATGAGCACCTTTTAGCAAATCTTGACATGTTCAAGATTTGCTCCTTTATTGAGTTTTTTCAACCACTTATTTTGCAGGCTATACTCATAAGCAGTCAATCTTAAAACTGAGATGTAATTTTCAAAGTACTTCTGCAAGCTGATAACTGAAATGGGAGTGGTGTTTGTAGTCCTGGTCAAAAATATCATATCCTTGGGGTATTTTTGGACCTTATGGTGTGATTTTGAGATGCTAGCTCTGTGAAAGGACATTTTATCATCTCAAAGCCCTGTAAATACATTTAGGGCGCACAGAGATTTTTATCATAGAGTATGTTTGGGAATCACTCCTCTACATAAATGTGCATTTTCTCCTTCACTGATCAGCTGCTGTTTAACCTGTAAACTTCTCACTGCAGGGGATTCTGTGAATGACAGTACAGCATTTGCTTCACTGCATTTATTAATATCTACAGCCTGTGGATTTAAAAGTCCCTGAATCCTCTGAGAGAAAGTCACTATATTTAGTTATCTTCTCTCTACAGACTGTAGTGTTGCAGGGTTCAGACAAAACATGACATATATTATATATACTCTGTATATATTTATATAATTGTTTTCAAAGTCTGTTAATTTGGCTTTCTAGAAAATCTGATTTACAGGGTGGATGCCCATTAATAGCACTCATATGCCCCCCCCAGCATAATATGTTATGCAAAGCTGTGGAATGTCACACCCTTCTCAGTGTCCACCCTTTACTGACCGCCATTGCCAGTGCTAGAATATATATAATTAATAAACACAACCTTATATTATAACATATTTTCATAGTCTGGAATTATATGAGTACATTATATACTTTTTAGAGAAAAAGCTGTGTTTGTTCAATCAGAACAACAAATATAAATGTTTGTTGGGATCCAGTTTGTTATGTAAGCACATGTTCTCTTGTTTATTATTTAGGGTTAAAAATGGAAAAAGGATTTCCTATTTTAAACTTTTTAATCAGAAATTAAACATTACATTTATTATTAATGCTTTTTGAGACTCAAAGCTGAATTGAGTTTTTTTTTAATGAAAGCTGTGTTTTGTTATAATACACCTTTTTTTTTAAAGATTGTGAGCGTCATTCAATTGAGCTTTCGGGAAATCCGGGCTTCACAAATGTAGCCCGCAAGTTATTTTGCTATTCAATTGGCTTTTTTTTGCAGGCTTGGATCGAGTTACGGGCTCCAGCCTCCAATTTACTGTGATGATTCAAATCGCAAGTTAATGCCCCTCCAAGCCTTTAATCTTTTATGGCCGCTAAAATTGCAAATTGATATTCAATTGCTCCGATTCCCCCTCGCTAACCGCTCCGTCAAGCCTGCAAATGGCAAAAGTCGAACCACAAGTTACTGGTACCAAGGAGGTCTCGTAAAGGGCTAAATGACATGTCCGGAGAACTTTAAAAGCAAATAAAAAATCAATACTGTACTTTTATTAAAAGTGAAAATTATGTTATGTCTTAGAATTAATAGCACAACATTCTCAAGCTCGCAAATCGGCCCCGAAAAATACTTTATTTCATGTTTAATTTCAGTGTTATATCGATCCTGGCAATCAATGCATTAATACATATAATGGAACTCACATGTAATAGAATATCATATTTACGGCTTTATCAATATTGCATTATATCTGGAATGTAGGTCCGATCGCAAATTGTAATTCAAGCCCATAGGACTTCAATGAAAAATGGAGGATGGATTTCAAAGTCCTACGGGCTTGAACCACTAGTCACGATTGGGCCCACATTCCACTGGCTGTTTCTAACTGCGCATTACAGCCTTGCGTCATTGACCATGTTCAAGCTCACAAATGCTACTTTTGATAGCATGGTTTGCAATGTGCGCTATCATGCTATACCTCCATAACTTGTGCTTCCGAATTAAATGAGGCGCTGTGTTTTTTTATAGAAATCCCCATATTGCCAGTTTTGAGATTACTAATAGCTTGGAGCCTGAGTACATGTGTTTTTCTTTGCGAAGGCGGTAATGGGATTTGTCATATTTTTTTTTATGGTGAAGTCTTCTTTTAGTATTTGATGCTTTCCTCTGCACATGTTCAGAAGCTGGCAATTGTAATATGTGAACACCCCACACACATACACAACCATCACCAAAATATCATGGATGCCTCCAACAAGTAGAAAAGCATTACAATTAAAAATAATTGTAAAAATTATGTCAACTTTACTGCCTTATTCTGCTCTTTGTCAGACTTTTCAAGCAAATATATTTTGTCTATACGTCTTGCGTCGTTCAGTCGTTTGGTGAACTCATGGACCTTAACAAACCAGGCACATCTTTATGTCCATGGTCATGCTGAACCACTTGGTTTTCATGGCAAGATACTGGAGTGGGCTGTCAGTTTCTTCTCCAGTGGGCCACAGCAGACAACTCCTGGTATTCTAAGGTGGTCTCCCATCCAAGTATCGATCAGGCCCAACCCTGCTTGGCTTCAGGGTGGTGTGACCTCTTGGTTCCCTGACTGGAATCGAACCCAGGTCGAAATGGTGAAAGCACCAAATCCTAAACATTGGACCACCAGGGAACCCTATTTTTCTCATACAGTGGTCTCAAAAAATCCACAGCAAAGGTCTCAGTTATTGCATTAATGAAAAGTGAAATAAATTAATATAATTGTAATTGGTTGTGCGACTGACATCGAAAGGTGGCATTGTAAGCATACATTTTCTATACAATCACTCTCTCTCTCTCTAATTCTCCTTATCAACCACCATTAAATAACTCTCACATTAGGGACTGAAAAGGAGGTGGAGTATGTCTAGTTGGTATAAATAAGTATAATGACACAGACTTTAAGGGACCACTGCAGATTATAAAAAAATATATTTTACAAATGTGTTTGACTAAGAGCATAATTAGTCAAGAAAAAAGTCATACATATAGTTTTTAATAAAAAAAAATACATTTTGAGACTTCTGAAGAATCCATGATACATTGGTGGAAGTTGCTGATTATCCCTACATTTCTGTAGTGCTATGGTTGTATTGATGCAAGGTGTCTGCTTCTGGGCCAGTGAGAGGGGAAGGGGTGTGGTGTGAATTTCAATCTTATCCTACAAAAAGCTCTGAACTTCTGACTGTTCACACCTCCCCAACAATTCTCTTCATTGATAACTACAAACATATAGCCATCATCCAGCTCTCAGAAAGTGCTGTAACAAACACAAAATTGATTCTTGTACTAATAAACAGAGTCTTTTAGAATTTCCCTCGGCAAAAGTTTTATGTCCATGATTTACACAGCTGGTACAGTCTTGACAAACAATTGCCATTTTTCTTGAACTGCACTGGTCCTTAAAAAGTGAAACTCCTCTTTGACTATTATCATTTATCCAACTGGGCATGCTCTTCATCTTTATCGTTAATTGATGGTCTTAGATAAGGATGATTAGAAGCTTAAAATACTCAACATTCAAGCTCTAGCAATAGCGGGAAGCTCTGTCACTTTAAATGCGATGTTGACACTTGTGCAGCCTGCAGAAGGCATTGCTATCTGTGGTTAAATTGTAGCAGACCTGTACACTGCCCTTGTCTTGTAACTCAGTAACTACCCCCAGGAGCCTGTAATCTCTGCTCTCCCACTGCGCCTCTATGTATACAAAGACACGCTGCAGCCAAGCAGCTCTTAGGAAATGTATCTCAGGGCCAGCTTGGCAGCAACGACGGGATGCAGTTTACGAACAGGAACTGATATTACATCCTAAGTGTTCCCCCCTTGAGGAAAGATATTATTTACAGATGGTAAAATGGAAGAGATTAAAATTTTTGCAAATCTTTTCAATTTCACACGTCACGCCATAATAAGGGGCAGTTTCAAAGGGAAAACTTGTTACCAACAGGGTTTGCATAATGTAACCCACAATAAAGATAATGATTAGCGCAGCATGTAAAATCATTATATCCAAAGCACTATACACTGGCTTGTATTCACTGCAGTCCTGCTCATATGTACACACTTAAATCCTCTGCTACAGACATTTAAATTTAGCCAAATACAGCCATGGAAAATCTGACTTCATAAGGATTAACAGCAGTAGCAATATCAGGCTTTAAACAGGAAAATAAACTTCAATATATATATATTTAATAGTATGGAGCACTTCCTTCCTCGCCAAAAAAATTCAGAAGTGTTACCATTAAATTACCGTATATACTCGAGTATAAGCCGACCCAAGTATAAGCCGAGGCACCTATTTTACCACAAAATACTGGGAAAAATGAGTGACTCGAGTATAAGCCGAGGGTGGGAAATGTGCTGCCCCCTGTGTCCCTCTTGTGCCCTCTGTGTCCCCCTCTTGTGTGCCCTTTTCTTGTGTCCCCCCTCTCTCTCCCCTGTGTCTCTTCTCCCCTCTCCCTCCCCTGTGTCTCTTCTCCCCTCTCCCTCCCGTGTCTCTTCTCCCCTCTCCCTCCCCTGTGTCTCTTTCCCCCTCTCCCTTCCCTGTGTCTTTTCCCCCCTTCCTTATCACCCTCCTCAACCCCCCTTCCTCATTCTCAACCCCCTTTCTCATCCTCTCTCCTCATCTTCAACCTCCCTCCTCATCCTCAACCTCCCTCCTCATCCTCAATCCCCTTCCTCATTCTTAACACCCCTCCTCATCCTCAACCCCCCTCCTCATCCTCAACCCCCTCCTCATCCTCAAACCCCCTCCTCATCCTCAAGCCCCTCCTCATCCTCAACCCCCCTCCTAATCCTCAACCTCCTCCTCAACCTCCCTCCTCATCCTCAACCTCCCTCCTCAACCCCCTCCTCAAACCCCCTCCTCATCCTCCCTCCTCATCCTCAACCTCCATCCTCATCCTCAACCTCCCTCCTCAACCTCCTCCTCACCCTCCCTCCTCAACCTCGCTCCTCAACCTCAACCCCCCTCCTCAACCTCCCTCCTCATCCTCCACCCCCCTCCTCATCCTCAACCGCCCTCCTCATTCTAAACCCCCTCTCCTCACTTTACCCCTCTAAATACCTCTCCCTCTCCCTTTCCCCTCACTTACCTGCTTCTGCTCCGGCCTCCGCTCCTTCCTATTCAGAGGGGTAAAGTGAGGGGGGAGGTTTAGAATGAGGAGGGGGGGTTTAGAATGAGGAGGGGGGGTTGAGGATGAGGAGGGGGCAGGGAAAGAGACACGGGGGGTTAGAGAGACACGGGGGGGTTAGGGAGACACGGGGCGGGGGGTGGTTAGAGAGACACAGGGGAGTTAGAGAGACACGGTGGGGAGAGTTACTCGAGTATAAGCCGAGGGGGCCCTTTTTAGCCTTAAAAAAGGGCTGAAAAACTCGGCTTATACTCGAGTATATACGTTAAATCTAAAATATACAATTCTTGTGTGTGCATGCATGTGTGTGATGCTTTACACTTGGAATTTCCAAACCAAGCTTTAATTTTGCAGAATCAAACAACAAGAGGACTTAATGAATCCTTCATTACTGTTTTTAGCTGTCGCCATAATACCCTGTAGATAGTAATCTCTCATAACCAAACTTCCCTACATCTTCCCTACATCTGCATCAGTGAGTGCAATCATATATTGCCATGTATACTAAAGACCAACAAGGCCATGGGAAGTCAACATATAACAGCAGCACATCCCACCCTTTTGCGGTTTTCTCCTTCCCAACTCTTTTATACCCTATCCTATCTCTATTTGTACTTTTAGTTTGTACCAAGTATACTGATTCAGGGGCTACAACTGCACGGATTAGGCATTTCTTGTGAATGCAAATATATAACAGCATAAAATAATCCTTTCTGATCCCAACAACTGGCAATTGGTTATTCCCTGATTCAATATCTTGCCTGTAGGTAGCTGACAAAATCGTGTGTCCTTGTTATTCAAAAGTATACTAAAGCGCCACGTATGATGGACAGTGATACAAGCCACCATCCCAATGTGGCTGAGCTCCATTGCTGCATCCCAGTGGAAGTAGTTTTCCTGCCATCCAACACTACTTCACTCATCCAGCCAATGGATCATTGCGACCTTCAAGGCCTATTATCTTCGCTGCACATTCCACCAGCTTGTTGACCAAACAGACAGCAAGAACAAACAATCCATGATGGATTTCTGGAAAAAGTATACCATCATGCAGGCCATAATGAACATTGATTTGTCCTGGAAGGAGGTGACATCCAAGACATTAAGGACTTGGTGCAAGCTTCAGATGAGAGCCTGACAAACGAGGACCTCCAACAATTGGCAGAACATGAGTTCCTTACCAAGAGTTTGTGGTCCATCCATGATCTTATGGATAATTCTGTGGCCAATTATCCGCACACTGTGAGGAGCAGAAATGTGAAACACATCATTCTAGGGGGCAGTGTCTTGCTACCAGCTGGATGGCCATAAAAAACAAAGACAAATGTACTTCAGCCAGTTTGTTTCTAAAAAAGCCAGAATGGAGGATGAGCCTGAAGCTTCCATATCTGCTACTTAAAGTGGACTGTTTAGTTTATATGTGCTGTCTCTTTAAATTTTATTTAAAAATATTGTTGTTATGTTTGCGTTTCTTACAAGTTAATATAAAGTTAAAATTTTTGAAAATTCTATAAGTTTTGTGTATTTTTTCCATGAATTTCCCGTTTCCTATCTACCCTATATTAAAATGATCATGTTTAGTGCTGTTTCGCGTAACACTCCTATTACCCGGAACCTATCTACAACACTAAACTGGGTATTTCTGTACAGCGGTACCTCAGGTTATGTCACCCTAGTGTTGTGTAGTTTTCGGGTCAAGGTCTCCTTTGGAAATTTCGGCCTCGGGTTACGTTGCTCCTCCGGGTTAAGTTGCGGCACGGAAGTTGACAAATGTGCAGCCTCCGCTCCTCTCTGCAGCCTGCCTGTGCCGGTAAGGGCCCAGCCTGTCCCTGTATAAATCATTGTGCCCAGCCTGTCAGTGTACTCAGCTTGTCAGAGTCAGCGTGCATAACCTGTCAGTATGTCAAGCCTGTCAGCGCCAGTGTGCCCAGCCTATCAGTGTACCAAGCCTGTCAGAGTCAATGTGCCCAGCGTGTGCCCATAAGAGCCAAAATGTAGCCTGGACCTATAAGAACCAAAGTTCCAAGCAATAACCTGTCTCCTCCTCTACATCCCCACCATCCCATTGGGCCCTCAAGTGCTCTCAGTACATTTAAAGTGAAGTTAAATTCTAAGTTATTTGATGCACACGGCTAAGCAAGAAAAAAAATGGCGGGCGATCAAAATTAAAACGAGGCTACACGACCCCGAACCGCGCAAAACACCGCCAGCCACTGTCCACTTTTACCCAGGAAAGTACAAGGTACAAAATACACTATTACAAAGGACGAAAAATGCTCGCGAGCCGCGTAACACATAGACAATCCCTACAACACTAACATGCAACTAATAACATTACGTACATAAAATGGCGCTTTACACGACTACACCAGCGGTTTGCCCTTGCGCACGCAGCCTATTTACACTGCACAATTGGCACATTGATGACACTCTCTCCTCAGCGCAGCAACAGTCAAACTGTACATTGTATGCTGCAGGAAAATAAAAAGAGATTGTTAGCTCTTCAGGCTATTGATTGTGGATATATTAATTAGAAATAGGTAAAGTATATTCATTTATTAAATAACTAATTAATTTATTATTTAATATAAAAAAAAAATATATATATATATCTGTCTTTGCGATGAGCAGCGAAGATGATCGTTGCAAAGCACAAAACTGGAAGGACACAAGGAGAGAGGCTCGCAATGAGCACCGAAGGTGCTCAGAGGAGCAAAAGTACACGAGAGGAGAGGCTAGCAATGAGTGTCGAAGGTCCTCAAAAAGCTTTACATTGTGTGGCAAATAGCATTGCCATGGCTTCAAATTTTATTGCCCCGTCCTTTTTGACGAGCAAGTCTCTAGTTTTTTTATAAAAATAACGCACTTTAAATAAAAATAAAATTATGCAATATCATTAAAAATATTTATTATTATATTTTAAATGTAATGAGAAATGTTTCATTAAAGGATCTATGGAGAGAAAAGTATATTTTAAATAATATATTATTATTAAAAATATCTTCCCTGACTGTTCGTCCCCTTGCTTTAATACTATAGACTTAGGCCTCACATATTTCTTGGATTCTATATGCAACATTCTAAGTGTTTCAGTTTAAAAATGACTGCAGTTCTAAATAATAGAGTTTAATATTTGTATAATACATTAAAGAACATGCATGGATCTTTTTTGTAAGATAGGACTCTGTTACTAAACTAACTGCTAATAATGAGCCTCATTCAATTTGGGGCTCCAACTCCAATTGCGTGCTCCCGTTGCTCTACTTTAGCAATGCTATTTAATTGTCCAGGCCCACAAGTTAGGGGCCGATAGCGAAAATCAGAAACTATTGCCGTCGGAAGTAGCATAGGCGTGCTTGAACATGTCACGGGAGCAAGCCCGTAACTCCAGATGCAGGAACAGCCAATGGAAACAGATCGTCATCATGACCAACCTCCAAGCCCGTAACTCATAGGTGAAGGCTGTAGGACTTTGAAAAAATGGAGGTTGGATTTCAAAGTCCTACGGGCTTGGAGGTTGAAGCCCGTAGGACTTCACATTGATTACCGTGATCGATATAACACGAAAATCGAACATGAAATAAAGTATTGGAGAATGTTGTGCTATTAATTCTAAGACATAACATCACTTTCACTCTTAATAAAAGTGCAGTATTTCTTTTTTATTTGCTTTTAAAGTGCTCCAATTTGTCATTAAGCACTTTGCGAGACTTCTTTGGTACCATTAACTTGTGATTAGATATATGCGAGTGGTTTGCGAGGAGTTGGAGCAATTGAATAGCGATTTGCGATTTTATCGTTCGGGTCTCTTGCAGCCGTGAAAGAGCAAAGGCTTTGAGGGCATTAACTTACGATTATACAAATCGCAATGAATCACAGCTCGGAACACATAACTCGATTGGAGCCCATAAACAGGAGTCAATTGAATAGCAAAATAACTTGCGACCTCCACTTGGATCTCCCGGAAGGCTCAATTGAATGAGGGTCAATGTGTGTATGCTTTTTATGTGCAATGTATTTTTTCCATATTAAATAAAACCCCATACCTTGTCATTCCTATTTATGTAAATTATCTGTAAAATAACGTATTAAAATAATGTGATAACCCACTATGTGCACCTTCCCATCTATAGTGTTCATTACTATTTTGTAATCAGTCTGTGATTATTCATGTGAATTCTACATCAACTGCAAAGGGGGAAAACAAGCCATCCGAGAAATTACTTTGAAATATGAGAAAAAAGAAAAGATGCAATTAGCAACATCAGGTTCAAGGCTCCAAGAGTTCTCAGGTTAAATGGATGCCAGAGGAAGTTTTTTAATTGTGAGTTTTCATTGACTGCAAACAAAGGGATGAAAGGCTGACAGCATGAAAGCTTCCTACTAATTCAACAGTAAGACAGAAATAATAAAGTCATCAAACTTATTCTACTGTCAGATGGATGGCTGCGGAGGTGATCTGAACACACTACATGCAGTGATTGCAGATTGCATTCAAATTATACTCCATTTGGCATCCTCTGCAGAGTAATGTTTAGTCATAGTCATAAAGTAATGCAAACATTTATTTTGACATAGCAGTATTTTAACATTTTGCTCAATATCCAGTCTAGCCCTTCAAAATCAAATCCAACATCACTAGACCTTTTAAGTTCCATAGCAGTTCTATAGCATGTATTTTTCTTAAGTACACAATTTGTAAACACCACTCACAATACATTTATATTTATTAATGGTCAGGAACATATCTGTAGATCAACGCCTGGTATTGCATGGTATTTTGGAATACTGTTTTGCTTGAGCACTAGTGATGTACTATTTCAGATATTATTTTTATTGGTTTTTATGTTTTAGTTTTGATAAGATTGCAATATCACATATAATAATTGTCAAACTGGGAGACGTTATCACGCTTTGCGTGGTGTGTACGAGTGAGGCGATGAGCACTGCAGGCGAGCCGTTAACGCAAGGAGCGCAGAAGTCGAAAAAAATGAAAACGAGGCTACACGACCCCGGACCGCGTAAAACACTGCCAAACGCATAGCACTTTCACACAGGAATAATCAAACTACAAAATACACTTATACAAATGATGGAAAATGCTTGCGAGTCGCGTAACACATTAATAACATTGCCAATCTCTACAATGGCACTTTACGAGATAGCAAAAATACGAGGTTAACGACCCGAACTGCGATAATCCAAAAAACACAAAGAAAATACAAATAAAGACAACAAAAACATCACCAACAGCACGGGGGAACAGCCAGGACGTTTGGGAGTGAGGTGAAATGCGAATTTAAGTCGATTTCGAACACTTTCACCACACGAAAATCGCCTAAGCGAGAGAAAAAAATGGCAGCCGAAAAAAATTAAAACGAGGCTTCACGACCCCGGACCTCGCAAAACACTGCCAAACGCGTAGCACTTTCACACAGGAAAGAGCGAAATACAAAATACACTATTACAAATGACAGAAAATGCTCTTGAGCCGCGTAACACATTCATAACATTACGAATCTAAAGGGGCCCTTTACACAACTACACCAACGTATTTCCCTCGCGCACGCAGCCTATTTCTAATGCACAGTTGGGACATTCATTACACTTTATCATCAGGGCACCAACACTCAAACTGTACATTGTATGCTGACGGAAAATATAAACAGATTGTTAGCTCTTCAGGCTATTGATTGCCGGATATATTAATTACAAAGTATATTAATTTATTCAAGAACTAATTAATTAATTATTGATTCAGTAAATATAGATAAATATATATCTCTCTTTATAATGAGCGAAAAAGGTGCTCAGTGGAGCAAAAATAGACGAGAGGCTCTCCATGAGCGCCGAAGGTCCTCAGAGTACAAAAAGGTTTACATTGTGTGTCAAACAGCATACCCATGGCTTCAAATTTTATAGCGCCGTCATTTTTGACGGGCATGTCGCTAGTTAATTAAAATAACACTGCTGCCATTGTACAATGTTTATATCCATACCATTACTATATCATGCCGCTCAATATCTTGCATGGCTAAAAAGAGGCACATATTTAGAACACAGATGTTCAACATGTTACAGTTACCTCAATTCACCAACTGTGGCAGCAGCTTGAGCAGCATGCATAGTTTTTATATATATATATATACTAAATATGTACATATATAGTGCTGTGTAAAATGTTAGCGATTTTAAGTTGGACAGTGAAATATTTAGGATGAATCTAAGAAAGTAGTATTTTATGGAAATGGTAGTACATAAACTGGGAGCCTGGAATAGAGGAAAGGCTATCCTGAGACTAAATTAAGTCAAACTTTTAGGTAGATGGAATGGGAATGGGCAGACTAGATCAACCTATATTTTTTGTTTTTAAATCAAGGTTAATGACAGAGGGAGGCATGGAGGAGAAAGGGAGACATGGGGGAGAGGGAGAGGCATGGGGGAAAGAGGGAGACACATGGAGGGAGGGAGGGCCAAGGGGAGATGTGGAGGGAGAGTAGGATACATTGTTGAGAGGGATGCATGGGGGAGAGAGGGAGAGGAATGGGGTAGAGAGGCAAGGGGAAAAAGGGAGACATGAGGGGTGAGGGTGATGCATAGGGCAAGACGGAGAGCGAGATGTAGAGAGAGGGAGAAAAAGAGGGGGAGCAAAAGAAAGAGAGAGAAATAGAATGTGAGGGGGAAAAGAGAGGGGAGAGGAGAAAGAAAGGGGGAGATCGAGCGATGGAGGGGAGAGAGGAGGAGGGAAAGTGAGGGAGAGAAGAAAGAGAGAGTGAAAGAGAGGGGAATAGAGAGGGGGTTGGGAGAGAGAGGGGACAGGAGAGAAAGAAATGGGGAGAGAGAGGAGTTGGGAAAAAGAGAGAGAAAGGGAGAGAAAGAGGGGGAGGAAGAGAGAGAAAGAGAGGGGAGATTTAGAGAAGGCGGAGTGTGAGCGAGAAAGCGTTATATATATATATATATATATATACTAGCGACTTGCCCGTCAAAATGACGGGGCAATAAAATTGTAAGGCAGGTAATGTTGTTTGCCACAGACAGTAAGTGTTTTGGTGGTCTGAGATCCTTCAGCGCTCATTGTAAGCCTCGCGCTGAGCGCCTTTGGCCTTCGGTTCTCATTGCAAGCCTCTTGGTTGGTGTATTTTATTTTATCATTATCATCATCGCTTTTGCTGTCATTGTAAGGTCCGCGCTGATCTCCTTTTTGCACTTATTGCAAGCCTGTCCCCTGGTGTAGTTTTTGTCCTATGAGCATTGTTGGCGCTCCTTGTGAGGCGGACGGTGAAGGGCTTTGGCATTTATTGTGATAGTGTGTTTTGTGTTTTTTTTGTTTATATGTAGGTTGTTATGATAATTAATTAATTAATGAAATCATAAATTAATATACTTTAACTTTTGTAATTAATATATGCAGCAAGACCTGAGAGCTTACAGATTAGTGAAATTGTGAAAAGGGCTTCCAATTAAAACATTTTTACAGGGTGTCCTCTTGATTATTACTGCTCTATATTATGGTCAGACGAGTATCCATGAGTTCAGAGTCCCTTTAGGTAAATACAGTATATATACAAGACATATAACAAATATACTGTAAGGAATATACATGTACATATCCTGATAGGGCCAGTGTAAGCCCCTTTCAAGTTAAATCTATTTTTTAAGTTCACCATCTATATTTTTTATGTTCATCATTAATTTTCTTGGCTGCAAACTGCAGCAAAAAAAAAGTTTTATGAAGAGAAAATAATTTAAAACACACTTTCCTTCAATAATGTCTGCTGCTGCTCTTCTCTTCTTCCTCCCTCCTTGTCCTGAAAACTACTGTACTGAATCACAGTTATCCCACCTTGCATTGATTATACAGTCCAGGAAACCTGGCACATGCTCACTCTGGAAAGGCAAGAGATTATGGGATTTAATAGCCCACTTGTCCTATACAGCATGATCCAGTTAATCTGCCCCCCATAATTATTGCATGATGATTTGTTTGTCTTCTGGATAATAGTGTCCAGGACAAAGAGGAAGGTTGGGTGAAAACTGCATTTTAAAATTATATTATTTTGCTAAATCTTTCTTTGCTGTTGTTTGCACTTGTATTTGCAAGACTAATTAATGGCCAACTAAAAAACAGATTAAACATGAAAATACTTACAGTGGTTCTCTAACATCTGAGAGTTTTCAGACTAGAAGTGACAACATCTAATCTTCACAATCCAAAATACTGCAGGATTTTTGGACACACAAATGAAATATAACAATGTAAATAGAGTAAATAAGGTTAAAAGACCTACTGGCTCCAACCTATGAATAGTTTTTTGAAGAACTAAAATCATGTTAACAATATGATCAATTTATTATTTATAAAAAATGAATCTGTAGCTGTGTAAATGTAATCAAATAGCGGAATAAAAGAGCATCCTAGCTATGATAGCTCTGTATGTGCAATCATGTAGTCCCAGGACAGAGCTTCTACTGGGCCCTGTGTCAAATAATAACTGCAAACAGTTGTGTGGGGATTGGCGCTGCTGCTCTTTCTGGGTTACTGGCTCTGGAAGTGAGATACTCACATATGTTTATGGTTTGAACTAGCTACAGCAGCAGGACTTTTTGGTTGCTATGGATTTCCTTTGATCTTTTGTAATTAAAATGGAGCAAGCAATATATTTGGAGCTAAAAAATGATGAGACAGATGACAAGGTCTTCATGTGATGAATAAATATCCTATTATATCCTATTATAATTTAATAAGTTGTTGCTTGGTTTATTATTTGAATAGCATCTTCAACCATTGTTGGATTTTACTCACTTTTTTCTCAGCTCCTGCGTATAGTCCTTAAATATGCATTTTTGTTTTAAAGTCAAGAAAGTGATACATTTCACCAAGACACACGTGAGATTTTGTTCTCTCTATAGTGCTTACAATAAAATGATAAGATTATTTAAAGGACCACTGCAGTTCAAGAAGAAAGACACGTGTTTGTCAAATATGTACCAAACTTTCAATATTAGCTGCTGTGTAAGACACAGACATAAAACTTTTTTGGGGGAAAATCTGAATGTTTGAAGACTATGTTTATGAGTAGAGGAATCCATTCTATGTTTGGTTCATCACTTCCTAAGAGGTTAATCATGAGGGTGTAAAGAGGGGAGGGGGAAGGAGGGTAGAAAGAGCTTCTGTTAAGATACACACCCCTCCCCTGTCACTGGTCTGGAAACAGACTCCTTGATTTAGGAAATACAACCACATCTCTTCAGAAATGTAAACACCTCTCACACACACAAGTTCCACCAATGTATCATGGATTCCCTCAGGGCCCAAGAGAGGCATCACAATTTATATTTTTCTAATTAAAAACTAGCTGTGTGACCTTTATCCTGCTTAAACTGTGTTGACACATTTTTGTCATTTTGCAGTGGTCCTTTAAAGTAATGCTGTAATGCAGGACATTTTTAAAGCACCACTGCAGTTCCAGAAAAAGTACAATTGTTTGTTAAGAATGTACTTAATTAACAATATTAGCAGCTGTATAAGTCATGGGCATAACATTTAATTTGAGAAAGTATGAATTTATGAAGACTGTTAAATACAGGAATACATTTTGTGATTGTTACATCACATCCTGAAAGCTGGATGATGGAAGTGTGTTTGTAGATGGACGAATGGAGAGGAATAGGCCCACTTCCAGAACCATTGTTTTATTGCTATGTTATACTGAAACTGACACCACACCCCTTCCCTCTAAGGGACCCTGATACCTTGCACCATTCGCTGCAACTATAGCTCTCCAGAAATGTAAATTTGCCTCTCACACACACAACCAAATGACATAAGGTGATGTTGTGGTAAATACAAATACTCATACATTTTTAGTGTATATATATATATATATATATATATATATATATATATATAGCATTTATCACTTTTTGCAGCAAGTGTGATATTTGGCTCAGATGTAAGCTGTGAATCAGTAATTTTCCATTGTAAGATAAAGGTATGAAACAGTAAATTTTGCCTGTACTTAAAATCATTGTTTTTTTCTTCTATAAGAATAAACAAGTCCTTATCATAATAAATTGTTCTCAAGAGACAGTAAACAATTATTTAGCCTAAACAAATATGCATTTCAGTAGCTCAACAAGGCCAGCTCTTGCCCTATGAGCAGAGATAATAGGTGGGAGTCTTTTTTGTACATCTAGTGTGACTTAACAAGACATGCTTGATGCATGCTACTAATATCAATAATATTTTATTGGCTATTGGTGGGTTATACCATGTTTCTAAAAAGGTGGGAATGGATTATTCCATTGTCTTTATGTAAACGATTATAAAAAGCTATGTTGTTTATATTTCTCGCCAGTCAAGTCAGCAGCTGCCATTTTGGATGTTTTTTGTTGCTGACCCAAGTTTTGTATAAATAAAATCTAATAATAAGAAAAGAATCAGAGGCCTCTGTTTTCTTTGGTATCATGACTGGGTTTCGGAGTAAATTGGTAAATTGTGGTTTGTGGGTATGATTTTTTCTTCAACAGTGGCATCATTGATAACACCACATATGATATAACTAATGACATCAGCAATTGCATCACATAACATGAAATATACACCATTCATAATATTACTGATGACATCACAGTAAACCCCCTTTAATGACACTTTACCATTATACTCTTACTTAAACTGTTAAATTTGGAGTTAAAAGATAATACTTATTTGTTAAAATTGCATGATTATATATCTTCTTTTCAAAAGATAATTTATTCTAGTTATACTTTTTAATTGTGACACACTTAACAGGTTTATAACATTATTTTTTGTCAGTAACATTTGTAGCATGCACTAAGTCTAAGTCTAATGCAGGGTTTCAAGAGTGGAGAAATAGTTAACTTTCCTTTATCAAATAAGTGAATATAGATGGATGTAACAATTTGTTTCATATGGCATACACATACATATATATATTTAGTATGCAATGGCGCACATTATGTTACAGGTTGAAAATAATTGGTTTAGAGAGCCTTGTGTTAATACTTCACATTCATTATGGTACACACATGCTTAGGAGCTATTTTCATGACCTAAGCAATGCCCAGTTGGTATGTACGGATAAGGGTTAACACAATTATCTCTAACATAATGATTAGCCACAGACTAATTATTGGGCAAAATATAATGATTAGACACAGACCACTTCTTGGGAGAAAAACTGGCATCAGCGTTTATTGTTAAACACAAATAGACATAATAACCATTAATAAATAAACATAACCACGTGAGGAGGAGGAGCCTGGCCAGAGACAGTAGGCCCTACGCCCTGAAACCTCATCCAGAGCCTACCCTGTTGTAACATCCGTACCATCGTAGGGTAGGATCTTACCCATTTTACCACTGTCTCGGCAACTTCCCCCACCACCCTCCGCTGTGACAACAACATAAACATAATTTGATAACATATAAAATTCACTTAAACAATATAACAACCACAAGTGCTTTACCAAAACAAGATAATCCTTCAACTTGCCAATATAAATCATTAGTTTAATCCTTTCTTTTCCTTTTTTTATTTTTTTAAATTAATTAATACATTTTTTTAAATAAAATATATCATAACTCTAAACCACAATACTTTAGGAATGGGTGCATATCTTCCCTTCTGGCTAGCTGGGGGGACTACTGGTAGAAATTGGCGCCAAACCCACCTTTAAAGGGCTCCACCTGCCCCAGCTATCCACCTCCCTCCATGCCAGGTCCTGCCAGGTCAAGGGGTCCTCCCTCCAACCCCAGCAGGCTGTGGTGGCCTCCAGGCCCCTCATGACCTAAGCAAGGCCCAGTTGGTATGTACGGATAAGGGTTAATACAATTAGCCACAGACTACTTCTTGTGCAAAATATAATGATTAGACACAGACTACTTCTTGGGAGAAAAACTGGCCACAGTGTTTATTGGTAAACACAAATAGACATAATAACCATAACCATTAATAAATAAACATAACCATATGAGGGGAAAAGCCTGGCCAGAGACAGTAGGCCCTACGCCCTGATGCCTCATCCATGGCCTACCCTGTTGTAACATCCGTACCACTGTAGGGTAGGATCTTACCCATTTTACCACTGTCCCAATGACTCCCCCCACCACCCGCCATGGAGAACACAGCAGAATACCTTTTGTGGTTTCGACTCCCCCCAACAAATACCATGGCCAACCGCATACCCCCCTAAAAACACCAGCACTTCGAGCTCCATGTCTGCTCATACCGTTGAGACCAACCAGGTCTGAACTCGACTCTGACTGCTTTCGTACTCAGAACAATCATGTCCCTCGACATGCGAGCCAAATATGATCATGCATGATCCTTTTAACCATTGATAAACCTGTTGCTTGGTGGGTATGTTACCAGAATCGTTACTACCACTTGGGTCACTACCAAGGTAGGAGGCGGGAAGTGCCACTCGCTACCTGCTCCTCCAACTGATGTCATTACCCATTCCAGGAACATCGATTGTCCTTCCATCTGAACCAGGACCACTCCCAGCTGTGGGTCATGATTGACAACTGAGGCAAAGAGCCTACATGGTCGCTTTTTTTGTGTTTTGTTTTGTTTTTTAACCCATGGCCAATGACCTCACAGCACACAACCTTACAATCCTCCAAACCACATTTTCCACAAGCCCGTAGGGCTGTTACGGTGGTTGCTGTTGCACAAAGCAAGTGGGTACCAAGTTCCAATGCGGAATACACCCAAACGCTGCCTGCAGTCTCTGACGAAGTAGAATCATGATCGTAGATAATCAATCCTATTTCAAGTAAGGAAAGGCGCAAAATCAACTAGGCGATTTGGACCAAGAGAGCCGTAATCCACGAAGAGGGAACAATCAATGTGCCTGTTACACTGTAACTACCTCCCTTCACCCACCTGCTCCGTCTTGGACCGTCGAGGCCAAATAGTTACACGATCACCTTGGATCACCCAGTCACCTTAGGTTGACATACCTTGTCTATTTTCCAACCAACCTCTTGCTACCTTCCGACCAGCGGAAAAGAGATGGCTGCACAGAACTGCAAGGCTTCCACATGTCACACACCTCCTCCGTACCAGTTATACACCATCCACGCATTCTGGCTGTTGTATACCGCCCCACGGTCACATGATCATCCTTAGGATCGCAAGACCGGGCATATGTGCACACAATCACCCTTTGGATCTCAAAGCCAGCCATATGGTCACATGATCACCCTTTGGATCCCAAGACCAGCCCTCTGAGGCCACCATGCCTTGTCTGTATACCAACCAACCTCTCGCTACCGGCAGACCCGTGGGAAGGAGAGATGGCCGCACAGACCCCAAGGCTTTATACTGGGCACAGAGCTCCTTCCAGAACCGTAGTGTCTCTGGCCCTAGGGAAAAGGCTACCAATCCCCTGCCGTTCCTTTGTCGTACCTCCTGTTCCCTTTTTCCCCGCTTTCTGTTCCATACCTTACCACATCAGGTACTATGAACCCGGCCCGTTTCCGGGCGGCTGCGGCTGTTACCTGACACCCCACCTTCGATGGACATTCACTCTGGGTCCTGTGTTACGGAGGACCCCCAAATCTTGCCATTCCACCACTTGCGTACCAACAAAACATGCCCCAGCAACATACCACTGGCACTCCCAGGAGCAACAATACGCAGTATTGAACACCCACTGACAGGTGCATACTCTGCTATGAAACCAGTACAACCACACACAGTACTGAACACCCACTGGCAGGTAAGCCTGTGTGAGTGATTGTCTGCTCTGATAGGTGATAGGGTTCAGGACACATCAGATATTTAATGAGGACATGAAGACAGATAAATAAAGCATGATTAAAGATCTGTAGGCTCAGTGTCCCTTTACAGACATGAAGAAGCCCTTTTGGATTCCTCCTGCACAACACACACGCAACCCACAGCATATGAACCCCTCGCCCCCGCGCTGAGGTGGTATACAGGGGAAGGAGGAAAGGAGGAAGACAACCACGTGGCTCGCAGAGCCCCGTCACCAGGCGGTGACCTGCACATCTACCCCAATCGGGAGCCCGTCACCAAGCTGGCGCGCCGCTGCTGTGGTCCAGCTAGCACCGCTACAGCCGGACTCCTACAGCAGCCGCCCAGCCCTAAGACCTGGGGGGTTGACCTTGCCATCTGAACCCATGCCTACTCCCACGGGAGAGACATGAACCCCTATCGCCCGATACAGCGCCCTCCTGCACCCCCTTGCGCCGCAGCCGAACAGCGCAAGCCACATCCAGCTGCCCTGGGACGGACACCTACCTCAATTGTGTATCAGCTCTCAGAGACCGTGAGGCCCTCAGAGCCCCGTCACCATGCTGGAATGGACCTGAAATACCACACTGTAGCGCAGCTGCTGCGGCCCAGCAACCCCACACCGCCAGACACACGCAGCTGCAGCCCACCTCTCAGACCTGGAGTGACCCAGAACCCATACCTACATCCCCGGGGGAGAGCCAGACAACCCATGGCGTAGACCCGCCACAACCCCCTTGGCGCCATAGCCAAGCGGCGCAGACACATTAGCCCGGTACCCCCAGCGTAGCTTCCCTGTGACGGGGCATGCAGCACTCACCTCCTTGAGCATATAATAATTGTAATTAGTTAATTATTGTAAGGGGTTTCTATATACAACACACTCAAAAATTCATTTAAAAAAAAACTATAAGGGGTTTCTATATACAACACATACTCAAAAATCCATAAAAAAAAAAACTATACATTAATAGACACAGTATACACAGTGAACATACAAAGTAGACTGGAAGAACATGGCATATACAGTGTACTCATCTGCGCATATACACAACATATGTACAGAAAATTGTACTAAGCAAACAAACTAGACATACACTGGGAACTATAACCTGAGCTACTGGTTGTTGCAAGAGTTGAAGGGTGGGGTGAAAACTACAGCGAGCGTCAGACCTTAGGAAAACTACTCCCGCTTTAAAAAAATCTATTTATCTCTGGAACCTAAAAACCTCAAGCCCAGAACCAGATGTGCAGTGCTTCCCATCAATTGACTCACAAGGTGAGTTCAGCACATCAAAATATAGTCTTTTTGTTGTTGGCCAGGGCTAAATAGTCCAACAAAGTCAAGCACAATATGAAATATAATACTTATAAATGTCCACAATCTAGGAGGGCTTCAGAGAAGGACAGGGCTGGATGAGGAAGGGGTGCAGAAGCAACTCAGCACTGAAGGAATAGAGATGCAGTTGCATCTTTCTGCTTATTACTAAATGTTTCAAATATGATTTTACAGCACTGAAGAAATTACCCTACAAATAATCTGTGTACCACAGTGAACATGCCTTGTCATCATGAGTCTTCCTGCATGAATATTAACTCTTAGTGGGAAGACTCCAGCAACTGTGTATAGTGATATTAGCTATATGTGCAAAGTAATGGGAACACTTTTAACAGAATTGGTTTCTAAAACCAAATTAATTACAATATCATAGGCAGCATTGATTTAGTGTGAAATGATGACATCAGGCTAATATGATTGACATTTTTTTATTATGTACCTAAATTAAAGACTAGAGATCGACTGGCCTGCTTACAATCATCATAATATCTGACTGCAGCTGGAATACACAATATACCAAAAGAGTAATTTTCCTTATCCCTCTTGGTCAGGACTATATCCGGTTACAGTGCCACTGGGGAGCCTGATTGTCAGCTTCCACAACATCTTGTATACCACGCATTTATCTAGACCAAGGGCACGTGTCCACTGAGGCCAATGCCTAAAGCAATGCGTACTTGGGACTAAAGCTCACTTTGAGGGGATACCCCAATGGATCGCTAGCACAGCAACACTGAAAGCTATCGCTGACAACCGCACTATCATAGATAGCCGACGTATTAAAAGTTTCAGACCACCTGTTGGGACTCCGCACATCCGGCCACTCTGATCCTATGTTCAACTCACTGCCCGAAGCACGACAGCAAGAGATGGGGAGAAACAAGAGAGCCCTATCAACAAATAGAATTACATATTTCTGCAGACCTCCAGGGGCAACGAAGGAGGTGGCATCAGATGCTTCGGGAGAATCGGGGGATGCGGGCCAGGTAGACCCACCTCAACCCAACATGAACCTCTCTAAAAGCTCATTAGCCCAGATCAAGAGTCTATTTCAGGCATACATGACCAAAACTGTTGATGCCATCAAGAAAGATATTCATGACCTGGGCCAAAGGACCCACTTGCTTGAGGAGACAACCGATCAGATCATTGAGACACGAGAGCAGGATAGGCTGGAGATTCATCAGAACTCCTCTCGCATAACGGCCTTGGAAGATAAATACGAAGACATAGAGAACCGCTCGAGACGCCACAACATAAGAATTAGAGGGATTCCCAGAGCGATGCAGAATCTAAAGCAATATGTCTCTGAGAAATTGAAAGTGCCCAGGGTTAGGGTTAATGAAAATTGAAAGGGCCCATAGAGCCCTAGGGGCGACAAGTAACTTGGAGGTGCCCGAAGACTTTATCATCCGATTTCCTTGGCAACAATCAAGAGACTTGGTGTTAGCAGCAGTCCGAAAATCCCCAGACATCAAGGTGCCTGATAATGCTCTACCTCTTGTCTTCACTGACCTCTCCCCCATCACGCTGGCCAAACGCAGAGACATGAAACCGGTCTTGGGAGTGCTGATCCAACACAACGTTTAATATCAGGGGGCCTTTCCCTTTGCCCTGGCATTTCAGCACAAGGGCAAATCATACTCTGCCCGCTCACTTGAAGATGGCTGGGCAATCCTCCAATCTCTTCACATGGTCCCAGAAGAAGGGGACAGGGGATCAGAGCTCCGACAGGAGGGGCCAAGCCAAGCAGCAATGGTCTACTGTCCCGTATAAAGCTCGGACCCAGTCAACTGAGATTAAAACTTGAGGACCCACATCCTCACCCCGGCCCACCCAGGCGCAGAACAAGGTAGCCTCAGAGGGCCCAGACGCAAGCGGCTTGTGACAGAGCGGAAGCTACAAAAGACATCAGTGCGGCTGTGTTGAGTCTTAATCCTTTTTGAACTATAGACTGTTTTCTACCACGTTTTCTGGGACAGAATATCAAGGTTTTTTTTTTCTTGCCTATTTTTAAGCACCAATGCTTTATTTCTCTAATTGGTGAACAGGTTGCTGGTTATACTGTTCTACACTATGATTTCTAGATACAGAGATACTCCCCCTCATTGGCTGATTTGTTTTGTTTTTTTCTCTTGACCCTCCCCTGGAATTTGTCAACCCCTTCCTATTGTTTTTTTTTGGAAGAGTGGCAGGTCCACTCATCCTTCCCCTAGGCGTCAGGATAGATGACTGGTGTAGGAAGATGTGTTTGAAGGATCCATTGTGTTACTATGAATGTTTAGTTCTACTAATTGTAAAGATTTACAAAGTTGTTATTACTTATATAATTTGTGTCCCTTTTTTTCCCTTCTCCCCCTGGTGTACTCTCTCCTTCTACGCTCCAATGTGGGCCGTGGTTGGCTTTCAAGGGTGGCCTCGGCTCCCTCCCAACCGCTCTCTCCTTGGTTGGTCCTCTACAGGAAAAGGTAAGATGACTGCACATTACAGCCTCACACTATACATTAGCAATGACTAGACAGGCTGACACAAACTTTACTTTTGTGACTCACAACGTTAAGGGCTTTAATTCCCAGTTCAAGAAAAAGAAGGCCTTTATGTATTATAAAGATATTAAGCCATCGATTATATTCATGCAGGAAACACATTTTGCCCACAATCATATACCAACTTATCTTAGCAGAGACTATCCCATCAGTTATTCATCTACAAAAGCTATTAGGAAAGCGGGGGCCTTTATACTGATTCATCGTAACTTCACCTTTCAGGTAGAGTCTAAAATAGTGGATAAAGATGGACACTATTTAATACTCCATGGAACAGTTCTGGAGACTAAAATATCCCTAATTTCCTTTTATGCTCCTACCAATGCACCACATAAATCACTGCTGCATATCCTGAGGCTTTAGAGCCTTACTCCGGTAACACGATGGTGATGGGAACGGATTTTAACCTTACCTTTGATCAAGACCTGGACCGCTCGGGTACTCAGGCCACAGACCGGTACTCGAACAAATTAAGAAAATTTAATAAAGGCATTAAACGGTTTGGGTCTGGTGGACGCCTGGAGGGGGCATCACCCCCATAAAAGGGACTATACGTATTATTATTCCCACACCCATGGATCTTATTTGCAAATTGATACCTTCTTGATCGCTTCGTCATTGTTTGATCGCTATGCCCCTGGTCGGATCATGCAGTAATGAGCATAGACATTGACTTAGGGGTGAATATATCCACACCGTATGCTTGGAAACTGAATGAGCTTTTACTTGCTAACCCAGAGCTGTCGGAACAAATTGAAAAAGATCTTCACCTTTACTTTGAGTGTAATAGACCTGGTGACTCGGGCATAGGCTGGGAATGGATGGCCCACAAGGCCTTTATTCAGGGCTCCTGCATTAAGTTGGCTTCTGTTTTTAAAAAACAATGTAAATTCAAAGAGCAGGAACTTACCACTAAGCTGCAGGACTTATGATAGACTTATGATAGATCAGTGTAGGCTTGAGTTAGACGCAGTACTTTCCCACAAAACGGAAAAAGCCATTAGACGAACCAAGCAACTATTCTACTCCAAGGCCCACAAGCCGGATTCTCTATTGGCTAAGTAGCTTCGGTCTAAGATAGCGGAGTCTAGGATCTTGCGGATTAGAACTACAAAGGAACAGATAACGCTTAGCCAAAATATCATCAAGCGAACGTTTGCTGACTTTTTAATAGCTTGATATACTCCACAAAGCTGCAACCGAATGCAAATCTTCTTTGGTCTTTCTTAGATTCCTGCGACCTCCCCAAGGTCTCAGACCAGAGTGCGGCTGCACTTAACTCAGACATATCAGTAGAGGAGATACAAGAAGCCATCAACAGCTTGAAATCAGTGAAGGCCCCCGGTCTTTCGCGCATATCCTGGCACCATACCTTTGCCAATTGTTTAACTCCATCCTAAACGGGGAAACGATGCCCCCGGAGCTAAACAGGGTGGACTTAATTGTCTTTCCCAAAGAAGGCAGGGACCCACTAGACCCGAAGAATTATAGTCCTATATCCCTTATAAATGGGGATCTTAAACTGCTAGCTAAAATTATTGCAGATAGGATCTCGGGATTCCTTCCGGACCTGATCTATAAGGATCAAACAGGTTTTGTCTGACATCGACAGACAGCTGATAACATACGGAGGACTATGAATGCCATCACTTGTCCCCCCAGAGTAAGACCCCCTTTGTGTGCTAGCTCTTGATATGAAAAAAGCCTTCGACACATTGGAGTGGTCTTATCTGTACGCAGTGCTAGCTAAATTTGGCTTTGAAGGGAGATTTATACAACTTATCAGAACACTGTACAAAAATCCGCAGGCCTGTCTGAAACTCCCGGGACCGGAAAACATCTCTATAGCCATCCAGAGGGGAAACCGGCAAGGATGCCCACTGTCTGCACTGCTATTTGCTGGCGATCGAGCCTCTGGCTCAAAAGATTAGATGCAACACTGAGATAAAGGGAATGCAGGTGGGTCTTCACCACTTGAAATGCTCGCTATTTGTGGATGACCTTCTTTGCACACTAACGGACCCGGCAACTTATATTCCCGCCTTGCTGTCAACCCTATGCGAATTCGGCACCATATCGGGCCTACAAATCAATGCTAAAAATGCTGAGGCCTTGGGAGTTGGCATACCACATGCGGTCCTGGGGGATTTGAAAGTGGAGTATAGATTTTAATGGCCTACAAACTCTATTAAATACTTGAGAGTTAGAATCACCAGGAAGCTGTCGGACATGTATAAGGCCAACTTCCCGTCCTTTTTTAAACAAACTAATTGAAGAAATGCAATGCTGGGCGAAATACCATATCTCGTGGACAGGGCGGATAAATTCGGTAAAAATGACGGTTTTGCCAAGAACACTGTACTCTCCCAATTCCGCTTGATATGAAGGAACTAGATAAACTCCAGGCTTCTATTTTAAAATTTATATGGCGAGGTAGGTCGCCGGGTATAGCAAGAAAGACTATGTTCCGGCAGAGGTCTCAGGGTGAACTCTCGTGCCCGAACTTGAGACTTTATTTGAGAGCAGCGCAGCTCGCGTTCATTGCACAGGCCCAATCGGGTAAGCTACAACTGCTGTGGACCTTTGTGGAAAATTGGCAAATGAGAACCCACTCGTGGGATACTATAGTCTGGGATACCACAGCCCCCCCCCCCCCCCCCCCCAGACGTGAAACAGCAACACTATAATCCCATAATACCTTCAACTTTAGTGGCTTGGGCTCGGTTCAGGTCGGTCGGCGGCTTGGCTCCACTCCTATCACCATTGTTGTCCGTAAGATCTTTCCCAGAATTTGAGACGGCGTTTAGCCTCACTTCTAGACAATGGTGGCTTAGCAGCCAAATGGAAAGAGCAGGAACCTGGTTTTCAGAAGATGCTCTGCTATCCCACACCTTCCTTATCACTACATATTACATACCAGAGAGTGATCTCTGGAATTACAGAAAAATTAGACATTGGATGTCCTCACTAGCCCGGGAACATGGGACCCCTAAACATTCCTGGTGGTCGACTATGTGTGCAAATCTGCCCTCTATCAAAGGCCTCCTTGGATCTCTATATTCTTTTCTGAATGACTCTCTGAACAAACAGAAGACGAAATATATGCTCCAATGGGAGAAAGACCTAGGTAGGGAGCTAGATGGAGCAACCTGGAGAGAAATTTGTACCAACTTAACAAAAGGTTCATACACATATAGCCTACTTGAGACCTCAGTCAAATTTTTGCACAGGAAGTATTATATGCCGTATCTAATGTCCAGGCTTAATATTAGTCTTAGCGAGGACTGTTTTAGAGGGTGCAAAGCTAGGGGAGACTTTCTACATATATGGTGGACGTGTCCATTAATGCAGAAGGTGTGGAAAGAGATGATGGACTTATTCTCGCAATTTACAGAAACCAAGCTGGGGCCAGAGATTGAGACCTGCCAAAACAAAGTATAGCAATTCATGGCTCTCGCCAACAAAAGTTGTATTGCAAAAAACTGGAAAGCTGCAACACTGACCTCCAGAGAGATCATTTTGAAAATGAACTATGTTATGGTAAACGAGAGACTGTCCCATGTCCTGCAGAACACGGTCCCCCTATTCCAAAATATTTGGTCTCCATGGCTAACCTCGACCTGCAGCATTAAGGTGGGGATATGACTAAGACAGTAGGGAATGAAGCTCTTGCCGAAGGATGGCGGTCGTGGCAGAGCCCAGATGACCATTCATACCAACAGAATCTCAGCCGGTGCGGCACTGGAAGAGTACGTCAGGTATTTCCTACCCACCCCCCCCCCCCTTTTTTTCTTTACCACTCTAAGTTGACATAGTTGATGTTAATATTTTTCCGTTTCTGTACTCTTATCTCCTGATAAGAGGTAGACAATAAAAAATACCATGTTTGAAGAAATAGAGGGATAGACAGGGCACAGGATAATAATGAAGTAATGTACTAGTAAGATTATTGTGAAAACTGCATGCAGTCTCTTCGTTAAAATGCTGGGGAATTGTGTTGCAGTAAAACCTGACTGCCCTGTTGTCCTCTTCTTTTTCTGTGTACTCTATGGAATGTTATATTGTTAACTTGTCTTCAATAATAAAAAGAATAGATAAAAAAAGACCAGAGATCAGCAATAGATGTAGCATATCTATATTTTAGTGAACTATTTGACACTTACAATACAATAAACTAATTATTAAACTTCACAGTCTAGCACTGAATTCAGAGGCAGTTGAGTGGGTAAGATATTGGCTCCAGAATCTTCTTAGTTAAAGGACCACTTCAGTCATCTTATAAAGGGCTCTTAAATAAATAGTTTGGTTAGGGCTTGACAAGAAAAAAAAAGCTTTATTAAACTTTTTTTTTAAACTGTGTGTTTAAACAAGTATTTACTTTCTTTTTACAACATGTCTTAGGCTCTATCCGTATCTCTCCACCCTCTGAATGATGTGCTGTCTTTGGAGTTGTACCCAAACCTTTTGAGATCGCTCTGTAAAACACACGTTAGTAGCAGGCAGTAGTATACCATAACTGCAATGTACACAAATACACTTTCTAGTCACCTCCCACTGTCATAGTGCATGCATGTTTGGAGAGTTTTCTTGATCGGCGCATAGAATAAGGGATAACATAATCACAAATAAAAACAGACACATGATATGGGTGATAAAAGGCCACATCTCCTTTATTGAAGAAATAAATTAACATGTCTAATTATATAAACCAATAGGGGTGCGTAGCCCACTTCCATCTTACTCTAGGGGACCCCCGTGCCCCATTAGTGAACTGAGTGTCTTGTTGCTTCAAACATCTGTGGGCAAGCACCCCCGCAAAATAAGAGCTGTGACAAAGTTGAATCATAATTTCCTATTCATCTTTCACCATCATATTACGCTAAAAGATAAGGAGGAGGAAGGGTGGGAGATAATATTAGAAACATCAACTGACTGACAAGGATTATGCAATAGAGGCCTATACAGTATGTCACAAAAGTGAGTACACCCCTCACATTTTTGTAAATATTTGATTATTTATTTTCATGTGACAACACTGAAGAAATGACACTCTGCTACAATGTAAAGTAGTAAGTGTACAGCCTGTATAACATGAGTGCTGCTGGCACTGGAAAACTACAGTTCATTGAGGGAACCATGAATGTCTACATGTACTGTGACATACTGAAGCAGAGCATGATCCCCTCCCTTCGGAGACTGGGATGCAGGGCAGTATTCCAACATGATAACGACCCCAAACACACCTCCAAGATGGCCACTGCCTTGCTAAAGAAGCTGAAGGTAAAGGTGATGGACTGGCCAAGCATGTCACCCAACCTAAACCTGTGGGGCATCCTCAAACGGAAGGTGGGGGAGTGCAAGGTCTCTAACATCCATCAGCTCCGTGATGTCATTATGGAGGAGTCGAAGAGGACTCCAGGGGCAACCTCTGAAGCTCTGGTGAACTCCATGCCCATGAGGGTTAAGACAGTACTGGAAAATAATGGTGTCCAGACAAAATATTGACACTTTGGGCCCAGTTTAAATGTCTAGTGAAACTATAACATTTTTTTTTTATCAGACTTACCTATTTTTTTTATAAGAACACTAAAATGGCCCTTTAACAGAATACAGAGGAAGGGATGGTTATTAACAGAGTGCTTCAAGGATCTTTGATTGGATTGTTTAATTCAATATATTTATTGCGGATATTACTAATGGGTTTCAAGCGAAGAACACTTTTGCTTATTGACTGTCCTCATAGGAATTCAAATAAATCATTAATGGATCAATAAAATTTTACTTTTTTTGACATCAATTAAAAAGAATTTGCAAATAAGACACAAAATCTGACGAAATAAAATATAAAAAATAAAATAGCATTTCAATGACTGTCACACATCAAGTTACATTATGTATCAGAATAAGCTACACTTATTGTAGGGGTACAAAACGAATCTAGCAGATATATTGTATATTTAAATTAATCCCTGTTCTCTATTAATCATCATATCCATCAACTGATTACCGTACATATATCCAAGTATAGGGCAGGCTTAAAGCCTTAAATTTAGCATATTAGTTATAAACATACATTGTTCAACTAGTAATGATCAGAATGATCCCCTTAATTTGTAGTCAATTTATTCATTGGTACTAATTTGTCAATATCATATAAACATAAATTATGCTAATAACACAAACTATTATATAATAATCAGTCCTAATAAATAATATCACAAATCAATATTTACAATCCATAGTTAAATACAATATATCCTACACACATATATGATAATTTACACTTTAAATAATGTGTATCACAGATAATAATATTTCGAACACTGCCACTACTAAAATACCCTACACACACTGTTATAGCATCTTTTTGGGACCAACTATTTACCCCCTAATCTTGTAGTGCAGAATAGTTAGTTTAGTGTCTTATTTACAAATTCCTTTTAATTTATGTCACTAAAAGTTACATTTTATTAACGTACCATCTCTACCCTTATTGATCCATTAATGATTTATTCCATAATTCCTATGAGGGCAATCAATAGGCAAAGGTTTATTTTTCTTTTTTATGATATTATATTAAACTACACTATGATTGCAACATGAAACTTGGAGCTTTAGAACAATGGGGGACCAAGCTCTGAAAAATAAACAGCACAATCTAACAACTAATTAACCCTTCTTTGTTGGTCATGTTGGATTAATCCAGTTAAACACTCTCAATTTGCTAAGGGCCCAAGCTTTCTGTGAAATACAAATAACTATGCCCTTAAGGACAAACAAACTAAGTGAGTTAACCTGCAATACCACCTTCCATTAGTCAAGAACCAAGCCTACTTCTTGTAATAATGACAGTCACCTACTTATCTGTGAACCTGGGGCTCATAAGTATATACAAATGATTCCTCTTAAATAATTGGGTGGTGGGTGGAATGCTTCTCTTGTCAGTGTAAAAGCCATCTGACTAACAAGCCCAAGGCAGCCAACTCACTCCAGTTGAAACTTGCACCCTTTCCTAGCCAGTGAAAAATCCAGCCTTGCACCCAAGCATTATACAGAGTACTCTGCCTTCCTTGTTTATGTCATTCAGTCCCCACACCTATGCTTTGTCTGCACATACAGGATATCAGAGTGTGATGTCACAATATCTCCAGGCCTTCTGTGCTTTCCAAGTCACTCAGTGCACACAATACTCATACTGATCTCACAATGTGCAAGTGAGAGCTGTGAGGAGTGATCTAGGCTGGAAGGAATACAGGTGTGAGAAATGCACGCACAAGGGTACAACGAGGAGAAAAAATTGTTATCAAATAGCATGGAAAATATCTGCATGTCACTAATACTCTTAACATAGGAACAATCTTCTAGTTTTATGAAGAAATTCAGGAAATATCATGTGTTAAGAGTCCTTTACAGGTTTATTTTATTCTAAAAATACCCCAGAAATATATTTATATTCCTAACAATGCTTCATGTTATGCCTTGTGATGTATCTCTCTGGCAAAGTAACAAATACTAGGTCAGAAAATAAAATCTAATATGATTGGAGATAAATTAAACCGTACACCAACTGTACATTGGACAATTACCTATGACTTCAGTCTCATATACTGATTTGCACTATGTAGTTATGGCTATCCAGCAACCAGGAGTGTGGCTAGCCAGCAACCAGGAGTGTGGCTAGCCAGCAACCAGGAGTGGCTTTCCTGCCGGATCCCTTTTAACGCTCTGATTCTCTATAGCACTGCCTCGCTATAACACTGTTTTTGCCTGCCGGACCCCATTTAACGCTCTGATTCTCTATAGCACTGCCTCGCTATAATGATGTTTTTTCCTGCCGGACCACATTTAACGCTCTGCTTCTCTATAGCACTGCCTCACTATAATGCTGTTTTTGCCTGCCGGACCCCTTTTAATGCTCTGATTCTCTATAGCACTGCCTCTCTATAATGTTGTTTTTTTCCAGCCGGATCCCTTTTAACGCTCTGGTTCTCTATAGCACTGCCTCGCTATAATGTTGTTTTTTTCCAGCCGGATCCCTTTTAACGCTCTGGTTCTCTATAGCACTGCCTCGCTATAATTATGTTTTTTCCTGCCAGACCCCTTTTAATGCTCTATTTCACTAAAGTACTGCCTCGCTATAATGATGTTTTGGCCTGACGGACCCCTTTCGACGTTCTGGTTCTCTACAGCACTGCCTGGCTATAATGCTGTTTATTCCTGATGGACACCTTTTAACGCTCTGGTTCTTTATAGCTCTGCCTCGCTATAACACTGTTTTTGCCTGCCGGATCCCTTTTAATGCTCTGATTCTCTATAGCACTGCCTCGCTATAACACTGTTTTTGCCTGCCGGATCGCTTTTAACCCCCTGATTCTCTATAGCACTGCCTCAGTATAACACTGTTTTTGCCTGCCGGATCCCTTTTAACGCTCTGATTCTCTATAGCACTGCCTCAGTATAACACTGTTTTTGCCTGCCGGACCCCTTTTAACGCTCTGATTCTCTAGAGCACTGTCTCGCGATAATGCTGTTTTTGCCTGCCGGACCCCTTTTAACGCTCTGATTCTCTATAGCACTGCCTCGCGATAATGCTGTTTTTGCCTGCCGGATCCCTTTTAACGCTCTGATTCTCTATAGCACTGCCTCGCAATAATGCTGTTTTTGCCTGCCGGATCCCTTTTAACGCTCTGATTCTCTATAGCACTGGCTCGCCATAACACTGTTTTTTCCTGCCGGATCCCTTTTAATGCTCTGATTCTCTATAGCACTGCCTCGCTATAATGATGTTTTTGTCTGCCGGATCCCTTTTAATGCTCTGATTCTCTATAGCACTGCCTCGCTATAACGCTGTTTTTGCCTGCCAGACCCCTTTTAACGCTCTGATTCTCTATAGCACTGGCTCGCCATAACACTGTTTTTTCCTGCCGGATCCCTTTTAATGCTCTGATTCTCTATAGCACTGCCTCGCTATAATGATGTTTTTGTCTGCCGGATCCCTTTTAATGCTCTGATTCTCTATAGCACTGCCTCACTATAATGCTGTTTTTTCCTGCCGGATCCCTTTTAACGCTCTGATTCTCTATAGCACTGCCTCAGTATAACACTGTTTTTGCCTGCCGGATCCCTTTTAACGCTCTGATTCTCTAGAGCACTGCCTCGCGATAATGCTGTTTTTGCCTGCCGGATCCCTTTTAATGCTCTGATTCTCTATAGCACTGCCTCAGTATAACACTGTTTTTGCCTGCCGGACCCCATTTAACACTCTGATTCTCTATAGCACTGCCTCACTATAATGCTGTTTTTGCCTGCCGGATCCCTTTTAATGCTCTGATTCTCTATAGCACTGCCTCAGTATAACACTGTTTTTGCCTGCCGGACCCCTTTTAACCCTCTGATTCTCTATAGCACTGCCTCACTATAATGCTGTTTTCCCTGCCATATCCCTTTTAACGCTCTGATTCACTATAGCACTGCCTCACAATAACACTTTTTTTTTTCTCCAAAGAAAAAAGAATCCAGGATGACCCAGAAGCTTCAACATTAATTTAAAGTTTATTTGTATTGTATTTTATTTCTTTGAAATTCATATGAAACCAAAAAAGTTACAATTTCAAATGAAATTGTGAGTTTTTTGTCATGAGATCCCTAATCCCTATTTTCCCCATGTTAAAATGACCCCGTTTAGAGCTGTTTCACTTAACACTCCGAATGCTTGGAACCTATTTACAGCGTTAAACGGGGTATTCCTGTACTATTTCTCAATAATGTTAAATTATACATATGCTTTTATACACTGACTTTTTGTTATAGACGTGATAATATGATGATAACATGATAATATAATTACTACTAGTCAAACACAAGGACAGTGCATCCATACATTATAATATAAATTCACCATTTTGTTACAGAGGACAGAATCAGTAATCTAAAAAATGCAATAACTTCCTCATTGTTAATCCTCTAATCATTATGGTTGCATGAAGTATCCAAACATTGTCCCACTATAATTTAATCTGTGCAGCGTTTTATTATAAAGGATCTAATTACTGTGTAGTTACTTACTCAGCAATCCTTCTTTGCCAAAGCATGTATAGATAGAAATAGAAACAGCATTAAAGATAACTATCTATATAATTATACACAGAGCCTATAACATATATATACCTATTGTATGGCACACATAGTTTATCAGCACTTTCCTAGGCTACAAAACACAATATGTTACATATGTGTGTATGGTGTGAGGGCGGGCACCTGATGAGCCTTTGCCCACGGATGCCTCAGGTTTAAATCTTATATATAGATGAATGCTCAGAGGTGTGTGGGGGCCCAAAAAAACATTATGTGCTTCCCACCTGGCCAGGGGGCCCAACATTTTTTTTGCCCTCGGGACCTCTATTCCCTAGCTCTGCCTAGTACATACTGCAGATGTATCTACAAACTTATGTTTTGAGATACAAAAAGTAGAGAGGAATAAGCTGCAAGTGAGGATGGGGGTGCACAAATCTGAATGGTCTAGGACAGCATAAAACCTAAATATGCCCATGATATATAAACAAAAAAGATAAGTAACAACAAATCTCAGTTTAAATTCTGAGAGAACAATTTATGAGAAAGGGGGCTGTAATGGTATGCTAGCAGTGTCAAATATAATGAAGAGTAAAATAAATTATATATATATATATATATATATATATATATATATATATATATATATATATATACATACATACAGTGGATATAAAAAGTCTACACACCTCTGTTAAAATGTCAGGTTTCTGTGCTGTAAAAAAAATAGACAAAGATAAATCATTTCAGAACTTTTTCCACCTTTAATGTGACCTATAAACTGTACAACTCAATTGAAAAACAAACTGAAATGTTTTAGGTAGAGGGAAGAAAACATATACAAATAAAATAATATGGTTGCATAAGTATGCACACCCTTAAATTAATACTTTGTTGAAACACCTTTTGATTTTATTACAGCACTCAGTCTTTTGGGGTATGAGTCTATCAGCATGGCACATTTTGACTTGGCAATATTTGCCCACTCTTCTTTGCAAAAACATTCCAAATCTGTCAGATTGCGAGGGCATCTCCTGTGCACAGCCCTCTTCAGATCACCCCACAGATTTTCAATCGGATTCAGGTCTGGGCTCTGGCTGGGCCATTCCAAAACTTTAATCTTCTTCTGGTGAAGCCATTCCTTTGTTGATTTGGATGTATGCTTTGGGTCATTGTCATGCTGAAAGATGAAGTTCCTCTTCATGTTCAGCTTTCTAGCAGAAGTCTGAAGGTTTTGTGCCAATATTGACTGGTATTTGGAACTGTTCATAATTCCCTCTATCTTAACTAAGGCCCCAGTTCCAGCTGAAGAAAAACAGCCCCAAAGCATGATGCTGCCACCACCATGCTTCATTGTGGGTATGGTGTTCTTTTGGTGATGTGCAGTGTTGTTTTTGCGCCAAACATATCTTTTGGAATTATGGCCAAAAAGTTCAACCTTGGTTTCATCAGACCATAAAACCCTTTGCCACATGCTTTTGGGAGACTTCAAATGTGTTTTTGCAAAATGTAGCCTGGCTTGGATGTTTTTCTTCGTAAGAAAAGTCTTTCGTCTTGCCACTCTACCCCATAGCCCAGACATATGAAGAATACAGGAGATTGTTGTCACATGTATCACACAGCCAGTACTTGCCAGATATTCCTGCAGCTCCTTTAATGTTGCTGTAGGCCGCTTGGTAGCCTCCCAGACCAGTTTTCTTCTTGTCTTTTCATCACTTTTGGAGGGAGCTCCAGTTCTTGGTAATGTCACTGTTGTGCCATATTTTCTCCACTTGATGATGACTGTCTTCACTGTGTTCCATGGTATATCTAATGCCTTGGAAACTCTTTTGTACCCTTCTCCTGACTGATACCTTTTAACAATGAGATCCCTCTGATGCTTTTGAAGCTCTCTATGGACCATGGCTTTTGCTGTGGGATGCGACTAAGAAAATTTCAGGAAAGACCAACTAGAGCAGCTGAACTTTATTTGGGGTTAATCAGAGGCACTTTAAATGATGGCAGGTGTATGCTGACTCCTACTTAACATGATTTGGAATGTGATTGCTTAATTCTGAACACAGCTACATCCCCAGTTTTAAGAGGGTGTGCAGACTTATGCAACCACATTATTTTTATTTTTTTATTTTCTTCCATCCACCTAAAAGATTTCAGTTTGTTTTTCAATTGAGTTGTACAGTTTATAGGTCACATTAAAGGTGGAAAAAGTACTGATATTATTTATCTTTGTCTAATTTTTTTACAGCACAGAAACCTGAAATTTTAACAGGGGTGTGTAGACTTTTTATATCCACTGTATATATATATATATATATATATATATATATATATATATATATATATATATATACAAATGACGCTTAAGGCTTAGTCTCCCTGAGGGTGATAGGGGGCTACAAACGTGGACTCCTTGCTCACTGTGCTTTAGGGAGTGCAGCTACTTTCCACTGATAAGGTCCAACCAAGACTGAAGCATTTGTCTAGGTTTTGCTATTTCTCCTGTTCAGGGAATAGTTGCCTGGTATTTTGCGGCTGGATTACTCTATTGGGTGGCACCAGACTGATATACTATAGGATATTTCTCCCTGTGAAGGGCACAAGTGGCTAAAAGAGGCTGCTCTCTGAGTGGGTTATCATGTCCATAAAACTAACCCATTAATATTATTTAATTCTCTGATTGAGCTCCTCTATTTTTGTTTGTTGTTTGAGATGTTCGCAGCACCCTTAAATGTTACTACCTAGTGGTGCAAGGCTCCATTGCAAAATAATTTGGGACCCCCTTGAAATCTCCATATACAAGGTAGGGACGTGAAGGAGTTATAAAATATATTTAGGTGTTAAGATCACCCCAAAAGTGAATGCGGGAATAATTAAATGCCTCTCACTCCTAATAAATGAAGAGACCTCCTTTATTCAAAGTAGCAGAGGGCCCCTACCATTCAGAGTGCCTTGGTACCTTGTACCTGCTGTGCCAACAGTTGCTCTGCCTTATTTACTGGGTTATTGCTTCTGTATCTGTGCGTCTATATGAGTACTAATTATGATCTTATGTACTAGTAATTGTTTTATCTTTTTTTCATCTCCTAATTAGCTTTTTTTGTGTATTTTTTTATAATTTCAGTTGTACTCTATAATATTCCACCAGTAATCCCCATCTTCAATCAGTTGTACTCTATAATGTTCCACCAGTAATCCCCATCTTCCATCAGTTGTACTCTATAATGTTCCACCAGTAATCCCCATCTTCAATCAGTTGTACTCTAGAATGTTCCACCAGTAATCCCCATCTTCCATCAGTTGTACTCTATAATGTTCCACCAGTAGTCCCCATCTTCCATCAGTTGTACTCTATAATGTTCCACCAGTAGTCCACATCTCCCAACCGAAGACTAGCCATCTATTCCATTTTGCAATTTTTATATTAAACATGTGAGGTTACACTTCAGAAAATGTGCAGCACTATTCCAAGCCAATAATAAAGAATGACTTGTATTATAGTATCAGGTTGTTTTATTTGGATATACATCCTTCCCGTTTCCCATATGTTTATACACATGTTCCTGATACTTCCTGTGAGAATGCTCCAGAGGATGTGAGCCTGAAATCCATCATTTCATTAGTAATAAAGCTCTGTAATATTAGGGAATAGCAGGCACATTAACATCCAGATGATGCCTTAATCATAAGGAAACTATGCAAGCATATATCAAATCTCTTGCTTCAAAACCACTGCAATGATTTATTGCTGTGATCAATAATCTGCTGGATTTGCACCTGGGATACAGGTGGGAATTTCCCTACTGTGAAAACTATGGCAGAATATACCCTAAATACACTGGAACAAGGTCTCAATAATTGACATTGACAAATGAATCCTGATATCTACCTCTGGTTCTAATGAGTTTGGTTTCAGAAGGTTTAGTGCAGAGAGTTGAGTCTCTAAGGCAGATGATGTACGCCATTACATGTGACTACATCTGCTGTCACAATACAAATTCATATGTAAGATTTTTTATAGTCGGATCTTCCTGTAATTGCAAAATGTTATTTGTTTTGTCAATCTTTTTGGCAACATTTCTACCATGACTATTAAATGTAAAGTTTTGAAGAATTGTGACTTGTTTTGCAATAAAATGAGTGATCTTTAGGCAAAGATATTATACTTTAATTGCATGTGAGGCAGGAGTGCATTTGTCATTTTTATGCTACCCTATGCGTAGCGAGGTCACTGGGCAAGGGCCTCAGTTGCTGGCATGGAGCGCCGAAGGCGCTCCATGCCAGCAACTGAGGCCCCTCGCGAAGCGAGGGCCTCAGTTGCTGGCGAGGTCACTGGGCACGGGCCTCAGTTGCTGGCATGGAGCGCCGAAGGCGCTCCATGTCAGCAACTGAGGCCCCTCGCGAAGCGAGGGCCTCAGTTGCTGGCGAGGTCACTGGGCAAGGGCCTCAGTTGCTGGCATGGAGCGCTGAAGGCGCTCCATGCCAGCAACTGAGGCCCCTCGCGAAGCGAGGGCCTCAGTTGCTGGCGAGGTCCCTGGGCACGGGCCTCAGTTGCTGGCATGGAGCGCCGAAGGCGCTCCATGTCAGCAACTGAGGCCCCTCGCGAAGCGAGGGCCTCAGTTGCTGGCGAGGTCACTGGGCAAGGGCCTCAGTTGCTGGCATGGAGCGCCGAAGGCGCTCCATGCCAGCAACTGAGGCCCCTCGCGAAGCGAGGGACTCAGTTGCTGGCGAGGTCACTGGGCAAGGGCCTCAAACCCTCGCAAAATTCACGTCGCTACTCAAAAAACACGACACACAAATTACGACACTCGCTACATTTTACGAGGAACGCAAACAACGTACGAAACACGTTACCACACATTACGACCTCGCAAACATCGGACGCAACACGCCGACATACAAACATTTAAAACACAATACATACACACAGCACATACATAAAAAACTTACCTACACCAAGAGGGAGCACCCAGGACCTCAAAAATGCAACTTACACCTCGATTTTACGCGAAATAAAACAGTTTAGAGACTCAAAAAAATCTAAGCGAGAGAAAAAATGGCCGCCGAACAAACGAAAACGAGGCTACAGCACTCTAAACTCGCAAAACACCACAAAACACCTACGGATATTCCGATACAGACCTATACCACACATTACTCGCCATTTTACACTAATGCGGAAGTACACGACTACGCTAACGGTTTGCTCTCGCGCACGCACAGTGTTACACTGCACACATTCAGCATGCTTATACAGCAGCTCCACACCACTAATGCTGCAGCAACATCAACACAGATTGCCAGCTCTTCATCACAATGCTTCAAAATAGGTACACTATATTCATTTACTAATTTAGCTACCTTACAATTTCATTGCCGTCATTTTTTGACGGGCAATTCGCTAGTACAGAATATATATCAGCAAGATGAGGATATATGTGGTGCTGGAGAAGAGGGCTTAGAATCCCTTGGACTGCAAGAATATGCAATCAATCGATACAGCAGGGAATCAAGACAAACTGGGAGCTATGATCATGAGTCTGAAGCTCAAATACTTTGGCCATATCATGAGAAGACAGGATTCCCTAGAGAAGACTCTGGTGCTGGAAAAGATTGAAGGCATACGAATAAGGAGACAGCAGAGGCGGAGATACATAGATGAAGTGATTGAAGCAGTGAACATTAGCTTCATGGAGCTCAAAGGGGAAGTGGCGGACAGATATGCCTGGCAAGCTGTGGTCCACAGGGTCACAGAGAGTCAGACATGACTGAACGACTAAACAACAACAACAACTGAGCACTGATATTGTGCTCCAATAGAAATATACAACTGAATGACAGGCGGCCCACCCATGACTCCAACCTACCACAGTTTGAAAATGTGTTTTTATTTAGTTCAGTCAAAACTTGTACAGTCCAGTCAATCGATATGTACAGAGACAGACTCGCCCAGTTGTACATTTGAAACGGGATGCAGCAATGCTTGTAAAGCCATTCTTATGTTATAGGATTTTCGGCCAGCCCCTGATCTGATGACAATTTCTATGTTTCCCCTATGTGTATCTGTCCTTCATCACGAGAGTGAGGCAATAAATTTGTATGAAACAATCACTAGTCTGTTCTTCTGGGTTTTGCCTCTGCTTTTTTCTAACACAATGATTTATTTGTTCTCTGTACAGATATGTTATCTCGTGGCTGAAAACTCAAGGTTAACACCTCTCTAGAGAAACACAGCTGTTACAGACATGGCCCAAACGCTGTGTGGGACCTCATTTCTTACATAATGGTCCGTTTGATACAGCCAGCACAACAAGGAGTGATTTATTGTGATTCTCCTCTAGGCAGATTGTTTCAACCCATTTTCCCTGCAGAAGTTTATATCTTTGGTAAAAGAAAACAAATTCAATTAAACACTCAGCTGCGGAAACACAAAAATAATGGAGCGTAGTAGTTTATCATGAAACTCAAAAACACTTCTGCCAGATATATATCACCTTGAATATAAAAAAGACTAATTATAAAATAAGACTATTTGTTTTAAAGGAACACAATCAGCTCGGCAGATCACATACTGAATAAAGGGGATAAAGTGTAAAGTATGTAGATACAACTTAATTATATTCTGGTTAATTTTCTGAGACACATTTAACATACAAAAAGCTGATTCCCCCTAATCTCTACACTCACCTCATCTTTGTCAAACTGTGGTGGAGGGTGCAGCACATTTTTATACACATTGCTTGTTAAGCTGGACAGCAAATAAGCAGCTGCACCCTCTGCCACAGTTTGTAAAAGTTAGGATGGGCTCATTAATAGAAACGATGAGTGTGCGTAAATGCTGGATATTGTTTGCTTGCTTACCAACTAAATAAATAATAAAAACAAAAAAACACATTTCAAATGAAGAGAACACATCGTTTTTTTTTCAACACGTAAAAACATGTGTAGTGATTCTGCTAAATACTGTGAAGACTACACCCTATAGTACTGATTTCCAAACATTATCTCAAGGCCCCCCATACACAGAGATGAAGATACTGAAGGTGCAAAACACCTGTTTCCACTACAGAGTAAGGGCTTGCTGCTCCCTTTAGTAGCCTAGGGTAAAGAGGGACTCCTTATTAGTTAGGGGATAGTATAAATCATTGATTTTATTTGTTGGCTTTTTTGTTCACTACCCTGGCTCAATAAAGAAGTATCTAGAAAAGTAGAAATGGGGTTCCTAAGTAATTCTCCACCAGGGTGCTTTATTATTCAACTCCACCACTACCCAGGTCATGATTTAGGTTTAATACTGTGTGACAATAGGGGGTGCAGTTATTTTTTCAGTAATGTGGAGCATCTAATTGCCTCACCATGTGCTCACACAGTGTTAAACCAAAATCCTGTCTGGAGGTCCATTAGGAGAGGTTTGGGATCACTGCCCAAGAGAATAGGGGCTCAATAGAAACTAGTGATGTATGGATACAGATTGACTTTGCTTGGAGAAACTCACCATGTCTTCTAGGGAAACATACATCAGTGTTGTTATTATTATTATCTTTATTTATATAGCGCCAACATATTCTGTAGCGCTGCACAGGTTGAATACATGGCAAAAACCAAACTTAATGCCTATAAAGAATGGAGGGCCCTGTTTTTGAGCATAAAATTTAATGTACATAGTGCTTGTTTCCAAGGCACTGACACAATATTGAAAACTCCCAAACTTACAACCTAAGGGTGACAAATGCAAAATGGCATTGTGAAAGCAATTTGTTTAGTCAAGTGGAGGTGTATGTGTGTTGTCATGTAGATTGTGGGTGTAAGTGTTATTAAGCTGTGGCGTGTGCAGTTGTACATGTTAAGGCTGAAGGTGATACGATTTTTTAAACAGGTGTGTTATTAGTATTTTTTTAAAGGTTCTGAGGCAGGAAGATAGTCTAATGGAGCGAGCCAAGGAGTTACAGATAGTAGAGGCAGCACGAGAAAAGTCATCCAGGAGGGTATGCTAGAAGGGCAGTTGGAAACGAGCTAAAAGAGAGGGGGATAGTTAGAGTACAGAGAGGTAGATGTGAGTGTCATCTGCATAGAGACTATACTGAAATCCAAGGATTTTATAAGGGTGCCAAGGAAGAGGTGTAGATGGAGAAGAGGAGGGGACCTAGGAAAGAACCTTGGGGATTAGCTGTGATTGAATAGGATCATGTGTACATGTTGTAAGGTCAGAGGTTGATAGTAAAGTAGATACTTCATCCACGGAGGAGGAATTGGGGAAGGGGAAGGGCTGGATGTTGTCGGTTTGTGGAGAGGATGGTGGGATAGGGCCAAGTTGGGAAGAGAGCTCATTTCGGATGGTTTCAATTTTATTTTTAAAATGGCTGGCAAAGTCATCAGCAGTGAGAGAGGAAGGAGCAGGAGGTGGGGGTGGGAAAAGGAGGGCGTTGAATGTAGCAAATAAACATTTAGGGTTGGATGACAGGTTTGATATTAGTGATGAGAAGTAGTGTTGTTTGGCAAGATTGAGGGCAGAGAAGTAGGAGGGCAAGGTAAACTTCTAGTGAAGAAAGTCTGCTGAAGTGCGAGATTTCCTCCATAGTCGTTCTGCAGTGAGTGAGCATCTCTGTAGATAGCGTGTTTGTGTAGTGTGCCATGGTTGTGGATGAGAGCGAGGGCGTTTGCTTGTGATTATGAGGGCAAAAGAATCAAGGGTGGAGGTTAGAGTAGTGTTGTAATGTGAGGTGGCAATGTCAGGGCAGGCAAGGGTGGTGAGGGGGCTGAGAAGGGGTTTTAGTACATTTGAAAATTGTTGTGGGTTGAGTGCTTGCAGATTTCTGCGGGTTCTCGTGGCAGGAATTGAAGAAGGTTTGTGAGCGGAAGACGTTAGCAGGTGGTGGTCTGATAGGGGAAGTGGGGAGATGTCAAGGTTGGAGATTAGTGAAAATAAGGTAAATGGACTGTCCTCCACTGTGAGTTGCGGAATCTGTCCATTGCGAGAGGCCAAGGGAATAGGTAAGTGCAAGTAATTTTGCAGTTGTTGGGGAGGTGGGTGTGTCAGTGGCTATGTTGAAATGCCAAGAATGAGTGAAGGTATATTGGAGGAGAGAAAGTGAGGGAGCCAGGCGGCAAAGTTGTCCAGAAATTGAGAGGGTGATCCAGGCGGGCGATAGATCTAGGGATAGGAGAGAAGATGCAGATAGTGTGAACTTCAAAAGATGAGAAGTGGAGGGAGGGAACAGGTGGTATGCAGTGAAAAGTGCAGAAAGAGGATAGCAATATGCCCACACCTCCACCTTGTTTGTTCCCAGGTCTAGGAGTGTGGCTGACGTGTAGACCACCATAAGAGATTGCAGCAGGGGAGACAGAGTCAGATGGAGTGAGCCAGGTTTCTGTGATAGCTAGTAAATTGAGGGAGTTGGTAATGAAGAGATCATGAATGAAGGTAAGTTTATTGCAAACAGACCTTGCATTCCAGAGGGCACATGAGAAGGGCAAAGTTTTGTGACAAAGTGATGGGTATTAGATTATGGGTGTTTTTGATATTTGCTGTCCTGGGGACTCTGAGTGGCTGACAGCAGGTGGGGATGAGTGAGGGGTATATCCCCACAAGCCATCAGAAGGAGGAGAGAGGGAGTAAAAGGAGATGGGAATAGGTCTTATAGGAGCATTTCTGCTTTTCAGCTGTAGGGGAGAGGTGGGATAGTGACTGGAGGAAGGAGAGGAGCTCATGGGAGCAGAGAAGAGGAGAGGAAAGCAGGGAAGGTGAAATAGGTATATTATTGGGGACATGATGTGTAGAGACAGTATAGGAGAGTCTGAGAAAGAGGCAGGAGGTTATAGTGAGGAAGATGGTGTGAGAAAACATTGTGACACTGTATAAGCAAGTATTCTTAAAGGGGAGTGGTTAGAGGTGATAAGCAGATGTCACTGACTGAACAGGTGCGGGTAATTAGCATGCCTCAATATATTAAGTGTAAACAGGGGTGGGTGGGTAGAGGGGCACAGAGGGAGGGGACTGCATTCAGGTGGATTTCTGTGAAATATGCTGTGGAGCAGTGTGTTTTACAGATATGTATGAGACAGAGAAGAAGTTATTTGAGTGGGTGGAGGTAGAGGGGAAATAAATGGGATGAGTGAACACAGAGCATTTCTGTTTTACAAATAAACAGTAATATATCATGACAATAGCAGACAAATCTAACAGAAATAAGTATATCTCAGCGATTATCATACCACAGATATTAATAATATTAAATAGTCCATTGTAGAGGTAGATATGGATCTGGTGAGAAGCTATTCTTCTGGAATTACCTTAGATTGATTTAAAACTCCATTTAGGTGGATTTCTGTGCAATATGCTGTGGAGCAGTGTGGTTTGCAGATATCCTTGATTGATTTAAAACTGCATTCAGGTAGATTTATGCGCATTTTAAATGTAGAAAAGCGATGACATTGTACAAAGCAGTAAAACAATAAACAAAAAGGTACATAAAAAACAATCGTGTCACTTTGATATTTCATGTAAATTAGCTACAACCCTCTCATGTAAAGTAGTACTTCCGTACTGTAAAAACAATAGCAGAATATACCCTAAATACACTGGAACATGGTCCCAATACATTTGCCGTTTACGGGTATGAAAACATTTGCGGGCTTGAGAAATTGTAGCAATGGAATAGCGATCAGCGATTGTAACTTTTGCAGTCTTGAAAGATCAAAGGCTTAGATGGGTTGCAAGTTACGGTTGTAACAACCGCAAGGGTTTCAAGCCCATAACACATAGCTTATTTCCGGCTCTCAAAAAAACGATACGGGCTTCAGTAACTTACAATTGCTCAATTGAATGAGGCTCAGAGTTTAATTGATGTATATTCCCCTTACCCTGCAAAAAATAAATCTAACAGTCTGTTTAAACACCAACAACATGTATACATTTGTATTTGGTAAAATTATACCGATAAATCAAATTGTTATAACAATGTACAGTGAATTTATTTCTATTTTGGGGACTTCTAAAACACTAATTGTACACAGAATCACCCGACAAAGCTCTGTGAATAAAAAACTCTCTGATATGGATTAATTTATAAACATGTTTGCTTCATGTTGCAACAGAGTATTTCCAAGATGCCCAATTCCTTTTAATTTTAGCTGATTGACACTTATTGTTGTTCTACATAAAACCCTAAAGCCTTCCATATTTTGCTAACTCATAGATAATACAATAAACTACCCATAAAGTAAATGAGGAGGGGGTAGAACATTTATAGATGATATGCAGTTATGCACATTAAATACAAACCTAGGTAAATGCTTTGAGCTGCATTGACATTTATATTATTTTAGTTGAGTGACAGGGTGCACAGTAATCTTTATGTCACAGACCTAAGGAGAGAAAATGAGCCCTGCTCTGAAAAGCATCTTAATATAGCAGCTGATCTGCTATTAAAAGGGACACACATTGGAGGTTAAATATAAATGAACTCTTAAAAATACAGTGGTACCTTGGTACTCATTTTTAAATTTGTTCCAGACCAAAAAGGATGAGTAACAAACAAACCTTTCCCATAAGGATTAATGTAAATTGAAGTAATCTGAACCCCAGAAATTTCACATTATATTTTTAGTTGATGGGATTGTTTTAAAACAGACATAAATAAAAAAACAATAATAAGATAAAATGTAACTTCAGGAGACAGGCTATTGCTTGGAAGGGGAGTCCAATAAAACATTAGGCACTTGCACAGGGGTTCTTTCTCTTTTTTGTTTCTTAACACCATTGAACCCTGCTCTGATGTAGGGAGTTTCGCTAGAAACCTATCAAGAGAAACTTGCTTCTGCCTGCATTTCCAAATGTGAATGCCAGTTTTCTTTTTAAATTTATCAAACCATGACTTACTTTAAACACTTCACTTCTCGCAAATTATTCTCTGGGAAATACTATCACCCACTAACTGTTTTTCATTAGTCCAAATGTAAAACAATTTATCCACTTCCTCCAATGTCTGTGACCATTGCTTAGTCACAGCCTTCACACCTCTAGCCGTATCGGCTACTTTAATAGATTCCATGCTTTTCATTATCATAGAGATTGTTGTTCTAGGCATTTTGGTCTTGAGATCACACACGTGGCTACCACGCTAATACTTGCCTGTTATCTTTTTTTTCTGGTTCTCTCTATTTTTCTTTTCTGCATAGGGGTATCACAAGCCTTCCTCGAAATCAAGATGTAAGCACAAGCTACAATTTGGTTCTTGTAAGCACAAGCTACTCTTGGGTTCTTGTAAACACAGGCTACTCTTTGGTTTTTATAGGCACAGGCTACTCTTTTGTCCTTTTAAGCACAAGCTACTCTTTGGTTCTACGCCACAGTACTATAACTTCCTGGAGAAACAGGATGTGGGTGGTATCTTAACTCATACAGCAAGTATAAATGAGTGCCGAGCATGGATCAAGTGCCAAAGCAATTTTTGCTTGTCAAAAGGTGTTGAGTTCCAAATTTGATGAGTTTTGAGGCAGACAAGTACCAACGTACCACTGTATAGGTTATAATAAGCACTTTATCAGTTGAAAGTTACTTAAAGATATGCATTTTCTTACAGGAAAACTGCATTGAAGTTTGTATATATGTCAAAGAGGCTTTTAATTTTCCCCTAAATGTTCTAATCTTTGGGGTACATTGATAATCATTGCCAAGTAATATTTGGTTTGCACAAGGCCATAGGGATTGGAACAAATGTATATAGATTGCAGAGTCCTGCATTTCAACTGTCATATCAATTGAACATGTAAATAGCAGTGAAATTGTACTGTAAGAAAATGAAATATTTTAAACAGCTTGTTAATACCTATAGATTCACCCTATACCATATGTGAGATCACTGCTATGCTCATTTAAGTCTATAAACTTCAGCCTTTGGATGCTGTTGATCATTAATTAATAGTATTCTTGACATTAGGTCTTGTCAGACCATCAGTTGTCTGTTTGTCGTATGTTTTGTTTAGCATCCTGTTTTCTGTATCCTGGTAGCCCTCACTGACAGACCCCGTTCCTTGGCCGCTGGCCAATCATGAGCACGCTGGGCTCTCTGCCAAACTACTAAAAAGATACAAATATGGTCACTGATGTCTGTGCTCAAGGGGGATGGAGGAAGTTCTGGAGATAGAACAGGTTTTTATGTTAATTTGTATAATATGCAGAAATAAAACAAAGAGTATTTAGTCACTTTTGGATCCCTTTCCGGAAAACATCTATTCACAGTCAATTAAGCAGTTTTCTCCTTAAAGTAGCAATGATTGTCTTGGGGTCTTTTCAAACATATGTTACCATTCTCTTGAAAACACATTTTCAGTATAGATAAAAACAGAGTAAATGGGATCTATTAACCACTTGTATGAAAAGTCCAATCAGTATACTGACATTAGAATAAAATCTAATTTATTAGGCTAAAATTAAGATTAGCTTAAAAAAAGAATAAGAATTTCTTATTGAAACAAAAAAAGAAAATGCCTTGGATCTATCCCTCTGTGCCTGCGCATTTCTTCTGCAGCTACAGGTGCCATCCGCCAGACGGAGCTGTTAGTTTTCAGGCACCTTCAAGTTCCAGAGAAGGCAAAGAACTATTCTCTCCTCCAACGTGGCACAACGCAAACAACGCTGAGTTTACAGCGAAGCCATCGCTATGTTTGGCGCGGGCACTTGGCCCCCAGGGCCTCGGGCACTCCTCTCATAGCTCAAGGCCTCTTCTGTCGGCACGATTTTATATGGAAGTAATCCCCCTATGAAGATCTCCAAAGACCCCATAGTCCCTAACACTATTCCATAAAAAAAAAATGGAAAAACAATAAAATAAATAAAATAAAAATTAAGACTATATGAGACTACAAAAATGAAAAAAAGAATTAAAAAGAAAATAAACATAAAAAGTATAAAAATAAAAAAAAAGACACTACAAAAAGAACTACACTTGTAAGGGGGCAAATTATACTTACCCTCCCTTTGACAACCTTTCAGTGACGATCATCGATGCCCAGTTTCTTGTTCCTGGGTACAATGGTCATTTCAGTATTGCTTGATAAAGTCGGTCCTCTTTCTTGATTGATTAGCTAATATTATCTTCCTTGATTGGCTGTTTCTATAAACAATCAGAGAAGGGTAACAACAGAATGAAACACCATTCTGATTGGTAGAGATTTCAACCTATCAGAATATGGGAAAATCAAGCCCTATGATTGGTAAAAGGGTAACCAATTGGAATGCAAACATTTCAATGCAATTCTATTCAAATACTTGATTCTGATGGCTGAAATATGATTGAGCTCCATTAGTTTAGTGTAATTTATTTTTCGAGTAGTTTGTTTTTTAGATGGGCCAAAGATGATGATCGATGGTCTACAATCAAGAAAGGGAGGACTGACCTCTTCAAGTTACGGCCTTGGAAAAATGGCGATGATCAAACACGTAACTTACAGCCTCCAGAAGCCTTTGATCTGTCACTTTTGCAAGGCTTAAAATCGCTATTCAATAGCTATGATGGAAGTGCCATAATATTCACGAAGTACCGTTATATTTACAAAGTACCGTTATATCCAGGACTGAAGATTGAGGACTAGGGTGTCGAGGATTGTCGTTGGAGGATCATCAAAGTGCTGCTGGTCCCCTGATTACTGAGTATGGGATACCCAGGGTTATAGGTAGTAGTGGGTATTGAGGGGATCAAGGGACACCCAGGCTCATACAGGGCCTATAGTGGGTCATGGTCAGAGGGGTCATAAACCCTTTGAATTTGTTTTTATCATTATAATCCCCTCCCTGGCATGGGAAGTGGTTTATACAGATATATAGGTATGTGGACTAATATTAGGGCTCGAGTATTGTGTTCATGTTAGTTAGTGGGTACCATTCTGTACCTTGCTATGGAAACTGTGAGATTCAGATTCAGATTCTCCGACGGGTATACTTTAGGCAGGCTATGGGAGCCATAGATTAGTTTTGCAAACTTGCTTTTAAAACTTCTGCAGTTATGAGTTAGCCTTATGGGTTTTCTTATGGGAGCCATGGAATATAGCCCTATATCCCAAACTATGTTGCAGTGATTACACAAAGAAATTACTTCAAAAGTTTAGATTCTTAGTGCTTGGGAGGTCTGTAGAAAGAGGTCTTAACTGCTATTTTAATATGCTTGAAGCCTAAATATGGTTCCATTATGTAATTGATATGAGAACCCCTATTATAATCCAATGAGAGTCTCTGTGGAACATCATACACATTATTTAAACACCTATTTTCAGTGTATATGAGTGCATGTACCTGATATCTGCCTTTGAATACAAAATTTGAACAGCAATACATTGGGCAATATTCAATTGAGCGAATTTGAGATCCGGAAGCCCGTAAGTGAGCTTGCAAGCTATTTTGCTATACATTTGGCTTTTTTTCTTGCGGGCTCGGAACGGCTTATGAGTTATGGCCTTGTAAAAATGCCGATGATCAAACTCGTAACTTACAGCCTCCAGAAACCTTTGTCACTTTCACAAGGCAAAAATCGCTATTCAATTGCTACTATTCCTCAAATGATTAATAAGCCCGCAAATGATTTCACACCCGTAAACGGCAAATGAAGGAGAAAATTCTACGAGTGCTAGAGAGGACCCGCAATGGGGTTAAACACCTATTCTTAGCACTGTAAATGCAAATAAAAAATCACTACTGCACTGTAAATAATGGGGAAAGCGATGATAGACAGAATTAATTACACAACAGTCTCAAGCTCGCAAATCGGTAGGAAATAAAATATTTTTGTATGTGTCATTTTGGGGTTAAATCGATCTCGGGTATCAATGAGTTAATACATATCAGGCCACCCATATGGACTAGAACAGAATTGGCATCAATTTTCATAATTCTTTATTTTGATAGTTTTGTGAGTCTAATTGCATATCGGACCCCTGAACCTAATTAGTTGACATGTGACCTCCGTATTTTACTGCAGTAATAATGATAGTCTCATTTTTTATTGGCCAATTCGAAATGGGCGGTTACGGGCTTATTGAATTGATCACGTTACCGTCCAGAACTGCTCCGAACCAGTGCATGTTTTACGGTTTTGGCTTGTAGCCTGTAACTCGCACCCTTCAGCAATTGAATAGCATCTCAATTGGAGATCAACAGGAGCCCGCAACTCACTCGCAGACATTCGGCTGTCTGCGATTGAGTTACGGGCATTCAAATTGTATATGGCCCATAGTTTTCAGAGTATCCATAGGTGAATGAAGCAAAATAAATGAATAAAACTACTTTTATACCCCTTTGCCTGTACACTGTCATGTGGGGATAGTGTATACATTTTACCCTCTTTTACAGTAATATTCCAAACAGAGTGCCAGGCATTTAAAAGAGTATAGTTAAAACATTTGCAAACAAAAAGTGCCTAAAGTTATATAAACGTATTTTTTATTCTCCCTCAATTTGAAACAAATGCAGATAGTCTCCTATTTATAAGGTTTAAAATTACACCGTTTCATACTTGAATACAATAGTATGATTCATTCTAGAAACACAATACTGGACAAGTGCTCCCATAAATCTGAAATGCCTGAGATATAACCAATCAACCCATCAGATTTGCCAGTCAGCCATCTTGAATACAGAGGGACAGATTTTTATTGGACACAAAAATACTGGATAAATGAATCAACCACCCCCTTTTTTTAGAGAATGGAGGAGAGGGTTTGCAAAACATTAGATTGCTTTATTTTAGGCCATTCTTTTTTCTTCTGTAAAACAAACTATTCAAATATTTAAAACATGCTCTTTAAAATGCATGATAGAAAATGTTTTTATATACAGTATTAAAAATAATTACAATATATAGACATGCTTATAGCTTTTTTTTAAATAACATACCGAAACTACATTACATTTCTGTTTAGATGCTGGGAAATGTATAACAGCCACCACTAATACCCATTAAAAGCGGAATATTAGATCAGTTTCACATTAAGTCCACAATTTATCATCTGTAATGACTGCAGTTTGTGGCTATGTATCAACATGCAGATGTCTGGGCAAAGATGCTTCATAATGAAATCCCCAAGAGGTGCAATAAAGAAACATACCAGGACACTGTACTCATCTCGTAATGTAGCTGATCTACATGTTACTTCTCTAAGTCACTGGCTTTCTCCAGCAATGACTGGAAATTATGGGGTTATTGGCAATAACAAGAACCAGTTTTAATTTTAGCACACACCAAAAGCAATGCTTGTTTCAGGTTAATTAGGGGAGATGTCACAAGCATTGCAACGTGGATCATGCTCACTGACATTTGCACATGCTCAAATCATTGAATTAAATGGCAGTTGAACTGATTCACACTATTCTCAGCAGAAGAGTAGCTGGTAGTATCAATATGAGCATCACTCCATGGAATAATTAGGAACTATCACTTTGTGCATAAGGAAAGAATCAGGAACTTTAATAAAACTTAATATGTTATTATTAAATTGCCACTGTAGAAGTAATAATTTATTTTATCTTTTACAGACTTTGAAAGAGTATGGAGCATATTTCCTTATACGCTGCTACTAAATCAGGCTACTGCAAAGAAATTAGCTCCACACTCCCATATCACACACCCTAAATATTGTTTTAAAGTAAGCTATTTTCAGTTTAAGTTTTCTTAGAATAGATCAACTTTTTTTTAAATCAAAACAAAATGAAAAGTTGTTTATACCAATATTTATACTTATACTTCGCCCTATAATGATGATAAAAACAATAGTAATATTATAATTAAAAATCACTTTTCTCCAGTAAGGACAAAGCAAATTATAGGGGACAAACAACTTAGATATATAAGATGCATGTAGAGAAATAATAATGAGAGGACAGGAATAGGGTATTTGTTTTCTAATTAAATGTACAGGTAAGTAGGTTAACATCAGACCGTGGCCAGGTATATTAAGGTGAGAACTACTAGTTCTGTCTTAAAGGGTATGGAAGGTTTCTGGATTTTACCATGTATGATATATACCGTATTTTTCGCCATATAAGACGCACCTGCACATAAGACGCGCCTAGTTTAGAGGAGGAAAACAAGAAAAAAATATTCTGAATCAAACACAAATACACTTCACACACACATACACACCTACATCACACACAAATATATATATATATATATATATATATATATATAAATATACATACATATATACATACATATATATATACATACATACATATACATACACATACACACACACATACACATATACATATATATATACATATATACGGTACATATATACATACATATACATATACACATACATACATACATACATACACACATACACATTTAGGAGCCTCCAGGAGCTCTTGACCCTCCCTGATTCTCCTGCTCCTCCCCTTTCTTCTCCCCTCTGCCCATCCATGATCATCCCTTGGCCCATCTTGATCTCACCCCATCGCGCAGCGCTTCCTACCAGCACTCCTCCTGTACTGCAGCCTTCCCTTGAGTTGCGTGTGTGACGTCACTAGGATGCACCGGCCGACACAATTCAGTTTAGAGGCATGCTGCTGGTGCTGTAGGAAGCGCCAATGGGGGGGGGATCAGCAGTGGGGATCTAAAGGGGGGCAAGGGAAGGATCAGAGGGGTCAAAGGGGAGAATCAGGAGGGGGAGAGGATCAGGAGGGGCAGAAAGAGGCAGTTTTAAAAGGTGTATTCGTCATATAAGACGCACCAACTTTCCCCCCCCCCCAGTTTTGGGGAAGAAAAAGTGCGTCTTATTTGGCGAAAAATACGGTACCTATGTCTTTATTTACTTCTATGTACAGAGCTTTTAATTGCTTCTTAAATAACTACATAGCTATATTATATACCTAGTAAACCCAGAAACCTGTCATATCCTTTTAATAATATAACATAAAACTGGAGAGGATTCCCAATAGTATACCAACAACCAAATTAAATTCCAAGCCCGCAGCAACCCTGGTACACCTGCAAAGGCTGCGGACTTGAAATTTGGTGTTACAGAGCTATTACATTCAACTATGCCACAACCAAAGGGTCAGAGCTGCAAGCCTGTAAACCCTTTCCGTGCACGCAAGCTGTTGGGGGGCTGGAGTAGAGGCGGGCCGCATTTCCAATCCAAACCCGTAATAACCGAGTGCGAAGCAGGCCTAACAGCCAATAGAAAGCGGGAAACTGCAACTAACGCAGCAGGAAGGGGTTTTAAAGGACGCAAAAAACGTAAATCATTGACTGTGCTGTAGCTGAGCAAGTGAACATACAGGTCTAGGCCTTGGTGCGTTTGTTAGCACGAGAGAGAGAGGAGCTTTGTAAGTTATTTTCTATATTTTGACCTAAAATATATATCACTTAATTTACAACACACATAATTACTGATATCACATAATTCCCACACATAGATGAATATGTATACATAGCTATACATAGCTGTAGGCCACAGCACATCTACACCCCCACCTACCCCCCCCCCCATGCAATTACTATACTACACATAATACTAACATTCTTGTTTTATCACGTACACGTATCACATATAATAGTTGTCAAACTGCGATTTGTTGTCAAGCTTGAGTGCCTCGCAAAGCGAGGTGAGCAACCTTGCTGCAATGAACACACTCACACACAGCACGGGGGAGACACAGGAAGCCACGGAGTCAGGTTGCAAGCGAATTACACCGATATTTGGGGGTTTTCACCACCTGAAAATCGGCTAAGCAAGAAAAAAAATGGCGGACGAAAAACTAAAAAAATCTGAAACAGGATGAGGCTCACCAATGCCAAGCACGCAGGACTTTGAAAATACACGACGGAGAACCCAGTGGCCCGCGGGACTTTAAAAATAAAATAAATGGCAGTAGGTGCGCGCACTCCAGGCACGTGGGACTTCGAAAATACAAGACGGAGAACCCAGTGGCATGCAGGACTTTTAAAAGAAAACACTGAGGAGAAACAAACAGGGAAGGGACAGGGGGGTGATGGTGGAAAGAAACACATGGCATTCACAAAAGCAAAACTGCCAGGCTAACGAACCCTGCAATAAGCAGCAGGTACAGTAGGCGGCAGGAAAGGTTCGCAATGAGCGCCGAAGGCGCTCATTGGCAGCCACGCGATGAGCACCGCGAGAGGGAGAGGCTTGCAATGAGCACCTTCAGCGCTGATTGCAATCCCCATGATAAGCGCCGTAGGCATTCATTGTGGGGCTCGCGATAAACACTGAAGGTGATCATTGCAAAGCGGGAAAGTTGAAGTACACGAGGGAGAGGCTGGCAATGACCGCCAAAGAATCTCAGAGGAGCAAAAGCCTCACATTGTGTGTCAAACAGCATTCCCAGGCTTCAAATTGTATTGCTGTCATTTTTTGACAGGCAATTTGCTAGTATAATATATTGATTTATCCTTATATTTATTTCATAAATTACAAGAGTGCAGAGGAGGGGAGGAGGAAAGTGAGGAGAGTGAGGAGAGGGGCAGAGTGAGGAGAGGAGGAGAGTATGAGAGGAAGAGGTGTGGAGAGAGGCAGAGCCAGGTCAGGGAGGGGAGGGACAGGCGGAGGAAAGCAGGAGGGGGGAGGGATGTGCCCACAGATGGAGACACACAAGGAGTAGGGGCAGAGGGTCAGTGGCCTGGGGATGGGGGGTAGTGGGGATGAGCGACCGGCCCCAGAGAGAGAACAGGGAGGGCAGGAACCCCAGGCACAGTTGGAAGGGCAAGAGACTGTGGCAAAGTACTGGACCCCCAATTATAGCCTAAAGGAGAGGCCAATTTGTGATACTGTGTAGGATCAACATTCCCCTGAAGGCCTGATATGAATAAGACAGGTGATAATGTCAATTGATTGATATCAAAACACTTAATGGGATGTTACCAAATGATAATGGGTATACATCTTGGCCCATGGCCACCAGCAATGGCGTGGGACTTTCCAGGATGGGTGTAGCGTAGATTATCCCTGATGGAGGCGAGTTGGTTGTTGCACCACGTGCCTCTGCGCACCCTCCATGTGTTGTTGCGGCCCTTCCTGATGGGTTAGAGTAGATTAGTGTGTTATATATTCCCCTGTTCCTCTTGTGGATCGCTACCTTGTGGTGGTGAGGGGGCTTGTGTAATTCAATGAAGCTGTGATCTATACCATGTAGGGTCACTCTAGGTGGGCAGGTCATAGCAGAGAGGTCAGACAAATTACAGTCCACTGGAGAAGGAACTGGTAATCCAATCCAGTATCTTTGGCATGCAAACCTTCTGGAACAGCACAGGCAGAGATCTAGCTAAATGTGCTGCAGTCCATAGGCTCACAGAGAGTTGGGCACTACTGAAGGACTGAACAACAAATAATAAAATGTTCCCCTCGTAGTTGATATATGTGATGTGGCGGTGTAATGTGGCCACTATTTATTTTCCCAATGTAGATGTAATGAGTTAGATGTACCGTATTTATCGGCATATAACACGCACCGGCGTATAACACGCACCTCATTTTAAGAAGGATATTTCAGGGGGGAAAAAAAAATTCAAATAAAGAACTTTGAAGCAAAATCCTCAACCTCAATCTCCCTCCTCATTCTCAATCCTCACCCCCCCCCATCTTCAACCCCCTCCTCCACCCCCCCATCCTCATCCTCCTTCCTCAACCCCCCTCCTCAACCTCAATCCCCCTCCTCAACCCCCCTCCTCATCCTCAACCCCCTCCTCAACCTCCCTCCTCATCCTCCCTCCTCAACCCCCCCATCATCAACCCCCTCCTCAACCTCCCTCCTCAACGCCCCCATCCTCAAACCCCCTCCTCAACCCCCCATCCTCAAACCCCCTCAACCCCCCTCATCCTCCTTCCTCAACCCCCCTATCCTCAACCCCCTCCTCAAACCCAGTATATGCTAATGACGTGGCGCACATGGAGGGTCAGGGAGAGGAGCGGAGGCCGGAACAGATGCAGGTAAGTGATGGGGAGTTATTTAGGGGGGTTTAGGTTGAGGAGGGGGGGTTAGAATGAGGAGGGAGGTTGAGGATGAAGAAGTGCGTGTTATACGCCGATAAATACGGTATATGCAATTATATATATATATTCCAGGGTACACATTAGAGCCTCTGAGTGAGAAAGGGTTAATGTGACAAGCAGTTTCATGTTGTGGTGTTGCTATTTAATCAGGTAGTGTGCCTTTAATTGCTTTATGCATGTTGCAGCATGACCATTCCAACATATGATGAAACTAAAATTATTTTAAATGGCTATTCTTTATTTGGGTATTATTATAGTAATTGTAATGCCTTTCAATGCTTTCCCCATATTTGAAGTACAGTGGTGTGTTTATGTTGTTTTTACAGTGTTCAGAACTTGTCTGTAAACCCTTTGCGGGTCCTATTTGGTGGCCGTAATATTTTTGGCTCCATTTGCCGTTTACGGGTTTGAACGCAAGGGCGTCTTTGGGGATTCGTAGCAATTTAATAGCAATCGTAACATTTACAGGCTTGACAGATCAAAGGCTTAGCTGAGACGGATGCCAGATTTTGACGTCTCGTAGGGTTTTTCTGCCTGTAACCCGCAGATCATTTGCAGGTAGCTAAAAGACGCCAATTTAATAGCCGTAACTCTTGCGGCCACCTTTACGGGCTACAAATTTTACAGTTGGAGAAATTTTATGGGGCTGCAAGTCTCTGACCTTTGTACTTTTGGAATTCAGGTAGAAATTAGATTAATTAGCTGGCATTATTAAACCTGATAATTGAAGCTTTCTTAATATGAAACTGTAACCCACAGAAACCATCATCACAAGCTTAAATAAATAGTATTGTTTTCCCGGGGTGGAAAGTGATGTTACTTTTAACTGTAATGATCTAAACTGGTCAATAACAGTGCAGTTGGGTTTACTGGGAATTTCTGGGTGTGAGATGGAATAATTGGCTGCTTCATGAGAGCCATTGGCAGAACATCCAGTCTTTAGTTATGTTATACCTGATAATTAGGGGGAGTGGAAACAACCAAATATCACACCTGTGGATTCAAAAGACCTGTCTCGGTTTCCTAATACACATATTGTATTGAATTTTAGAAGATGTAAACTATATATAAGCTCTAAGGAAATAAAATATCATAGCAAAGAAAGGAAAAAAAAGAGGGTTGCATCATGTGGTCATAGCAAGCTTTGTCTGAATGTTGTATTACCAAAAAATGTTTGTTCAATTATAATGAGCATGTTGCATGATTATGTACTCATCAGTAAAAATTGCAGGTGATTTGCACCTACAGTCCAAAGAAAGCCCTACCCTTTCTACAGGGGTAGTCAAGTAATTTTTTTTACAAAGAACAACAGCTGTGAAATTAATGTGAAGATACAGGTTGTAATAAAGGCCAAAATGGTGCCAAGAAGGTGACAATGGCTATTTTTCAAAATAATTAATTAGCATTGCTGTCCATTGCAGGATGTTCTAAAATAGGGGTGTGCAATATTTCATGTAAATGATCACATTGTGTTTCTTTCCTACTTGTACAGAAAATAAATATTAAGACAATGAATTTGCTTTTGCATGTACAAATGCCAAAATGTGTTCCCCCTAAACTTATGCAGTAGGTTTGTCACATTTCAGAGAGGTGAAACTAAACAAGATAGATGGTATATTCTCTGCAAACGGTGAATATTTTAATTGATGCAATTGTTTCTAATACACTGATTTTCTGTCAGTCTTGATGCGGCACAACCCCCAGATACAAAGAAAGCTGAACAGATAATGGGGGAGATTCCGTAAGCATTACAGGGGCTCTATTTCCTATGGGTGATATTAACTTAGCTATTTAAGCCTTAACATTTCCTCCAATAGCTCTCATTGCTTATAAGTAAATATCTCAGTTATCTTACAAAAATCAGTATTAAATATATGTATAAGCACTGCATTTTTTGTTTATTTATTTATATATATATATATATATATATATATATATATATATATATTAATATTAATATATAAGATATTAATACTGTAAAATATTGGCACTGAAATATTGCTTATAGCAGTTAGGGGCATATGAATATACCGAATATCTCTCATGTGTGCAGTGTACCCTAGCTTCCTAAATTCAAATTTGTCTCCATATGCTTGAGAAATGGGAAAAAAAAGTGAAATTAATGGAGCAAGGGATCACATTTGATGCTCAGAATAACTCTCTCTCTCTCTCTCTCTCTCTCTATATATATATATATATATATATATATATATATATTTGCATTTTATAGGTGCATGCATGAAGACAGAGACCTGTGTGGTCCTGAAGCCTCGACTAGGTAGCAAAACAGATTACAGGTACTGTGTATTTCTTTTTTCTGTATAATTATACCTGTCATTTTAATAGCATCAGGCTTTTTATGACATGATCTTAGAAATAACATGTTTCACCTCTTTGCTGCAGAAAGCTTTAATAACATGTTCTCTGCTCACTCTTATTTCAGCAGTTGATTGGTCCTTAGTTACATCCTTTCTAAGGTCAGCGCTTCTCCCTGGCAGAATGAGCAGTGAATGAGTGCACCCAACCTGACCATAATTCTTTTGGTATTACTGCGGGCATTTAACTCCTTGCTTGCCAGGAGTGCATCATTTTACTGCCAAAGATTAATAAAAAACACTTTTGGTAGATCTCTGCGCTAACTTTAAATTCACCAATCTCCGTTATCACTAGCAAACGCTATTCTGCTTTTCAAGTTAAAACCTTTTTCAAATAAACAACGTAGTTCCAATGATGCTGTTACCTCGACAATGTTAAACCTAGACAAATTAAACATATTTTCTCTAGAAAAAAGGCATCTAAGCGCTGATATGATTATCCTATACAAATATATCAAGGGTCAATATAAGGCTTTGTTGAGTGAACTTTTTGTGCCAAGAGGTTATCAAATGACAAGAGGACATTGTCACAGACCCCTTTCCAGGGCCTGGATTTGGCCCAGTGAGCTATCATAAAACAGACTTCCCCATTGGAAAATGGGTAGAGGAATTATATTGCCACCATGCTCATGTTTCTTATGGCATATGCCCCTGCCTCATCCTGTATGTAATTTCCCATGTAATATTCAATGTCATGTATGTAATGTGTGTATATATAGTTACTGCCATGGTTTCTTGATTACAATGTATATGGTGTTATTTATATAAGGTGACTGATACATGGTTCTTGTGATAGTGATGCAATTCCCAGTAATTCCCTACCCCCTATCTTAGTCCCTCCGGCATGATCAAAGAGCCGGCCACTTTTAAACTAGTTTTTATTGCCCATTGGTAGTTGTAAATGGTGCAAGGGTAGGCGCTCATCCCTACGACCCTGCAGGACATCTTCCCCTCCTCCTCTCCTTACTATGTGTCTCTCTTCCTCTCCTTCCACTGTTGTCTCTCCCCCTCCTCCTCTCCTTACCCAGTGTCTCTTCCCCTCCTCCTCTCCTTACTATGTGTCTCTCTTCATCTCCTTTCCGTGTGTCTCTTCCCCTCCTCCTCTCTTACCCGTGTGTCTCTTCCCCTCCTCCTCTCTTACCCGTGTGTCTCTTCCCCTCCTCCTCTCTTTCCCCTATGTCTCTCTTCCCCTCCTCCTCCTGTCCTTACCCTGTGTCTCTCTTCCCCTTCTCCTCTCCCTCATTGCCTGGTGCCTGCGACAAAAAATTACGATCCGCGTCACTTAAAAAAAAAAATACCCTGCGACCCACAGGACTAAAATGAAAACTTAAACGGGCAAACACGAAACCACGTAAACACACAAAAATACAATAATAATAAAAAAAACAATCAGCCGACAGCCAGGACCTCTAGAAGTGAGGTTCAACGCTAATTTATCCCAATCGCCTAAGCGAGAAAAAATATGGCGACCGAACAGAATTAAAACGAGGCTCCATGACCCAGGACCCAGAAAAACACTGCTACTACACGTATGAATGTCCCCCCTGCATTTAAAACCACTAAATTCCCTATCGCGGCTCCTTAAATGGCCTCCGGCACACAAACACTTAGGCCTGGCAGCGGAGGGTCCCCACATTAACCCTCGCAGTGGGGGTCCCCGATCGCATGTGATCGGGGACCCCCACTGAAATCAAAATTCAAATTTTCCGCCTTGCGGGTCCTTAAAGGACCCAGGAAAAATAAAAATTAACCCTATCACTCATGGGGCTTTATACAGAGCTCCATGAGCCCCTAAATGACCATGTCACTCATGGGGGTCAATACAGACCCGCACAATCCCTTGATTAACCCTGTCACTCATGGGGGTCAAAACAGACCCTCATGAGGCCTTAATTAACCCTGTCACTCATGGAGGTCAAAACAGACCCCCATAAGCCTTTATTAACCCTGTCACTCATGGGGGTCAATACAGACCCCCATAAGCTCTTAATTAACCCTGTCACTCATGGGGGTCAATACAGACCCCCATAATCCATTAATTAACCCTGTCACTCATGGGGGTCAGTACAGACCCCCATAATCCCTTAATTAACCCTGTCGCTCATGGGGGTCAATACAGACCACCATAAGCCCTTAATTAGCACTGTCACTCATGGGGGTCAATACAGACCCCCATAAGTCCTTCATTAACCCTGTCACTCATGATGGCCAATACAGACCCCATAAACTCTTAATTAACTCTGTCACTCATGGGGGTCAATACAGACCCCAATAATCCATTAATTAACCCTGTCACTCATGGGGGTCAATACAGACCCCCATAATCCCTTAATTAACCCTGTCACTCAGGGGGTCAATACAGACCCCCATAATCCATTAATTAAGCCTGTCACTAATGGGGGTCAATAAAGACCCCCATAACCCCATTAATTAACACTGTCACTCATGGGGGTCAATACAGACCCCCATAAACCCTTCATTAACCCTGTCAGTCATGGGGGTCAATACAGACCCCATAAGCTCTTAATTAACCCTGTCACTCATGGTGGTCAATACAGACCACCATAAGCCCTTAATTAACACTGTCACTCATGGGAGTCAATACAGACCTTCCTAACCCTCTATTTAACCCCATTAGTCCCATAAGGGTTTATAAAGACCCTTATGCAGCAGTTACAACACAAACTTAACCACATAAGTGCCATGACGGTCCTCAAGGACCCTCATCACACTAATTACAAACACAACACTGCACTGTAACCCCCAATAAACCATTAAATTTAAACTAATCCCCCTCTACACTAACCTGTTAACACCTTCACTACCGACCTACACTACCTACCTACTCCCTAATAAACCCCACCACCACACTAATTACACAAAATAATAAAAGCTAACTCACAAAAAAACTAAAACCTATGTCACAGAAAAATAAAAATTTACAGAAAATAAAAAACCTAAGTCACAAAAAAAAAAAAGGTATATTACAGAAAAAAATAAAAAATACATTACAAATACAGAACATTTAAAACAAATTGCACACCTGAAAAGGAAATACATACACAAATCATACGTACATTACAATACAGTACAAATAAAATAAAATACAATACCCCCCTATTTAAAATATAATAAAAATACTATCTCAAATACACACATACAACACTATCTAAAATACACTACATCTTATCTAAACTATACACATACCACACTATCTATCTAAAATACATTCCCCCTATTTAATATATTTAATATATCTCCATATACAAACCCTAATTCTAACCTAAAATGATTAAGACCACTTACCTTTGCAGATGTCCCTTCAGATCACCAACCTAGGGATTATAATAACAAATTAGTACAACACATTTACATACAATAAATAAACATTCTAAATATTCTACTCACCTTTCCAGCATGTCCTCCCCATCCTTCTTATTTTCTTCTCCGGCAGGGCCCCTGTTTTAAAAAAAAAACATTACATTAATACAATATAAAAACACAGAAAATAAAGTAAAATTAAAATAATACATTGAACTTACCTCCCCGCGATGTCCCCGGCCTCCTCCTTTTCTGCCCCGGCTGGGCCCTAGAAGAGTCCACGCTCTTAAAAAAAAACAAAAAAAACGGAGGACCTCCCCTACGCTGATGAGCCTCCTAGAGACTTTTCCCGAAGAAAATTGTCAATGGCGCCTTCTGATTGGATGAAAACACTGTCAATCAAATGTCAGTCAATCAGAAGGTGCCATGGTGTAAGCCAATCAGAATGGGATACACCCCCATATCCTATTCTAATTAGCTAATGCACCTGTCCATCTTTTTAAACCAATCTGAAGGCTTTATTGCCTTCAGCCAATCACAATGGTATACACCCCCACAGGGTCATTAGCTGGAGGCAAGTGACCTCCTTTAGTTTTTATTTTAGTTTTTTTACAGCGCAGATTCTTCCAGGGCCCAGTTGGGGCAGAAGAGGGGGAGGCCGGGGACATTGCAGGGAGGTAAGTTCCGCGCCGGAGAAGAAAATAAGAAGGATGGGGAGGACATGCTGGAAAGGTGAGTAGAATATTTTGAATATTTAGAATGTTTATTTATTGTATGTAAATGTGTTGTACTAATTTGTTTGTCTTTCCCTAGGTTGGTGATCTGAAGGGAAATCTGCAAAGGCAATTGGTCTTAATTATTTTATTTTAGGTTAAAATTAGGGTTTGTATATGGAGATATATTAAATATATGAAAAAGGGGGGATGTATTTAGTTAGATAGGGGAGTATGTGTGTATTTTAGATAGTATTTATTGTATTTTAGATAGTGGGGTATGTATGTATGTTAGATAGTATTTAATGTATTTTAGATAGTGTGGTGTGAGTATAGTTTAGATAGGATGTAATGTAGTTTAGATAGTGTGGTATGTGTGTATTTGAGATAGTATATTTAATATATTTTACATAGGGGTTATTGTATTTTATTTTATTTGTAATGTTTTGTAATGTACTGTATGTATTGTGTATGTATTTCCTTTTCAGGGGTGTATTTTTTTTCTGTAGTGGGGGGGTTGTAATGTAGTTTTTCTTAATTTTCTGTAATGTACCTTTTTTATTTTTTGTGACTTAGGTTTTTTTTATTCTCTGTAATGTAGATTTTTATTTTTTGGTGACTTAGGTTTTTTTATTTTCTGTAATGTAGATTTCTAAATGTGTTGTAATGTACATTTATTTCTTTTATGTAATGTAGCTTTTTGATTTTTGGTGAATTAGGCTTTTTTATTTTATGTGACTTAGCTTTTATTATTTTTTTGGTGAGTTAGGTTTTATTATTTTTGGTAATTAGTGGGGTGGGGGGGTTATTAGAGGGTAGGTAGGTAGTGTAGGTAGGTAGTGTAGGTGTTAATAGGTTAGTTTAGAGGGGGGTTAGTTTAGCAATGTTTATGTTAGCAATGAGCTCCAAAGGTACTCAGAGGACTACATTGTGTGCCAAACAGCATTCCCAGCTTTACAATTTTATTGACCGTCATTTTTTGACGGGCAAGTCGCTAGTAATCATATAATAGTACATTTATTAATGATAATAAATTAGGGCATAACAGTGTTAAGAAAAAAAATCTACATAGAATACCTCTCGTACAGACACATAAACCATGCAAAAATATTTGCCATATTTATATAGAGACTTAAAAATGCCATGTCCTATATGTAATGTATTAAACATGTCAATAGCTCACAGTAGTATGACGAATGGTTGTTCTTCAACAGAGAAATATACCAGATAACAGCTGGAAGCTGCCTCTGCTGGAAGAATTCTCGGTCCTTTATCAAATATTTTATTTTAAGTTCTGCAATAATACAGTATATACAACAGTGACACAGATATGTATAGAATTGAGCATGCTGATTATATTCCCTGTCACTTTCTGTCAGTGTCTAATAATATGACAGATATTGTTTAAATTTAAGAGCAATAGAGTGACACCACTAATCTGCTTCTCTTGCAATGTTACTCAATCTATCAGAGTGTACAATGTGGGTAACTATGTAGTTGCTAGAGGGGTTTACAGCTGTAATATAATATTGCTGATGTTGTCAATAACACAATGCCTTGATGGTATATCATTATGTGCTATATTCATTGAAATATAATATAGATAAGTGGTCTTGCATAATGGTAGAATCAAGTAACAAACGTGCATAAATGGTGCAAAAATATCACATATATAGTTGTGAGCGTACGAGTCGTTGCTCACGCTTGCGGGCTCGCGTAGTGAGCCCGCGGCCCTCGCGCAGCGAGCCGCGGCCCTCGGCGCTCCATGCCAGCAACTGAGGCCCCTCGCGAAGCGAGGGCCTCAGTTGCTGGCGAGGTCACTGGGCACGGGCCTCAGTTGCTGGCATGGAGCGCCGAAGGCGCTCCATGTCAGCAACTGAGGCCCCTCGCGAAGCGAGGGACTCAGTTGCTGGCGAGGTCACTGGGCAAGGGCCTCAAACCCTCGCAAAATTCACGTCGCTACTCAAAAAACACGACACACAAATTACGACACTCGCTAAATTTTACGAGGAACGCAAACAACGTACGAAACACGTTACCACACATTACGACCTCGCAAACATCGGACGCAACACGCCGACATACAAACATTTAAAACACAATACATACACACAGCACATACATAAAAAACTTACCTACACCAAGAGGGAGCACCCAGGACCTCAAAAATGCAACTTACACCTCGATTTTACTCGAAATAAAACAGTTTAGAGACTAAAAAAAAATCTAAGCGAGAGAAAAAATGGCCGCCGAACAAAACGAAAACGAGGCTACAGCACTCTAAACTCGCAAAACACCACAAAACACCTACGGATATTCCGATACAGACCTATACCACACATTACTCGCCATTTTACACCAATGCGGAAGTACACGACTACGCTAACGGTTTGGTCTCGCGCACGCACAGTGTTACACTGCACACATTCAGCATGCTTATACAGCAGCTCCACACCACTAATGCTGCAGCAACATCAACACAGATTGCCAGCTCTTCATCACAATGCTTCAAAATAGGTACACTATATTCATTTAATAATTTAGCTACCTTACAATTTCATTGCCGTCATTTGTTGACGGGCAATTCGCTAGTTATGTATATTTTCTTGTGAAGAGTCTAACATGATTTCTAATGAAGTTATTCTTTACCACAGTTAGGCATCTGTCACACTTTAATAAATAAACAAATTATATCTAATTGTAAGATATTTGTGTTAGAGGGATTTATAGTGGGGTAACCCACTTGCCTGTGCAAATGATATCGGAGAGCAACATAGGCAGATCAGTGGTTGGTTGGACCACAATGCACAACACTGGTAGAGTAGTGACAGAACTGACTGAAAGGACCTAGCCATCACTGAAGTTGTGGACATGGGTGCAAAAGGAAAGTTATTGAGACTTATTTTTGAAAAGGGGATTGAAACATGTTACCTACAAACTACCCACTAATCTAATCTGTTTATTGTGCTTCTCAAAACTTTACTTAGAGTTGCTTCTGTCTAGAGCCCTCAGAGATTAATCTAGCTGAATATCATAGGATGAAACACAGAATAGTATCTGCTCTGATTAGGCCTTTACTGAGAATGTAGGCGGTCTTTGAACTAGTCAGGCCAAGCCTAGATAAGTGTTTCTGTTCCCTCATGGCAGATTTGCTCGTTTGGTACTTTTTTTTAACTTGCAAAGCCTACACTGACCATGAGTAAAGTTAAACAAAATACAAAAAAAAAGCTTCCCCATCCAATCTGCCAGTTAGTGAGTTGATATCTAGAAATATCAATATTTATATTCCATTAAAAAATTTAATTCCTGTGAAAAATACATACAATACCAATGGCAGCCATGTCTATGGAAGTCGGTGATTCACCAATCCTGAGGGATCCTGCACTTGTTAGTTGGAGTTAATTTTTAAATGCATGTGGTGATAAAGATTTAGTTTTAATGTCAAGCGTACAGGAGAACTAATCCAGAAATTGGGGAGATCCTAGCGCCACATAAACCCTATAAACTGTGAAGTGGAGAATAATGAAAAAAAACAACAAATAAAACTTGCCTATTAATGAACTGTAAAAACATTTGGGAACCCCACCTAATTTCCCCTACCTCCACCAACTCACAGTAATCTAAGATTGTATCCCCATCTCACATTTAGTCAGTGGGGGAGCTTGAGCCTTAAGCTTACAATTTACTTATTATACTAATAGAGACTGGATGTCCTGAATACATTAAACACTTATGTTAGACATGTTCATGTGTACTAGAAGCGTTGTATTACTATGGTGGCTGCTTCTCAGTCTTATTTCAGTTAAGAACTAACTCTGAAAAGAAACACACCTGTTTGATAGCAGGCTTGGAAAAGCAAGTTGCATCTTTTTAAAATAAATGCTTATATAATAAAAAAAGGTGTCATTCTGCTTCTGCAGAGCTCTTATTTTTCACCTGTATAATTGGACATTCACAGCTCTTCCCCAACACACACACAAATTCACACATACACACATATACGCACATATCAACACATATGTATATGAATCATTCTACTGCAAGAGGATACAGATTGTGTGTAAAAGCTCAGAATTTCCTCATTAACAGTAACACCCTTTAGGAAAACGTTGAAGTGATTGTGGGGTGAGCTGGGACACATTAACATGGCTTCTAACCATCCGCAGAAAATTGGTGCAACCAGGTGTGAAATGAGATCTTCATTTACTGAAATGAATAAGGACATCAGAAACCAGTGCGGTCAGAACAAACATTATACGATATTACAGTTCTAGCTTGTTTCGCTTCATTACCAAATGATGAGGCATATCAGCTGTAACAAACTCTTTTTTTATTATTACAAAGCTGCCAATTGACATCAGTTTGATGATCTAGGCTGGAATAAAATCAGATTCATGTCCCCTAAACAAATCTGTTTAGTAAACAGTATTTGAATACACAAAACCAGTAATGGACAATCCATGTCCCTGTTGTTAGTTGACCTTTGCAGTTGAATAAATTTAAATAAAATTATTGAGAACAGTTGGTTCAGATTTTACTAAAAATTACTTTTGGATTAGTAATTCTAAAAACTAGAGTAACAATCAGCCAATTCTAGGGACATAGCCAAGGTGGCAAATATCAATTAAAACTATCACATATATAGTTGTGAGCGTACGAGTTGTTGCTAACGCTGCGGGCTCGCATAGCGAGCCGCGGGCCTCGCGCAGCGAGCCGCGGCCCTCGCGCAGCGAGCCGCGGCCCTCGCGAAGTGAGGGCACTGGCCGAGGGTCTCAGTTGCTGGCATGGAGCGCCGTAGGCGCTCCATGCCAGCACCTGAGGACCTTGCAAAGCGAGGGCCGCAGTTGCTGGCATGGCCAGCAACTGCGACCCTCGAAAAGTTCACGTCGCAACCCAAAGAGCACGACACACACATTACGACACTCGCAAACAACATACGACACACGTTCACACACATTACGGCCTCGCAACACTCGGACGCAACTCGCGAACATTACAAAATTTAAAACACAATACATACACACAGCACATACATAAAAACCTTAACTACACCAAGAGGGAGCACCCAGGACCTCAAAAATGCAACTTAGACCTTCATTTTACTCAAAATAAAAGAGTTTAGACACTAAAAAAAATGTAAGCGACAGAAAAAATGGCCGCCAAACAAAACGAAAAGGAGGCTACAGCACTCTAAACTTGCAAAACACCACAAGAAACTCGCAAAACGCCACAAACGAACTACAGATATTCATACCACACATTGCACACATTCATCATGCTTACACAGCAGCTCCACACCACTAATGCTCCAGCAACATCAAAACAGATTGCCAGCTCTTCAACACAATGCTTCAAAATAGGTAAAGTATATTCATTTATTAATGTATTATATATTTCATTATTATACACCAAACAGCATTAGCTACCTTACAATTTCATTGCTGTCATTTTTTGACGGGCAATTCGCTAGTAGGTAATAATAACGAGTACCAAGAGAATGTTATTAAAATACTGGATTTTACATTAAATTTACACTGATGTTTGTAATTCTTATTTATCAATCAGGTTTTCGGATCCACACCATAATGTGTTGTTATCTCATTGTTCCTAATTTTTATTGACAATAATTCATCCCTAAATACTTTTAGTGGGTCTGGTTGATCTGTTTTTAGTCTAAAGGCCTCTAACATTGAATATAATGATGGTGTATAATTATCCTTATTACTTATTGGTGTCTGCACATGCTCATTCTTCTCACTGTCTGATGTCATTAGACTGAAAATCATACAGGCAGACCCACAGGGAGTAATTAGCAGCTATGAGCAATCATTATACTGATACCAGCACACGCTTGGTGGGTGAATGAAAAAGACTGATTGACATGTAACAATTAAAACTTCAACATAGGTTTACTGTGAAGTACTTATAACTACATATAGTTTTTAATTATACCATATGTGAAACCTAAATTGCATCACATGTAATACTGACAAGAAAATACCCCTAAAATACAACAAATGAAAATATTTTGATGGCACACAAACGTAGCTAATAAAGGTGACAGTGACTCTTGTTTTAGTTAGACAAATCCCATAAATAGTCAAAATAAATACTTTAAACAGGAAATAACCCATGCAGAAATGCCCATTTTCCTAAATCATTGTTAATTCAATGAAGGCCACTGTGGTGCTTAGGTGACCAGACAATTATGTATACAATTGTGTTTAGATTTTAGGTACAACAGCTGTGTCCAAGCCTATAAGTTTTCTCTTTACTCTGGCTTGGGTATACAGACTTATATGCCTAAAAATAGTATTAACTAACCAATGTTTAAAAAGTATCCACCAGCCATGGCCAAATTTCTCATGAGGCAAAAAAGACAGCCGCCTAGGGGTGCCTATATGAGAGAGCACGTCATTTGCATAACAATGTATGTATATTTAGTTTGTTTATTTATTTATAACACATAGCCTCTGCTTTCTGTAGCCAGGGGTTGAGAGCATATTATTTGTTTGGGGTGGGGGACGACGTGGTTATGAAGTGTCAGGTTTGCAGTGTGCTATGCTATAGTAAAACAGGGGATAGCATGGGTAAGTTCACAGTGTCTGCGCCACCCTGCAACTCCATGCACAAGGTATCCATTCATTATACTAGCTCTTATTCTAGTCTCTCACTGCCTAGGTACCACCAAGCTATCCTCATTTCTCAGGTCCTGTAAGTACCATAATCAGCTCACTAACTGGCTTCCCTCAATAACACAACATGCTCCTGCTCCTCATATTAATGGATCCCAACAGCCTTATTAAATTCCAGCCTCATAGATAAGAGGCTTCTACTTAAATCCTACGTACTGCAAATTTCTCAAAGTTATGGCGCTATTAAATTAGCCCTGCTGCATGCAACGAGTGAGCTACGCAGCAGGGCCAACCGTATGAACACTGCGATAATGTACATGAGGAGTGACAGCCTGCAAGATGATCTTGCAGGCTCCCACACCTCATCAATTGCTGCGGGGGTCCTAAGCGGGTCCTCTGCGGCAGTCCACACATAGGCCCTGCCAAGTACCCCCCGGCACCTAAAATTAACCCCCTCTATGCGGGAAGACCCCATCGGGCCCCCTGAAGTGTCCCCACAGTAACCCCATACTGCAGGGGTCCATAGGGACCCCCGTAGCCCCCCCCCATTAACCCCTTGCAGCGAGGGTCCCCGATCGGCACAGGTCAGGCCCCCGCTGCATTTAAAACTTTTAAATTCCTCGCCGCGGCTCCTTAAAGGGCCCGCGGCACACTATTAGCAATCCCGGCCGCTGCACCTAAAATTAACCCTTCCTCTATGCTGGGGGTCCCCATTGGGACCCCAAAGTGTCCCCCCCCCCACATTAACCCCTTGGAGCTGGGGTCCCGGATCATCACCGATCGTGACCCCGCTGCATTTAACATTTTTAATTTCCCGCATCATGGGTCCTTAAAGGACCGTAAAGGTCCTGAAAGGACTTGCGCTAAAAAATATTAACCCCGGCCAACTAAAATTAACCCCATAACTCATGGGGGTCAATACAGACCCCCTTAAGCACTTAATTAACCCTGTCACTCATAGGGGCTAATACAGACCCCCATAAGTACTTAATTAACCCCATAACTCATGAGGGTCAATACAGACCCCCATAAGCACTTAATTAACCCTGTCACTCATGGGGGTCAATACAGACCCCCATAAGCACTTAATTAACCCTGTCACTCATAGGGGCAATACAGACCCCCATAAGCACTTATTTAACCATATAACTCATGGGGGTCAATACAGACCCCCATAAGCCTCTATTGAATCCCATCAGTCACATAAGGGTATATTATGACCCTCATGGGGCTGTTAAAACCCTAACATTAACCACATAAGTGCCATGACAGTCCTCAAGGACACTAACTACAAACACTACATTATAACCCCCAATAAACCATTAAATCTAAACTAACCCCCCTCTACACTAATCTATTAACAATTACACTACCTACCTACACTACCTACCTACCCCCTAATAAACCCCCCCACCACTCTAATTACAAAAAATAAAAAACCTACCTTACAGAAAATAAAAAAAAACTTAAGTCAAAAAATAAAAAAAACTACCTTACAGAAAAAAAACCTGTCACAAAAAATAAAAAAATCTACATTACAAGAAATAAAAAAACCTAAGTCACAAAAAATAAAAAAGGAACATTACAAAAAATAAAAAAATACATTACAACCCTCCCCCACTTCATAAAAAAAAATTACACACCTGAAAAGGAAAGACATGCGCAATACAATAAAATACAATACATACAATACAATACATACAATACATACACAAATACAATAAAATACAATACCCCCTATCTATCTAACATACAATCTATTTAATATACAATAAATCCTAACTATCTAACATACATCCCTCTATTTATCTAATATACAATAAATCCTAACTACATACAGAAACCCTTATTCTAAGCTAAAATAAAATAATTAAGACCACTTACCTTTGTAGATGTCCCTTCAGATCACCAACCAAGGGGGGGGGGGAATAGTGCAACACATTAACATAAAATAAATAAACATTATACACATTCTAAATATTCTACTCACCTTTCCAGTATGTCTCGTTCTTCTTTTCCTCTCCAGTGCGGTCCCTGTTAAAAAAAACACATTACATTAATACAATATTCATATAAACATAAAACAAAATAAATAAAATAAACATAATATACATTGTACTTACCTCCCCGCGATGTCACCGGCCTCCTCCTCTTCTGCCCTGGCTGCGCCCTGGAACAATCCGTGCTCTAAATAAAACTCGCAGACCTTCCCAACGCTAATGGGCCTACTAGAGCCTTTTCCAGAAGGAAATTGGCAATGGCGGCTTCTGATTGGCTGAAAACGATGACTATCAAATTTCAGCCAATCAGAAGGCATCAATGTGTGAGCCAATCAGGATGGGATACACTCCAAAATCCCACCCTGATTGGCTAACGCACCTGTCAATCTTTATTTAAAATCATAATGGGATACACCCCCACGGAGTGATTGGCTGAAGGCATGAGAAGACGCAGATATCTTCAGCCAATCACCCCGTGGGGGTGTATCCCATTGTGATTGGCTGATGGCAATAAAGCCTTCTGATTGGTTTAAATAAAGATTAACAGGTGCATTATCCAATCAGAGTGGGATTCTGGGGTGTATCCCTTTCTGATTGGCTCATACATTGGCGTCTTCTGATTGGCTGAATTGGATAGACAGCGTTTTCAGCCAATCAGAAGCCGCCATTGCCAATTTCCTTCCGGAAAATGCTCCAGGTGGCTCACTAGCATCGAGGAGGTCTGCGAGTGCGGACCTCTGTTAGATTTTTTATTATTGTTTTTTAGAGCGCGGATTGTTCCAGGGCCCAGCTGGGACAGAAGAGGAGGATATGTTTATATGTATATTGTATTAATGTAATGATTTTTTTAACAGGGGCAGCGCCGGAGAAGAAAAGAAGGATGGGACATGCTGGAAAGGTGAGTAGAATATTTAGAATGTGTATAATGTTTATTTATTTTATGTTAATGTGTTGCACTCATTCCCCCCCCCCCCCCCCCCCAGGTTGGTGATCTTAAGGGACATCTACAAAGGTAAGTGGTCTTAATTATTTTATTTTAGCTTAGAATTAGGGTTTCTGTATGTAGTTAGGATTTATTGTATATTAGATAGATAGGGGGATGTATTTTAGATAGTTAGAATTTATTGTATATTAAATAGATTGTATGTTAGATAAATAGGAGGTATTGTATTTTATTTTATTTGTATTATATGTATTGAATTGTATTGCATTGTATGTATTGTATTGTGTATGTCTTTCCTTTTCAGGTGTGTATTTTTTTTTCTGTAGTGGGGGGGGGGGTTGTAATGTATTTTTTTATTTTCTGTAATGTTCCTTTTTTTATTTTTTGTGACTTAGGTTTCTTATTTTCTGTAAGGTAGTTTTTTTTAATTTTTTTGTGACTTAGGTTTTTTATTTTTTGTAATTAGAGTGGTGTGGGGGGGTTATTAGGGGCTAGGTAGGTAATGTAGGTAGGTAGTGTAAGTGTTAATAGATTAGTGTAGAGGGGGGTTAATTTAGATTGAATGGTTTATTGGGTGTTATAGTGCAGTGTAGTGTTTGTAGTTAGTGTCATGATGGACCTTGAGGACCGTCATGGCACTTATGTGGTTAATGTTAGGGTTTTAACAGCCCCATAAGGGTCATAATATACCCTTATGGGACTGATGGGGTTAAATAGAGGCTTATGGGGGTCTGTATTGACCCTCATGAGTTATGGCGTTAATTAAGTGCTTATAGAGGTCTGTATTGACCTCCGTGAGTTATAGGGTTAAATAAGGGCTTATGGGGGCCTCTATTGACCCCCATGAGTTATAGGGTTAATGAAGGGCTTATGGGGGTCTATATTGACCCCCATGAGTGACAGGGTTAATTAAGTGCTTATGGGGGTCTGTATTGACCCCCATGAGTTATAGAGTTAATTAAGTGCTTATGCGGGTCTGTATTGACCCCCATGAGTTATAGGGTTAATGAAGGGCTTATGGGGGTCTGTATTAACCCCCATGAGTGACAGGGTTAATTAAGTGCTTATGGGGGTCTGTATTGACCCCCATGAGTTATAGGGTTAATGAAGGGGTAATGGGGGTCTATATTGACCCCCATGAGTTATGGGATTAATTTCAGTTGCCTAAGGTTAATATTTTTTAGCGCAAGTCCTTTCAGGACCTTTACGGTCCTTTAAGGACCCGCAAGGTGGGAAATTTAAAATTTTAAATGCAGTGGGGTCACGATCGGTGCCGATCGGGGACACCCGCTGCAAGAGGTTAATGTGGGGACACTTCGGTGGTTCCAATGCTGACTCCCAGCATAAAGGGGGGTTCATTTTAGGTGCCGCGGCCGGGATTGCCAATAGTGTGCCTTGGGCCCTTTAAGGAGCCTCGGCTGGGAATTTAAAACTTTTAAATGCAGCGGGGGCCTGATCTCTGCCGATCGGGGACCCCCGCTGCAAGGAGTTAATGTGGGGGGCTTTGCGGAGGTGGAGGCTCTACGGCGCCTCACTAGCGGTTACAAACAGCCACAGAAGCGGGACTTTGAAAAAAAACCTCTAGCACGCAAGGACTAAATACGGACTTACACAAAATAATACGAGATGCGGGACTTAGAAAAAAAAAATTATGAACTCGCAAAAATACGACCTTAACAGCCGAACCGCGCACAGTGGAAAACGTAAAAAAAACACTGAATACACACAAAAGTAAAATAAAAACCTTACCCACAGCAAGGGGGGACACCCAGGACGTCTGGAAGTGAGGTTACACCTCAATTTAAGTCCAATTTACAGAGTTTAGACACTCGAAAATACCCTAAACGAGAGAAAAATTGCCACTGAAAAAAAAGGAAACAAGCCTACACGACCCTTAAAGCCACAAAACACCGCCAAGCACATACGACTTTTACAAAAACCTGCACGAGGTACAACATACACTATTAGCAAGGACGCAAAATCATTCACACCCATGTACCATATACACAATCGCCGCCATTTTACCACACTTACTTACAGAATGCGGAATTACCCAGCTACACTAATGGTTTCCCCTTGCGCACGCAGCCTATTTACACTACACACTGCACACGTTGCTGAAACTTACACCTCAGCTCAACAACACTGCAAATCTACATTGTATGCTGCAGGAACATCAAAACAGATTGTTAGCCCTTCAGCACATTGCTTGCTGCATATATTACTTACAAATAGGTAAAGTATATTAATTTATCATTTCATTAATTGATAATTAATTATCATGAAAAAATACATTAAAAAAAATAAACACCACAGTATCGCAATAAACGACAAAGCCTTTCACTGCGCGCCTCACAAGGAGCGCCAACGGTGCTCATAGGACACAAACTACACCAGGGGAGAGCCTTGCAATAAGCGTAAAAAGGAGCTTACAATGAGAGCAAAAGCGGCTCTGATAACAAAAAATACACCAACCCAGAGGCTCGCAATGAGCGCCGAAGGATCTCAGACCACCAAAACACTTACTGTCTGTGGCAAACAGCATTACCTGCCTTACAATTTTATTGCCCTGTCATTTTTCACGGGCCAGTCGCTAGTATTAATAATAAGTGAGAATTGTTTCTTTCATTATGGCAAGATTTCGAATTATGTTACGAACAAAGGTGAAATGTCTGCTGCTATTAAAGCAATTGGATATAATAGTAAAAATTAAGGCTGTATTTATTTGCTTTAAACATTTATAAAAACATTCTGCACATTATCACACAAAGTTCTTCAAAAGCCCATACTATGAATATGATACTTACAGGGTCCTTTAATCTAAATTACCAGTTTTTTCAATTATTTGCTAGAAATATCAAACTTTTGCAGAGCTGTAAAAGCTGTTACAAGATAATAAAATCACTTAAGACAAACAGAGTTAAAGTTTCCAGTCAGAATCATGAACAGTTAAATATGTATCAAGATGTTGTGTTTACCCACATTGGGCTACTGCCCCATTAGGAATGGCTTTAAAAAACAGACACTATAAAAATGTCTATTATATTGATACATATTATAAAGCAAACAGTTGTAAAGCTTGAATGTAAATGGTCCAAGGGCAGCAAAAACATGAAAATATCTCTGATATATAAAATGTACGGATTAAAATGCACAAAGTAAAAATGTAATGATACATGTAAAATACATGATATCATCAGAGTAACAGAAGAAAAAAAGATGTGAGAATCATTAATCACAAAATATCAATAAAGAGGCTCTTGCTTATACAAATAGAAAGACTATGTACAAGTTTAAAAAAAATGTGTTACATTGGAAAATAATTAAATGATGTGTCACAAGCACCATGTGAATAAATCCACACTGCCAAAACACACAGCAAATCCTTTTTCATGGAAATGACTGGTACGGACATTATTCTACATCTTTATCATGGAGAAAGGACACAAAAGAGAGGAATTCCAGCAGCACATGTTTAGACATCTCCACAGCTACCCAGAACAAAGAAGGATACAAGATTCTCATTAGAAGTAGAATAAGGGGGTAGATGTGAAGAGCTCCTCCTAGTGTACACACTGGGAACTGAACCCACCATCAAGTCCTGCATACACTAACAGCCTTATTAAATTGCCATTTGGCAAATTTAAAAGGGCTCTATTTTAGCACATAGCATATTTTTTTTACAGAAGTTTTTAGTTAGTGAACTTCTATCTAAAAGTAAGGTCTTCACTAATTAAAAACTTCTGTAAAAAATATGCTATGTGCTTAAATAGAGCCCTTTTAAATTTGCCAAATCGCAATTTAATAAGGCTGTAAGGCAGGGGGAAATCCTCTTACAGCAGAATTAATCTTAAATCAATAAGTAAAGCAAGGGACGAAAAAAAGTTGTGTATAAGAATATCTCCCTCTCAGATACTCATATAAAGTAACACACTCACATGTGGCCAGAATTGTATGCATCTTGCCTATATTCTCTTTTATTGGTCATTTGAATTTACAGCTAGCAATGAGTTTAATTCATGCAGTCAAATTGGGGTTTGACAGTAGAGCCACATGTTGATCTGTACTGAGACACATTTGGCTCTAGAGACATGGTTTGCTTACCCCTGAACTAAGCAACTCATGTCACTTGAAGCATTGTGTTACAATCTGTTTCTTCAATGGTCTTGATAAGGACCTAGTCCAAACCTACCCAGCAGAATTGTGAGTTCCTCTTGCACCACTTTTAGCAGGAGATGGGTCAGTACAAGGAAAATCACATCAGGAGCTCCACCAGCAAGACAGGATACCAGGTAGTAGTTACCAATTATAACTACCGTATATTCCAGAAATGAATCAATAGCAAAAATACAAAAGAAAGTTTAGGATTAATACACAGAATGAGACACATAAGGTTATGCAAGTTCAAACTGTAACACCTTTATTTTGGTTCAACGAACATATTTATTCATTTCTCTGGCCATCTGCTGACCAGTCACAGTTGGCCCCATCCTTTGGTACACATTAGGATGTCTAATTATCAGGTATCCTCCCTAGGTTCAAGTGGGGCACCTGTCCATTAACTGATGCCAGGCCTCTAATCTACCCCTGTGCTGCAGTAACCTAATTATCAGGGCAAGTTAACTTATACTGGGTTGTTGACCTTCCAGTGGTACATCACGTAGGACAGTACTGGAGACACTTTATCTGCTTCCATGCCCTGCTCACATGCCCTGCTTATCTTCCCATCCTTAAGCTCCTGTCCCTTTAGGGGTCCCAAACCAGGGATACAATCAGAAAATTGAACACTGGGGAGTCTGTATTAACCCTTGCTATCCCAAATGAGTCTATTTTATAGCACACAAAAGTCTACTGGCCCCCTGGGCATGACAAGTTGCATATACAAGTCTTCTAAATGAACAGGATAGAACCATATGGATGTCCCTGTACTTTCTTATGCCCACTAAAACTCTAAGCTGAGAGCTTTCTAACTAGTGAAGTTATAGCACTCCAGGGCCTATGTTATTCTTTTGGGAAAGTCTCCCCTCAGAACAGTGATATATGGCCTAGGTTTGTTTGAGCAGTGATACAGAGTAGTGTGTACATATGCAAAGACATGTCTATATATAGTCATAGTTCTGTCTGTATAACTTACACTTTCTGACATAATGTAGGACAGACTAAAATGTATGATTTCTCCATAGTTCCATAAGTGACCAGTGCCTTGTGCTAGCAAGAAGAGTAAGAAAAATCCCCACCTTGTTGTCTAGCTGCACTTCCATAGTTTAAAAAAATACTTTTTAGAGCATGCATGCAGAATATATTTTTTTCATATATATCTTTTGTGAATAATAACAATATTGCAGTGTACAGTGATACCTTTTTATTGGACAGACATTTTATTTGGAGTGAGATATAAAAAAAATAATTCTTGAATTTTTAAATGATTCCAGCGCTCACACAAAAGATTGATTTAAAACTACTATTTCTACAAAACAGAATACGTGATCAGAGTAAAAAGAGAAGGTTCAGCTTCTCCCAAAAACTCAATTACTTCAGAATCTTGCACTTTCGTTAGCTATTACCGCCATCTAGTGTTATGACTGTATACAATGTATATGTTTATAAAGGGGTACTGTACTTCCAAACTTCATACAGCATGATTTTAAAAGAGCATGCTTTTACGATTACAAAAGAATTTTACAAAAGCCTCTTCTGTTTTTTTAGGTACAGGAATATCCAAAATGTTTTCCATAACTGTGATAGTGTAGGACAATGCTATAGTGTGTGTCTTAATTTTCTTTTGTAGCATACCATATAGTTACCGTAATTGTGCAATTCTAGCTGTTTTGTAATAGGTTAAAATCTGGTATTACAAATCCACCTATTTGCTTAGTGGTTAGCATAATAGCTCTGATAATTCTTATTGTGATGCCAAACAAATCAAAAGCCCGCCATGTGTAAATTTAATATGGCAGATATTCTAATTGATTTTGGGAGTGTACGAAAAAAGTACATAATGTTTGAGAACGTATTCATCTCTGCAGCATATATCCTTCCCAACCAGCTGATTTTATAAGGAGACCAAATATTACTATCTTTAAATAGATTTTGTAAAATATTTGGATAGTGTGCATTATAGATAAGTTTGGTTGTTTGTGGTATCACAGTGCCTAAATATTTTAAAATATTTTAAAAATAACAGTATTTCTAGGAGTTTTTTTATTTGCTTTGGTAGTGAAATATTTAATGCTTCACTCTTATTTGTATTGATTTTATATCATGAAATATTGCTAAATCTTTCTATTAGGGCCTGTAATTTTGGAAGACCAGTCATTGACTTTGTGTTCATGAGCAAAATATCATCTGCAAAGAGTTGTTTGCAAATGGAAACCCATATATATTGGGGCAATTTATTGCTATGACTAGAGGCTAAGAAAATATTGTTGTCCGAAAAAAAAAAAAAAATTGCAATCCACCATTTGGAACTCGAATACTAAAATAACTTGTTACATGAGAGTGGGAAATACCCTTGCAAGCAATTTTATCAGGATTACCATTATCCATTTGAATGTTCAAGTGATTAAACAAACACTGTTTCTTAAATAATGTATTTTAAACTAAATTGCAACTTAACTAGGCTTCCTCTCAAGTTGTTTTTATTTAACAGGCTAGAGCATGACAGATATGCACTGTAGATATTGTGATCTGGCTTTTATTTCAATTATTCATATAACCTCTTTAAAACGCACAGTGGGGCGCCTATTCAATTGCATCATTCCGGCCGTAAGTCTGAGGGCTTGAAATTTGCAACAGTTACAGATTAAGCCCACAGCTACTTGGCCGAAACCATAAACCATGCACCCGTAAGTAGCATTTCAGAGCGTGAACATGATCAATTAAGCAAGGTCATAAAAACAGCCAATAGTAAATAAAACCGTCATCATGACGTCAGTAAAACATGGAGGTTAAACATCAATCAATTAGCATTTAGTAGTCCGATATGTGATTGGACTTGCAATCCAGAAATGTACAAAATGATAAAAATGAATGGCAGTACTGTTCTAGTCCATGTGGGTGGCCTGACAAGTATGTATAAAACGTTAAAAAATATTTTTGTATTGCAGATTTGCGAGTTTGTTGTGCAATCAATTCTAATGTCTTTCATCGCTTTGGATTGGGAATAAAAGTGGGTCATTATGTCATGTTACCTAATTGATCGTTGAGAGAACCAAACTAAGGTCTTGAACAAATTAGGAGTGACAAAAAGGAGTGACAATTTATCACATAAAGCATGTAAATATTTGAAATGGGTTTGTATAAATTATCTACTTCACTAGCACATCTCATAGAATTATTTAACCACAACAGTTCATCAAAACTAATTAACACACAATAAAAATCACTAATGAGACTACCTGCATTAAAACTCTTATTATTGTAAATATTATTATAATGTTATTGGTAATGCGCCAACATATTCTGTAGCGCTATACAGGGTTTAAGTACATGGCAAAAACAAAATTAACACTTAAAATCAACAAAATTGTGCTTGTTTCCAAAGCACCGACACAAGATTGAAAACTCTCAAAACTTACAATCTAAAGGGTTTGGGTAAGATACAAGAGGATGATAGATGCAAAATGGCAGTGTGAAAATGATTTTCTCAAGTGGTGGTGTCTATGTATTGAACTGTAGATTGTAGGTATGAGCAGAGGCGGAGTGACTGCCGGTGCAAGGCACCGAGGCCCCTAAACCCTGAGGGGCCCCTGCGGACCTCCTGAGGGTCCCCTGTGGCCTCTGCTGCTCCCCTGTGGCCCTTCTGTGGCTGCCACAGGCCTCCCGTGGCCCCACGCGTCTTTTGTGCCCCCTGCGGATTCCCTGTAGCCCCTGCGAATCCTCTGTGGCCCCTGTGGGTCATCTGTGAAACCTCTGGGGCCCCCACAGGTCCCCTGTGGCCCGCTCGGACCCTCTGTGGCCCCCACTGGTCCCATGTGGCCCCCACAGACCTCCCGTGCGGCCACTGTGGCCCCTTACAGACCACCTTTGCCCCTCACAGGCTTTAGGGGTTTCCTGTGCCCCCTGCCTGGTCCAGTGACCCCCACAGCCCCTTATGGCCCCCGCTGACCTATCGTGGATCCCCTGCAGCTCCTTATGGCCCACTGCAGTCCTCAAAATGCCTTATAGCCCACGCAGAACTCCCGTGCATCCCATGCAGCCCCTTAAGGCTCACTGCAGCCCCCACAGGCCCCAGGGGACTCATGGCACCTTATGGCCCCCGCGGACCTCCTGTGGGTCCCATGCAGCCCCTTATGGCCCACTGCTTCTGCTGCCTCCATCAGCCCCCTGTGGCCTCCCTCAGCCCCTTGTGGCCCCCCTCGGTCCTTGCTGGCCTCTGCGGCCCCCTCTGATTTCTGTGCTCCCCCTTGGCCCTTTGACCTGCTGTGGACCCTTCTCACCCCAGGAAGTGGAGTAAGAGTAAGAAAATATTTATAGTACTATAACATATATACAGTAGATGTATATGCATATGTATATATATATATATATATATATATAATATATATATATATATATATATATATATATATATACACATATACACACACACACACAGTGCAAAAAAACTTGTGACCTTCCCCTCTGGTGGGGAGGGCACCCAGATATTTTATTTCGCACCGTGGCCCCTATGCACTAGCGCCACCACTGGGTATGAGTGATATTAGGCTGTAGAGTGTGCAGTTGTGCATACTAAGGTTGAAGGTGATAAGCCCAGATGTGGGGGGGGAGGCCAGCAAGGAGCGAATTGCAGTAGCAGAGTCGAGATATGATGAGAGAATATATTAGCATTTTAGCTGTGTCTTCTGTAAGATAGGTTTTTGGAAATGTTTTTAGACTGACAAGATTTTATTATTGATAGTATGTGAGCAATACAAGAGAGAGCAGGATCCAGTTGAACCCCAATACAACAGACCTGGGAGGTGGGAGTAATGATGGCATTGTCAACAGTGAGAGATATGTGAGGAATGAAAACTGTAGTAGAAGGTAGGGAGATAAGGAGTTCAGTCTTTGACATTTTGAGTTTGAGTTGACGGGCAGACATCCAGGAGGATATGCTAGAGAGGCAGTTAGCAACTTGAACCAGAAGAGAGGGGCATAGATCTGGTGCTGAGAGGTAGATGTGAGTGTCATCTGCATAGAGATGATACTGAAATCCAAAATATTTTTTTAGGGTAACAATGGAGGATATATAGATGGAGAAGAGGAGGGGGCCTAGAATTGAACCCTGTGGTATGACAGAGGGTGAGATGAAGAAGAGTTGCCAGAGAAGGAGACAATAACTGTATGATATTCTAGGTAGGATGTGAACCATGAAAGAGATGTGTCACGGATGCCAAGAGAGCAGGGAGTTTGGATTAGAAAAGGAGGGCAGCAGAGAGATCCAGGAGAATTAGAATAGAGAAGTGATCCTTTGTCTTGGTAGTTAGTAAGTCATTGGTGCTGTTTCTGTAGAGTGTTGGGCCCGGAAGCCAGATTGGAAGGGGTCAAGAAAGGAATAGGAGGAAATAAATAAGTTAAGGCGATTGTGGACAACCCACTCAAGCAGTTTACAAGCATGGAGAAGTAGTGAGATAGGGTGATAGTTGGAGGCAGAAGCTGGGTCAGATGAGGGTTTCTTAAGAATGGGTGTAATTATGGCATGTTTTAAAGAGGCTGAAAACTTGCCAGTTTTTAGTGAGAGGTTGAATAGATGTGTGAGAGCGGAGATAAGTGTGGTAGAGAGGGGAAGGATTAACTGTGATGGAATAGGATCATGGGGACAAGTTTTAAGGTGAGAGGTTGATGGTCAAGTAGATACTTCATCCTCAGTTACAGGGTCAAATGAGTCCTTAGTGGAGGAGGGATTGGGAAAGGGTAAAGGATGGGTGTTGTTAGTTTGTTGAGAGGAGGGTGATTAAGGGTCATGCTGGGATGAGAGTTAATTTCGGATGTTTTACATTTTATTTGTAAAGTGGCTGGTAAAGTCTTCAGTTTTGAGACAGGAAGGGGCAGGAGGCAGACAGAGGAGGGTGTTGGATGTAGCAAATACACATTTGGGGTTGGAGGACAGATATTATATTAATGATGAGAAGTAGTGTTGTTTGTCAAGATTGAGGGCAGAGAAGTAGGAGCGCAAGATAAACTGGTAGTGGAGAAAGTCTACTGAAGTGCAAGATTTCCTCCAAAGTCGTTTTGCAGTGCGTGAGCACCTCTGTATAAAGCGTGTTTGTGTAGTGTGACATGGTTGTGGATGAGAGCTTGGGCATCTGCTTGTGGTTATGGGTTCTGGTGGCAAGGATTGAAGAATGGTGGGGAGCGCAAGGTGAGGTTGCAAGCTGGGAGCTGGTCAGATAGAGGGAGTGGTGAGATGACAAGGTTGGAGATAGTGCAGAGATTGGTAAAATTAAGGTTAATTGCGTGCCCATCGTGGTGAGTTGGGGAATCTGTCCATTGTGAGAAGCCAAGGGAAGAGGTAAGTGCAAGTAATTTTGCAGTTGTTGGGGAGGTGGGTGTGTTGAAATGCCAAGAATGAGTGAAGGTATATTGGAGGAGAGAAAGTGAGGGAGCCAGGCGGCCTTGTTGTCCAGAAATTGAGAGGGTGATCCAGGCGGGCGATAGATCTAGGGATAGGAGAGAAGATGCGGATAGTGTGGACTTCAAAAGATGAGAATTGGAGGGAGGGAACAGGGGGTATGCAGTGGAAAGTGCAGAGAGCAGAAAGCAGAAAGCAGTATGCCCACACCTCTACCTTGTTCTCAGGTCTAGGATTGTGGCTGAAGTGTAGGCCACCATATGAGTGCAGCAGGTGAGACAGAGTCAGATGGAGTGAGCCAGGTTTCAGTGATAGCCAGTAGAATGAGGGAGTTGGAAATTAAAAGGTCATGAATGAAGATAAGTTTATTGCAAACAGACTTTGCATTCCAGAGGGCACTGGAGAAGGGCAAAGTAGATGGTTTGTGACAAGTGATGGATATTAAATTGTGGGTGTTTTGGGTATTTGCTACACTGGGGACAGCACGTAAAAATAAGTGAGAAGGGATATATCTCCAGAAGCCATCAGAAGAAGGAGTAAAAGTAAAAGGAGATGGTAGCGAGACTTACAGAAACATTTCTGCTTTTGAGTTTTAGGGGAGGGATGAGATTGTGACTGGAGGAAGGAGAGGAGCTCATGGGAGCAAAGAAGAGGAGAGGAAAGCAGGGAAGGTAAGATTGTTATATTATGGGAGACATGATGTGTAGAAACAGTACAGGAGAGTCTGAGAAATAGGCAGGAGGTAGTGATGTCGCGAACATAAAATTTTCTGTTCGCGAACCCCGAACGCGAACCGCCGCAAATGTTTGCGAACCGGCGAACCCGGCGAACCGCCATAGACTTCAATGGGCAGGCAAATTTTAAAACCCAAAGGGACTCTTTCTGGCCACAATAGTGATGGGAACGTTGTTTCAACGGGACTAACACCTGGACTGTGGCATGCCGGAGGGGGATCCATGGCAAAACTCCCACGGAAAATTACATAGTTGATGCAGAGTCTGGTTTTAAGCCATAAAGGGCATAAATTACCTAACATTCCTAAATTGTTTGGAATAACGTGCTTTAAAACTTCAGGTATGATGTTGTATCGATCAGGTAGTGTAAGGGTTAGGCCCGCTTCACAGTGACAGACCAAACTCCCCGTTTAACGCACCGCAAACAACCGCAAACAGTCCATTTGCACAACCGCAAACTCCCCATTTGCACAAGGTTGGAGACCAAGCTAGCCATGTCCCGTTCCTTTTCCTCACTGATGTCATTGAAGGTCTCTTCCTCCACCCAGCCACAAAGGGTTCCACGAAAGGTGACAACAAGCCCCCTAGGACGCCTGCTGTGTTTGGTCTTCCACCTCCTCAAAGCCACCTTCCTCCTCTGACTCCTCTTCTTCAGACTCCTCTCACTGCGTTGCCTCTCTCTGCATTATTATAAGGTGTGTTAAGTAGTACTACTCTTATCAGTTTAATACCTGTTACAGCACATATCAGTGGGCGTGTATAAGGCCTGGATTTTTAGAACCAGGAGATGGAAAAAGATGCTTTGTTGGTCGTATCACTTCAATTTTGGGGCACGGCACGTGCAATCAAAGGTGCCACCAGATAGGAGTGGCGTGTTTCTAAGTACTACTCTTATCAGTTTAATACTTGTTACGTCACCTATCAGGGGGCGTGTATAAGGCCTGGATTTTTAGAACCGGGAGATGGAAAAAGATGCTTTGTTGGTCGTATCACTTCAATATTGGGGCACTTTGAGACATTAGCTTCTTACGCTCAAACATGTCCTTTACAGGCACCTGACTATGGGCAGATGAGCAGGAACTGCTCAAGGTGAGAGATGCAGTGGCGGATGGTTGAGAGGGGGCAAGGAGGACAGCAGTGGTTGATGTGGCTGATGATGCTGGACCAGGAGGAGGATGGCGGCTTTGAGTTTGTGTGCTGCTTGTACTCATGTGTTGGTCTGGAGTCACCCAAACATTAGGTCTCAACCTGTAGAGGGAACCAGGCTACTCTAGACCTCATTCATCATTACAGGTTTTGACAGATTGGTACTATGCGTGCAAGCTACTGTGACAACAGATATGAGTGGCACTGTGCACTTGCAGAAGTTGGCAGAGTAGACGCTGAAGGTCTGACACAGACGCTTGCAGACAAGTAACTGCTATTCAATGTATTACAGTCAAAATTGTATTCTTTGTTTAAATGTGCACTACTGACTGTTACACCAGATATGAGTGGTGGCACTGACTGGGCAAGTGGGCACAGTATACGATGTGAGCCTAAGACACACACGCTGGCAGGCAGGCAAATTAAATTAGATTACACAGAAAAAAAGTGTTGTTTTTTTTAAATGTAGAGTGCTGGTACACCACTAGATTGGATTGGTTGAACTTGGCACAGTACTTGTAAGCCTGACACACACACTGGCTAGCGGTCAGGCAAATGAACTTAGATTTAAGAAAATAAAATTATTGTTTTTTTAAATGTAGACTGCTGGTACACCACCAGATTGGATTGGTTGAACTTGGCACAATACTTGTAAGCCTGACACACACACTGGCTAGCGGTCAGGCAAATGAACTTATATTGGCGGTCAGGCAAATGAACTTAGATTTAAGAAAATACGATTTTTGTTTTTTTAAATGTAGACTGCAGGTAGACCACTAGATTGGATTGGTTGAACTTGGCACAATACTTGTAAGCCTGACACACACACTGGCTAGCGGTCAGGCAAATGAACTTAGATTGGCGGTCAGGCAAATGAACTTAGATTTAATAAAATAAAATTATTGTTTTTTTAAATGTAGACTGCTGGTACACCACTAGATTGGATTGGTTGAACTTGGCACAATACTTGTAAGCCTGACAAACACACTGGCTAGCGGTCAGGCAAATGAATTTAGATTGGCGGTCAGGCAAATGAACTTAGATTGAAGAAAATAAAATTATTGTTTTTTTAAATGTAGACTGCTGGTACCCCAACTAGATTGGATTGGTTGAACTTGGCACAGTACTTGTAAGCCTGACACACACACTGGCTAGCGGTCAGGCAAATGAATTTAGATTGGCGGTCAGGCAAATGAACTTAGATTTAAGAAAATAAAACTATTGTTTTTTTAAATGTAGACAACTAGTAAACAAGATTGTATTGGTTGCACTGTGCACACACAGTATAAGCTGTGAGCCTGACACACACACTTGCTAGCAGGGGCTAGCAGGGAAACAGGCAAATGAAGTTAGATTAGACAGAAAAAATAAAAAAATAAAATGATGTTATAGCCCTAAAAGGGCTTTTTGGGGTGCTGTGTTTACAGCAGAGATCTGATGAGTCCTTCAGCACTGCACTGGACACTGAATAAACTTGCCTAGCTATGGTTTTCCCTATTGAATTAGTATCACCTACACTCTCCCTCCTCTCAGTAAGACTGCAAGTTAGTTATGATTCCAAAATGCTGTCCATGAGGTAGAAGGGTCTGGAAGGCAGGGTATGATGCTGATTGGCTGGAATGTGTCTGCTGACTGTGAGTTGCAGGGTCAAAGTTTGCTCAATGATAAAGTATAGGGGGCGGATCGAACATCGCATATGTTCGCAGTTCGCCGCGAACGCGAACATGCTATGTTCGTCGGGAACAGTACGCCGGCGAACTATTCGCGACATCTCTAGCAGGAGGTTATATAGGAGAAGAAGTTGTGAGAAAATAACTACTTGAGCGTGTTGACTACAATCGCCTTACACAATTTATTTCTTTCAACTCCCTCCTTGATCCCTTCCAGTCTGGCTTCTAACCTCAAAACGCAACAGACAGCTCTCACAAAAGTTACTAATGACATGCTCACCGCCAAATCAAAGGGTAATTTCTCTATCCTAATTTTCCTGGATCTCGCTGCTGCCTTTGACACAATTGATCATTCTCTTCTTATGCAAATTCTCCACTCTCTTGGCATACGTGACACTGCTCTCTCCTGGTTCAGATCTTATCTAGAACATCGAACATTTAGTGTCTCCTTCTCTGGTGCCTATTCATCTCCTTGCCTTCTAACTGTCGGTGTACCCCAAGGCTCAGTCCTAGGCCCCTCCTTTTCTCCATCTATATATCCTTCCTTGGTGGCCTAATAACAATTTTTGGATTTCAGTATCATCTATATATTGATGACACCCAAATCTACATCTCTGCACCCGAACTATCCAATTGTCTCTCGAGCATATCCTCAAGGATGTCTGTCCAACTACTCTTATTTCTCCCCTGCTATGACATAGCACACTCATGATCATGATACAATGTCTGGCCCCTATTGCACCAACTCAGCAACAAATCAAATCATATATTATGATTTTCCCACTGCTGCCCTACCTTAATTGACCTATGCTATGATTGTACTATTTTTGTAATTTTGTTTTTAGAGTAATACCTTTACTTTTTAGAGATCTTGAAGCCCAGAAAAATAAAATCTTTCATTTTCTCCACTTCTTTCCCATCTATTTGCATGGAACAGAGATTGCTGTTTGCCATGATCACTATCTTTTTATCATTGAGCAATAGGCCATCAATAGGCTGTTTAGTTCTGCATCACTTGCAGCCATCAGAGTAGTATCATCCATGTATCTGAGGTTAATTCTGACTTTGGATTCCTCCAGCTGTCCTTTCGCATGATAAGTAGAATAAATAAGGTGACCATATACAACCATGTTGTTCTCCTTTCCTGATCTTAAACTAATTATTATTAATTTAAATGTATAATGCCCCACCATATTCCGTAGCGCTAAACTAATCAATTGTTCCTTGATATGTTGACTTCTTGGTCCACCTACAGATTCTTCAGGAGGTGGATTAGATGGCTTGGTACCACCATCTCTTTAAGAAATTGCCACATAATAATATGATCGACACAGTCAAAAGCTTTAGAATAGTTTATGAAGCAGAGGTAAATGCTTTTTCTGGAACGCTCTTGCTTTCTCTATTTTGCAGCAGAGACTGGTAATGTGATATCTTGTGCCTCTGCGAAACCCGGCTTGCACATCTCTTTCCATATATTGTTGGAACTTAGCTTGTAGGGTCTTAAGCATTACCTTGTTACCATGTAAAATTACTGCAATTGTTCAATGAGTGGAGCACTCTCCAGTACTGCGTTTTTTGGTATTGTAATGTAGACTTTTGCAGTCCACTTTGCACTGTTGAGTTTTCCAAATGTATTGGCATAATGTAAGCAACACTATCACAGCATCATCTTGTAAGATTTCACTTTGGCAAGAAAGATTCTCTTGAGATCCCTAATTTTCTTGAAGAGATCTCTTGACTTGCCCATTCTGTTATCCTCTTCTCTCTTTAAATCACTCATTACTGAATGTCCCCTTGTATCTTCTTGCTATACTCTGGAAATTTGCCAATGTCACAAACTTCTGTCCAAAGTTCTTCAGGCATTCTATCTTGTTTAGACCCTTAAATATATACCTCCACTGCATATTCACAGGGCATATAATCTATTCCATATCTGCTTGGTCTTATAATTTTACCTCTTTTCCTCAGTTTAATTCTGAACTTTGCAATAAAACATCATGTTCCAAGCCACAGTCAGCTCCAGGTCTTGTTTTTGCTGACTTTATAGAGCTCTTCCATCTTTGACTACCCAGTCTACAGTCAATAATATTTCTTTATTGTCCATATGGTGATGTGCATGTGCTCTGCAGCTGTTGGAAGACAAAATTCTACTAATCTCTGACCTGCTCATGTTGTACTCCAAGGCGAAAGTTACCTGTTATTCCAGGTATATTTTGGTTCCTTACTTTAGCAATCCAATCACCTATGATGAGAGTAACATATTTTTTTAGTGTCATATCTAGGATTTGTTGAGTATCCCCAGAATTGGACAACTTCAGCCTCTTCAGCATCTATCGTTGGGGCATAGACTTGTATGATTGTGATATTAAACGGCTTGCCTTGAATTTTAATTGAAATCATTCTGTGATTTATTGGGTTGTAACCAAGCACTGCTTTGGCCACCCTTTCATTAATTATGAGGGATTGGAGGTTGTCTGAATGTCCCAGCCCAGTCCATTTGAGTTCACTAATCAGGCTAGTACAATGTTCAATCAGTTTTCAATGTTGTTTAAGATTAAATGTACTTGTTCGGGGGACAGGCTCTCATTAAGTTGTACTGATATTACTTGATGACCATGGTGATCAGGAAAAAAGCATGAACATCTAGGAAATTCACTTACTGACTACTCAGAGCCATATATGTTCCAGTGCACTAGCTTTAAGGCAATGTCTATATACAGTGGATATAAAAAGTCTACACACCCCTGTTAAAATGTCAGGTTTCTGTGCTGTAAAAAAATGAGACAAAGATAAATCATTTTAGAACTTTTTCCACCTTTAATGTGACCTATAAACTGTACAACTCAATTGAAAAACAAACTGAAATCTTTTAGGTAGAGGGAAGAAAAAATATAAAAATAAAAAAATATGGTTGCATAAGTATGCACACCCTTAAACTAATACTTTGTTGAAGCACCTTTTGATTTTATTACAGCACTCAGTCTTTTTGGGTATGAGTCTATCAGCATGGCACATTTTGACTTGGCAAGATTTGCCCACTCTTCTTTGCAAAAACACAGCCCTCTTCAGATCACCCCACAGATTTTCAATCGGATTCAGGTCTGGGCTCTGGCTGGGCCATTCCAAAACTTTAATCTTCTTCTGGTGAAGCCATTCCTTTGTTGATTTGGATGTATGCTTTGGGTCGTTGTCATGCTGAAAGATGAAGTTCCTCTTCGTGTTCAGCTTTCTAGCAGAAGCCTGAAGGTTTTGTGCCAATATTGACTGGTATTTGGAACTGTTCATAATTCCCTCTATCTTAACTAAGGCCCCAGTTCCAGCGGAAGAAAAACAGCCCCAAAGCATGGTGCTGCCACCACCATGCTTCACTGTGGGTATGGTGTTCTTTTGGTGATGTGCAGTGTTGTTTTTGCGCCAAACATATCTTTTGGAATTATGGCCAAAAAGTTCAACCTTGGTTTCATCAGACCATAACACCTTTTTCCATATGCTTTTGGGAGACTTCAGATGTGTTTTTGCAAAATCTATCCTGGCTTGGATGTTTTTCTCCGTAAGAAAAGGCTTTCTTCTTGCCACTCTACCCCATAGCCCAGACATTTGAAGAATACGGAAGATTGTTGTCACATGTACCACACAGCCAGTTCTTGCCAGATATTCCTGCAGCTCCTTTAATGTTGCTGTAGGCCTCTTGGTAGCCTCCCAGACCAGTTTTCTTCTCGTCTTTTCATTAATTTTGGAGGGAGCTCCAGTTCTTGGTAATGTCACTGTTGTGCCATATTTTCTCCACTTGATGTCTTCACTGTGTTCCATGGTATATCTAATACCTTGGAAATTCTTTTGTACCCTTCTCCTGACTGATACCTTTTTACAATGAGATCCCTCTGATGCTTTGGAAGCTGTCTGTGGACCATGGCTTTTGCTGTGGGATGCGACTAAGAACATTTCAGGAAAGACCAACTAGAGCAGCTGAACTTTATTTGGGGTTAATCAGATGCACTTTAAATGATGGCAGGTGTATGCTGACTCCTATTTAACACGATTTGGAATGTGATTGCTTAATTCTGAACACAGCTACATCCCCAGTTATAAGAGGGTGTGCAGACTTATGCAAACACATTATTTTTCTTTTTTTTTCTTCCCTCCACCTAAAAGATTTCAGTTTGTTTTTCAATTGAGTTGTACAGTTTATAGGTCACATTAAAGGTGGTCTTTGTATAATTTTTTTACAGCACAGAAACCTTTTAATAGCGGTGTGTATACTTTTTATATCCACTGTATAGTTATATATTCTGTCATTGGGTTCCCTGAGTCTGAGGATGGTAAGGAGAAGAGCGTAGAAGTGTCCTCTGGTGCCTCCTCTCTCTGTCCTCAACAACCCCAGAATGGTGCTTTACGTTTTAGGAACCGAGTGCTTAAATCTCAGAGTGGCAGAAGAGAAAACATCAATTAAGGAAGCGAAAGTGATCATCCATAAAACAGTGTCAGTTTACACCAGTCTTGATTGAGCAAGGTCTTTTTTTGCCATGAGTAAGCTTTTATAACCATTTTTGTTTTGCAGTTCTTTATATTTACCTGACCTTAACAATTGACTTGCCTGTCACCCGCCCTAATATTTGAGTCTTAACAGTGACTTCATCCTTGAGAGATGATACCAGTACCTTAACAGTTTGCATAAACCCCTGATTGAGGTCCATATAGACTGCGATGGTACATAGAAAAAAAAAAATACAGAAAAAAATAGTACACAAAAAATAAAACATTACAATGCAACAAAATAAAGTTTTACTATAAAAAAAAAAAAATATTTAAACCTTTAAAAAAAATAGTTGGTTATTTAATACTTTACCCTCCTCGATTTAAGCAATGCCCTTGAATACCTCTTCAGCCTTGGTATGCAGACACATCCATGTTTGAAAACCCTCAATCATCTCTTTGGGCCCATGAAATGGCCACTTTCATTTAGTTTGAAGATCTTACATCCCCTCTTTGGCCAGTGAAAAAGGCTATCTCAAAAAACCTGATGTCTAAAACAAATAAAAATGTTGTTCTAATCTAATGGAAACTACTATGAGTACTTTGGCTGAAATAGCTGTGAATCCAATTTCAGCCAATCAGCAAGAAAGAATTGAAATTCTTGCAATCTGAATGGTTGATATTAATCAATCAGAGGATACAACCACACCCTAATCTGATCAGTGTAATTGACAGCCTATCAGAATATGATTTACTCTTTGAGTTGCCCATGTTTAGCTCTAATTAGCTAATGGATCAGCTGATCCAAGATGGGTATTTAAACCTTCTATTCCCAGGGTGGGACCAGTGGGGGAAAGGGATGCTTAAATTATTATAGAGGGAGTACCAGTGGACCCCTAAGAATAGTTATGGGGGGAGGGAGCCAGAGGGAGTCTAAAACATCCCCACATGCACTTTTACAAAGATTCACTGCTATGAGCAATCTTGCTGACGGATCCAAATATATGTTATTTGTTGGCGTGCAGATATTTACAACCACATGCTAAACATTTTAAAAGCAGTGTAAACTATTGTACACATGGAGCAAGCAGTTGCACTTAAAGTTGTTTAACATTCAGCATGTAATAGCTCTATTATTTGTAAGGTGTGATTTCCACATGTAATAAATTATAAAGTGATGTGTAATCGAAGCCTAAGTCTGTCCAGTGGGTCCTAATAATATTCATGTTATCAACAGCATAACAGCTACAACTGTAACTGTTCTTTGTGCACTTGATGTCTGGGGTATGTTGATTATATTTGGGACATTAATTGGAATATTATTTAGGAAGACTGGACAGGAAGATCCATTTAAGTTGTCCAGACACCTTGGCACAGGCTACTATTAAATATAGTGTTTAGTATAATTGTTTTAAAATAAAAAATATATATATAAAGTCTAGAAATCCTGAATAAAAAATGTAGTCAGGATACAGGTTTGGTTTCTCTATCCCTTTGATTAATAATGACTTCCTGTGGGATAATAGATCTTTTAAGGGCTAAATATCATTGTTTGAGAGATTTACTTGGGTTGCTGGCAGCTTGTGTGGGACATGTGCAGCCGTTTCCTAGACCAAGGCAACTCTGCATAACTTTTCAGCTCAGATTCCCTGAATCCGGTATATTCATAATTATCCAGTTATCCAACACACTGTGATAGTGATACAAATAATTCTACCCAAACTACTATGCTTATTTTGCACTGTGCTAGTGATAGACTCAATACATGTATTTGATAAGCTCCAACAGAGCTATCATATGCTTTTAATTACCACTTGAAGATACCAGAGAGATACAAACATCATTTAAAAAGTGTTACAAACAAGTATAGATTATATCAAATTACAATATACTTGACTCTAAACTGGATGGTGTGCATATTTTCCTTATTTTTTATCAAGATCCCATCTATAAACACATACTACAGCAACATGCCAACATTCAATAACATAGATAATAGGAGGGGGCATGGCCTGGGGTGGAGGGAGGCATGGGGTGGAGGGAGCATTGGGGGAATGGGGGAAAGGGCTGCAATGGAGGGAGTCATGGGGTGGAGGGGGGTCACGGGCTGTGGTGGAGGGAAACATGACCTGGTGTGGAGCGGGGTGCAACAATACAGAAAGAAGCGTTCTAAGCTTTCTCAGCCTGCTTAGAGGGCCAAAAACCAGCTGGAAGATTTGCCGATTCAGCTTTGGAAGGCTTATGGGACTTCCGTTGGTTGGTAAAGAATGTATCTTCTGATACAGTGAGAGCTCTAGTGGCCTATGGTCTTGATTACGTGCACTGGCATATTGTTTTTGGAAGCCTTTAAGGATGCCCCAATACAGAATGGTTGCTCAGAATAGGAGAAAGGATTGTAGCCAAGTCTGGTAGGAAATATTCTGACATAGTAAATGAAGGGAGTTATGATTAAAGGCTAGCTAGAGATGGTTAGAAAAGGGGTGCAAAATAAGTTTGGAAGTAAAATGTTATAGAGAGTGCGGAGAGTGAAAATGAGTTCCTAAAGGTTGTGAGTGGGATAGTAGGTAATGACAGCAGGATTGCGATCAGTCAGTGAATATTGAAGGATAATATCAACAAAAGTGAGGACTTGTCTAGTGAGATATCTGGTTTGTGAATGTGAGATTGTGAATCGCTTGGTCTCAGGAACCTGTGGAAGGTCACTTTTGTGGCGGCAGTGATAGGCGGTGAGGTGCCAAAGGGTTGCGAAGATTTTGGAATAAGTTGCTTGTTGTGAGTAACCTGGCAGGAAGTGAAGGGATAGTCATGCGTGAAAGAGTTAAGAAATATTTTAACAAGTGGAGATGAGGGAAAACATTTAAGAAGATACTGGTCATGGAGTCATAAATGATTCGTAATTTGAATATGTCCACAATTTTACTCTGTAACTGAGTGAACTGGTCATCTGGCGTAGTAAGAGCGGCAGGTTGAGCGGGTCCAACCACATGGAGGATCCTATGTAGCTCTAACTTTCTGGCAGGAGCTGGATATTAAATACCATTATTCTGCATTAAGCGCGGAAAGGTCGAAGGGGCAATTGATTGCTTGCTGCTAATGGTGATTTTCCAGGCGATGAAGAAACTTGGGAAGGAAGTCTATCTGCGCCAGAAAGACTGAGATTGGCTAGACGGGGTCTTTTGAGTTCGCTATCACAGAGACATTTCTTGGGAAATTATTTTGCTATTCCCTACGTCATAATAGGAGATAAGTAAGGGCTATGATTAATGGGTAGAATAGTCTGAGGTGAAAGAATGGGTTAGTGATTGTCGTAAGGAAGTAACATGATTGGAGCCCGATGATGGCTTAGCGACTTGGAGCTATGTGCCCTTGGATCTGCAACTTTATTTGAGATCGAATAGGTATAACTATAGAAACAACTTCTTGATGTAAGCGATTTGAAAGAGGGCCTCAAAATGTGCATCTGAATGCACAACAAGCTTAAAGTAAGCTTTAATAAACAGTGCCATTATGAGGGGGTGTCTGGGTCAATGTATAATGTGTGACTAGAATTGCAATAGTGAATGGGATAGTAAAGTCCTTGCAGTCAATAACAAAATGAGGGATATAATGTAGAAGTGAGGGGACACCAATGGTGAATGAGTAATGATAATGACTATAGCAGAAGGAGGACAAGCGTGATGATAATCTAGCTTGAGGACAGTGACGGAAAAGGCACAGAACCCTGGAATGAGTGATACAAGGCAATTCGTGATTGAGGAACTATTCCTTTACATCTATGGAGTAAAAATTTGCTAGGTTCCAGATAGCGGTTAATACTGAATTAATAACAGTGAAATGGGTAATGTGGTGGATGATAATAGTGGACTGTCTCTCTTTAACAAGCGAGTTGGGTAGGAGTAGTGAATAGTGCAGCTTCATATAATGAATAAAAGGAGATGAGGAGGGAACTTTATTTATGTAATAAGAGTGAGTATGGGGAAGAATTGAGAAGTAGATTTTTAGTGGCCCACGGCTTTGAATACATGAACTGATGTCTTGTTTATTTGGGAGCCGTTGAGGCTGCCCCAATATGAAGGAGTGCCCAGAGTAGGAGAAAGTATTGTAGTCAGGTCTGGTAAGAACGATTCTGATGTAGTGAATGAAAATAATGGTGGTTAAAGGCTGGCTGGAGATGCTTAGTAAAGGGGTCCAAATAGGTTTTGAGGTAAAGTGTTAGAGAGTGCGGGGAGTGGATACAGGACTGGAAAGAGTGAGATTGTAGGCGATGACTAAGTAAGTTGACTAGTCTTTGAAAGTTGAATAAGTGCAGTGATCGTCAACAAGAGTGAAGTCTTGACTAGTGAGCTGCCTGGTTGCAAAGGTGAGATTGTGAACTCGATTGGTTTCGGGAACTCATAGGTCAATTTGGTGGCAGCAGGGATGGATAATGAGATGCTTGGTCACTGATGGTGGACTTCCAGGAAATAAAGTTGCCTGGGAAGGAAGTCTCTCCTCATTGGAAAGATTGGGATTCACCAGATAGAGTCTTTTGATTTCACTGACACTGAGACATCGTCTTGGAAATAGTTATGTTACCCCCTATGTCATTGGAGGAGATGATTAATGAATACAATAGTCTGAAATGAAAGAACGGGTCAGAGCTTGTCATGAGAAAGTAGTATGATCGGTGCCCGATGATGGCTTAGCGACTTGGAGCTATGAGCTCTGAGATCCGCGACTTGATTTGAGATTGAATAGGTATGACAATAAAAATGACTTATAGAGTAAATGATTTGAAGGAAGGTCTTAAAATGTGAATGAAGGTTAAATGATGAGCTTCAAGCAAGCATGAGAAAATTGTCATTATGGAGTGTCGATGCATGGTGTGCAAATGAATAGTAATAGTTAATAGGATGGTGACATCCTTACAGTAGTTAAAGAAATAAGGGAGTGAATATAGAAGTGAGGGGAGACTAACAGTGAATTAAGTAATGATAGTGAATGTGGCTGAAAGTGTAGTGATGATCTAGCTTGAGAACAGAGACTGAAAAAGGATAGAAACTTGGAAATGCACGATACAAGGGGATTTAGAGTAAGGGTGCTGTTCCTTTAAATCTAGAGAGTAAGGTTTAAGATCGCAGTTAATGCTGGATTAATGACAGTGGAAGGGTAACGTGGTATGAATGGAGTAAAGGATTATAATAGTGTTCTATCTCTTTAAGAAGTGAGTTAACTGGGAGTAGTGATTAGCAACAGTTTAACTGTGAATTAAGTAATGATAGTGAATGTGGCTAAAGGTGAACAAGTGTGATGACGATCTGGCTTGAGGACAGAGACAGAACAAACTGCAGAACCTTGAAAATGAGAGATACAGGGAAATTTGTATTTGCGGTGCCATATCTTTAAATCTGGATAGTAAGGATTTAGAGGTTATGACATCAGATAATACTGGATTAGCAACAGTAGAATGGGTAACGTGGTGTGAATGGAGAAAAAAACTATAATGGTGTACTGTTTATTTAAGAAGAGAGATATGAGTAGCGGTTAGTGACACTTAACAGTGAATCACATATATAGTTGTGAGCATGCGGGTTGTTGCTAACGCTGCGGGCTCGCATAGCGAACCCGCAGCCACTGCGGCCCTCACAAAGGGAGGGCCGCAGTTGCTTGCAAGGAGCGCCATAGGCGCTCCTTGTTAAAACTGCGGACTTTAGAGACAGGGGAGAGACAGGGGAGGGATAGAGGGGACAAAGAGAGACAAGGGAGGGATAGAGGGGGCAAAGAGAGACAGGGAGGGATAGAGGGGGCAAAGAGAGACAGGGGAGGGATAGAGGGGACAAAGAGAGACAGGGAAGGGATAGATGGGGCAAAGAGAGACAGGGAAGGGATAGATGGGGCAAAGAGAGACAGGGGAGGGATAGAGGGGGCAAAGAGAGACAGGGGAGGGAGAGAGGGAGCAAAGAGAGACAGGGGAGGGAGAGAGGGGGCAAAGAGAGACAAGGAAGAGAGATAGGGGCAAAGAGAGACAAGGGAGGGAGAGAGGGGGCAAAGAGAGACAGGAGGGGAGGGAAAGAGACACGGGAGGGAGACATTTTGGGAAACAACTTGATCTTGCCGTAATTTTTTGAGGGGCAAGTCGCTAGTTAAGTAATGATAGTGAATGTGGCTAAAGGTGGACAAGTGTGATGATAATCTTGCTTTAGGACAGAGGCTGAAAAGTGAAAAACCTTGTAAATGGGAGATACAGGGAGATCTGTAGTTGGGGTGTTGTTCCTTTATTTCTAAGGAGTACGAATTAAGAGGTTAAGATGGCAATTAATGCGGACAGTGAATTAAGAGGTTAAGATAGCGATTAATGCGGAAAGTGACAGTGGAATGGTAACGTGGTGTGAATGGAGAAATGATTATAATAGTGGCCTGTCTCTTTAAGAAGTGAGTTATATAGGAGTAGTGGTTAGTGACACTTTAACAGTGCATTAAGTGATGATGTTTCAGAGTGAGGCTGGAGTCTCCCAAGCCACGAGCCTGCCAGTGAAGGCCAAGAAACAGCAGGAAGAGCATAAGAAAAAGGCAGGGAAGTGTGAAAGGGGAAGTGGGGCAGAAGGGAAGGGAAAATGAGGCAGAAAGGGGAGCCATGAGGAGCAGAGAAAATGAGAGGGAGAGACAGGGGGCGCAGGCAAGAGACGGATGCCTGGGGGAGGCAAACAGACAGGATAAGGACAAGGGGGAAACAGGGGAGAAGGAAGGGGAGACAAGAGCAGGGACAGGAGGCAAGGAGGGGGAGCTGCATAGAAAGAGTGCAGGAGAGGCATAACAGCAGCTGGCCACAGCAATGGAGGCACAACCCGCGTGAACATGAGACCGGCGTGGACAGGAGACCAGTGTCTGCACATGAAAATGGCGTGCAGGTAAGTGATGAGTGAGGAGGTTTTTTTTAAAGCGGATGCGGGATAGAGCTCCTTCCATAATTCCAGTTAATTAAAACTGGTAATATATATATAGACATAGCACCGGAAGGGAGGTCAACAGGAGGGCGGGGGGCTTTAGCCCAAAATATTTTTTTGTACCAGGGCCCTCCTTTCATTAGCTCAGCCACTGGCTAGATGCTTCTGTGTAAAGTATAATCTGCACAGATTACTAGGTATTCTGTAATGTGTGGAAGATATGCAATCATAGTGAAACATCTCTATTGTTAAAGGGATATATATCTAAGTGAGCTGGATTAATACATTTCTGCAATCCTGCAGCCTATGTGTTTGCAGCACATCTAATAGAACATTTTATTTTTATTAATATCTAAAAATCCCTCTAATGATTATGTTGACACCTCCAGGGGGTGTCTAAACAGGCATCTGATTCGCCCAACACCCCCCCAATCAGCATGCAGCATCCAGGGAGCAATATTAACCCACTATTTATCTGCTCATACTTGCTTGGCCATCTCCTAGCAGCTGCCTCTTTGCAGCTTCCTGCCACATATCAGTGATACACTACATTTCCCAGGCTGTTTGCACAACAGACAGGGACCCAGTGTTAATTCAAGAGTTTTAGCTAACCTAATTGGCCAAAACAAATCATTTTAAATTTGAGGCTAATTTATCCTGGGTTTAGAGGGTGTTAACATTCATTTCCGGCTTTCAGAAATTACTAAAATCAGAAATTACTTTTTTTGCTAAACACTTACTCTGTATGCACAGGAAGGAAATGATGAAAAGGAAGCGTATGAAAACGTGACTTCCCACAGTAGGGCAGAACTCATTTGTGCTTTATTCAGAAACAAAATGGATACAATGCCTGTATGACGCGGAGGCTGCACAGGCTTCCTGGGTCAGCACGTAGCCAATCAGCTGCGTCGGGGGCGTGTCGGTCGTCTGCGTTCGCGCCGTTTTCACAGCAGCGCGGTCTCCCGACTGAAACGGACGGAGGTCTGAGGTCCTGCAGCAATAGATTGAAAGTAGGAAGGTTAAATACTGAGATTTGATCCCCAGCTTACCAGCACATAAGGTGCAATACTATTGAGGCTAAACTTGTGTGTTTTGTGTTTTTCTTCCCTCCGTTTTGTGTGTTTTTGTGTCTTTGCTTGTGCTGCGTGTGTGTCTGTGTGTGTCAGTATCTGGTGCTGCTGCCTGTTGTTCCCCCCCTGCTAGCTATAATATGGATCCAGAAGGCTTAGAGGCTTTACTGGCCGAAGTTAGGACCCGGGCCCTAAGCCAAGGGGTCAGGTGGGTGCAGGACAGGCTGGGACCTCCCATGCCTTCTCCGCTTGGCCCGCAGCACATTAAACAGGATCAGCCTGCGGTGGCTGGTGGCCTAGTCAATATTGGCGGTGCCAGGGAAACTTATTCCCATCCCACCACTGTAGGGCTAACAGACCCCCGTCTATCAGTGAGCAGAGCCACGAGAGAGAGGGGGGGGGGCTAAGGGTCAGGGCGGCAAGGACCCCATATCAATCAGACAGGTGAGCGCCAGGTCCACGGGCGGTGAAGGTGAGGGCCTAGAACTCCTGCCACCACCGGTCATTTTGCCTAAAGGCCCTAGGCCGCGACAAAGGTCAAGAAACACCCCGTTAACCCCCCGTAGAGGGGGTGCAGGGGGTAAGAAAAAAGCCGGGAGCCCTAATAAAGCTCCTACAGACCCTCATGGTGCTGACTAGGTGGTCCCTAGGATTTCCCGTTGCTCAATCTCATGTGCTTACTTTGAGGCTTTCAGCAAATTCTTACAATGGGTTGCGAGCCTGGAAGCTGGGTACAGGAGCATTACGCACTACCTAGATGATTTCCTGTTTGTTGGTCCAGCTGGGAACGACGCTTGCCGTTTCATGCTGGAGGTTTTCACCAGAATCTGTCAAGATTTCAGGGTACCACTGGCCCACGACAAAACGGAGGGCCCCACGGATCAGTTGACCTTTCTGGGGATTCGGATCGACTCCACGAGAATGGAGTGCAGTCTTCCTTTGGAAAAGGTGGTGGACATGAGAGCAGAGCTCAGTGCGCTGCAAGGCGCACGGAGGGTGTCCCTGCGACGGTTGCAATCTATCTTAGGGAAGTTGAATTTCGCATGTAGAATTATCCCCATGGGGAGGATATTCTGCAGAAGGATGTCACTCGCTACTATAGGTATTGCAAAACCGCACCACTTCATAAAATTTTCCAGGGTTATGCGGGACGACGCGAAGGTATGGTCAGTTTTACTCCGTCATCTTGTACTATGCTGTCTGCGCCTGAACATATGGTTTCAGGCGAGACATGTCCCAGTAGTAGAGAACGGAATTGCTTATGCCCTTTCTCGGTTTCAGGAGGATCGTTTCAGGGATTGGCCCCTCAGGCGAACGCCCTGGGGGAATGCATTCCCGCGGAACTCTGGGAGCTTGGAGCTGCCAGGTGACGAGACTCGTGAGACAGTCTGTTGCCCCGGCAACATGGACCGCGTACAGACGCGTGTGGGTAAAATGGGATGGCCTAGTGGCAGCGTCCGGTGGTGCTACGACGGAAGATAAGACCATAGGGATCCTGCTTTGGTACCTGCTGCAGTGCGCTGAGCAAGGTGAAACAAGAGCCGTAGTAGGGAGACAGGTCACGGCGCTGGCTTTTATGTTTAAGCTTGCCGGGCAGAGGGACCTTACAAAGGAGTTCCTAGTGCGCAAGGTGGTGCGCGGATTGTTTAGCGGTGACCGCAGGCCGGATAACAGGCGGCCGATTACCTTTTCTTTGTTACTGAGAATGGCTCAGGTGTTGGTGGTGGTTTGCAGAAACCCCTTTGAATCTCTACTTTTCCGAACGGCTTTTTCCCTGGCGTTCTTCGGAGCGTTTAGGATAGGGGAGTTAGTCGCGAACAGTAGACACGGTTCGGGGGGACTGCAAGTAGTAGATAACTGCCTGAAGGAAGGCACGGTAGTAATTTGGTTACGGAGGTCAAAGACCGACCAAGTGGGAAAAGGAAGGGAGCTGGTTCTGCATCAGGTTGGCACGGAGTGTTGCCCATATGCTTGTGTAGAGGTGTACCTTACGCAGCGACCGGCGGGATGGTGTTCGCTGCTGGTACACGCCGATGGGACGGCACTATCGCGGTAGCAATTCAAAAAAGTGTTGAAAAGTGCATTGCAGCGGCTCGGGTTTGAACAGTCGGAATTCGGGACACACTCTTTCCGCATTGGGGCAGCCACGGAGGCAGCCAGGCTGGGTTTGCCCGACGCTGCAGTAAAACGCATCGGTAGATGGGAATCAGAGCGTTTTCGTTCCTATGTCAGGCCGAGTGCAGTGGTGTAATGGTTGTTGCTTTCTGCTTTCAGGAGAACAGAAGCAACAGTGGATTGTTGGCCATTCATATGTGTACTGGGCCCATAGGTTAGCTGCAGTTACTGAAGAAAAGACACAACTGGGCCTTCCTGTTACGGACTTGCACGTTCGGTGGTGCGATATTCGGGGTCTGCGATGGGCGCAGTTGGACGGGCTGTTGGACACATACGCGCAGAGTTACGGTCAGCTCAGCGTTATACTTATTCATGCCGGCGGGAACGATCTGGGAATGGTACCCATGAGACGGATGTTGAAAGTCATGAAAAGAGATGTCGAGAAATGGATGAAGAAGTTCCCAGGCAAGTTTCTTATCTGGTCTGAGATGATAAAAAGAAGATCTTGGCGTAACGCGCGCGACCCGGTCTGTCTGGATAAAGCAAGACAGAAGATCAACCAGCAGCTCGCGAGTTTCGTTAGAAAGTTGGGGTTTGTCGCCATACGTTATAAGGAGTTCGAGCCGGCCAGTGCCGATGATTTTTTCGGAAAGGACAAGGTTCACCTTACAGAAATTGGGCTGGAGTTAATGATGCTAGAATTTAGGGAGAGCGTTTTACGGGCCTTGGCTTTGATGTCCAGCAAGGGGGGATTGCAGTCTCGGGAGGCGTCCCTCGCGTGCTCCGTGGCGGGAGGTAAGTTGCCCGGCCCACTGACCTAAGTGGGCGTTGGCCCTACCTCACAGGGCGTGCTTAATATAAGCATTGGGGCTTTGGGCAGGGCTCAAAGCGTGAGGTCATTGTCCGTGGCCGGGCTCCTCCCCCGGTAAAAGGATTAAAGTAGTTCATGTAAATAAAGTTAAGTGTTGTTGTTTACAATTGTTATAATAAAGCTGTGGCCCGTTGTTCTCCCATTTTCAGTCGTTGTGTCTTTTATTTATCACCTTAGCCTAAATGGATCATGCATGGGTCATGTGATTGGTCAAACTGAATATCACTGCTATGCTAATTTTAGAAAAGATTGGCTGGGGGTGTCAACGTTGAAAGCCAACTGTTTGCAAATGCAAGAAATTCAGTTGACTTCAAGGAAAGTGTTTAAATGTATATTTTGGTATTTTTTCATGCAAACATTTTTTTCATACACTACTGATTCTACTCCATCAGATGCATTCATAATCCAGCAAATTTAGATATCCCTTTAAACAGAGAAGCTATGCCATGATCCAAGATAATACTTATACCTCTTCATAGAAACTAATTAGCTTTGTTTAACATGAACTTAACACTTATTTTTCCAGGCCCTCCTTTGGATTTTTTCATGCAATACATTTTATTGCAGTGCTCAAAGAATAGGTAACTCCCTTGTGTATACAGAAAAAAATAACTTATTTTGGTTATCTGTATTTTCCTGGTCACTTTTTATACATTTCTTGTGCTTACATAAAGCTATGTCTCCTCTTTCTTGTATAATTGAAATTCCTGCTTTTACTCCTTATCTTGATCTATAAATCATTGTTAAGTGACGTTGGATGTGATTTACTCCTTTTACTTTTATTTCCACATGGTATATGCTAATTGATATTTTACATGTTGATTGTTTATTCATTTTACCTGTTAGTTCTTTGTCCCACCCTGTATGTTATATTGCTGCGTTAAATTTGTCATTTTAAATTAAAGAGTTTTTGTTGGCCCCTTATAACATTGTTTTTTTTAACTCTACCTCATAGGAGATTGTGTTGTGATCACTGTTCCCCAAAGGTTCCTGTCACAAGCTGCTTTTTAGGCCAGGATGGGACCCCACAACCAACAACCCTTCAGGGCCCAAAAGTATACTGTCACAACCCCCTGGGCACATGGACTATTTTTCTTTGTGGACCACTGGCCATGGAGGGACACTAGCTCATGTGGCTACCAACCTCAAGGGCTATTACAATAACCTTGAGACTTTCCCTAAGGGACACTTTTTACAGTTATGTGTGGTGTAATGTTGCGCCTCAGGCCCTGGTTATGCCCCTTGGGCCTCCAAGATCTCAGGGTCGTTTTTGTAATTTGTATGTGTTTATTTTGAGTTTAGTTTGTGCTTTAGGATTTGGCACTATTATATGCAAACACATCTAGTGCAGTGACATAGTACTAATGCATGTAACTATTGTTACATTATAGAAATCAATCACTTCTAAGGACTGGATATAAAAAATAAGGTTGGCTTATTTAGTAGTGCTGTTTGTATGGATGTATTGTTCTATTCAAGGGTTAGTTATTGAAAGTAGTAATTACTGCACTCTTCACAGTACAGTGCACAGCAATAATGTTATTATAAAGGTAGCTAATATGACTACATTGTTGTAATTTAGAACCAAGAATTTGTGAGTGATGAGAGACAAATCTGTTTCTATGTTTTGTGCCATGTTGTATTTTGTATGCCATATTGTTGGTCTAACCTCAACTTTGTTATTCACCATGAACTTCATACAAACATACTTTACGCCTTTTGTGCTATAAGGTAATTTTATGTAAATTTAGCCAAAAGAATGTGTTTGGTGGTAGGATGTTCTCAACCACAGACCCCCCCCCCACCCAGACACTGTCTCCAGACACTGCCCAGACACTGCCTAACTACACCATGCTGTGCCCAGATCCTGTCGGAGGTTACTGATAACCAGGACCCTAGGCTCCTTGGAACTTAGGGGGAAGAGGAAACAGGATGTCTCAAGCAGTTACAATGCCTAACTACCCACTGTTGTGCACAGATCCTGTTGGAGGTTACTGATAAATATGACCCTAGACTCCCTGGCACTTATGGGAAAGAAGAATCAGTAAATATGATATTTCATAGGAGGTAGATTCTAATTTGTTGAAACTACTGTTCTTTGATGTTTGGCCTGTAAGAATGATATAAAAAGAGGTGAACTGACCATTAAAGGGGTGCTCTGTTTGCGACACATATGCATGGTGTATTTCATTTTGAGGGAAGACTTTTACTATTTTACTGGGCTATTAACCACTTGTGAACAATGAATTACTGCTGCTGTCTGAAGAAAAACGGATTGAAGATCAGATGTGGATCTGCAGGTAAGGTTGGTGCTCTTTGCTTTTTCAAGTTAACTGAAGCTCAGATCATGGTAGCTATTTACCCTGTGGTCCTAACCTGCATGCTGGGTACCAAGAAGCCCATCCCCTTACAATCCTGAGGGGATTCATGGAGCTCTAAAACCGGAATTTGGGGCTTAAAGCAGTCCCTCCTCCCCTGGGATTTGACAGTTCCGAATGTCAATATTTAATATTATATCAATATTATTGGTGACTAAATCCAAGATAGCGTCATTTCGAGTAGGTTCTTGTGTCTAGTAGGTTCTTGGTCAGATAATGATCTCTGTGTGTACTCAACAACCTACTCCCCTTAGCTGATCTGCTGGTCTCATTCATACAGTTTATTTTAGGGTAGTTAAAATCTACAATTATTAGAATTTGACTAGGCTTAGCAAAATTTCCAACCTTACTCTCAATGATATTTGGTGGTTTGTGGCACATTCCTACCAATATTTTTATTAGGATTTGTTCCTCCACTGTTTAACTCGACCCACAACGTTTCAACATCATCACTAGTTCCACCAAAAATATCTTAACAGGATATAGGCTTTATATCAGACTTAACATACAGACAAATCCCTTCTCCTCTTCTACAATTACCCCTATCTTTCCTAAATAGGTTATGACCCTCCAAATTACGGTAACAGTCCAATCATGAGAATCATCCCACTATGTTTAGGTAATGTCTATCAAATCCCATTTTTGTTAATAAGTATAGCTTTCCCATTTTACCTGTCAATCTTCTTGCATTAGCAAGCAAATACTTTAGTTTGCTATGACTCTGCAGTTTTGAAGTATTTGCCACTGTATTTAAGTTACATAGCAAGGCCTCTCTATTGACTATTTCAACCCTCTCCCCTTCTCCTCACCAAGTGTAGTTAATTCCTCTTACTCCCTGTTCACTTTCTACCACATTACTCGTGTCTAGTCCTTCCCCTACCTACTAGTTTAAAAACTCCTCCAGCTTTTCTACCATCCTTTCCCCTAGCACATAAGCTCCATTAAGTTGCAATCCATCACTGCTATAGAGATTGTACTCAAGTGAGAAATCAGCCCAGTGCTCTAAAGGCCCAAACCCCTCCTTCCTGCACCACTCTTTTAGCCAACCATTAACCTTCCTGGGCTCCTTCTGTCTGCCTTGGCTCGCATGTGGCACTGCTAATATGTCAAAAAATAGGTCTTTGTTTCCTAATTCTTTAAAATCATTATTTAGGACACTCTATCTTCCACTTACTTTGTCATTCATACCAAAATATACCAGCCCCTACCAATAATTTATCTACCAGATCCACAACATGCCGAACCTGAGCATCCGGAGACAGCAAATTGTTCGATTGCTGGGATCTGGGTGACAAATCACTAGCTCACCACCATCCATGCTAGGCTCAGTATGTCAATGTCCAGTTAAGAGTACTTGATAAGGGTGGATAGGTACGTGATAACACTGGGTGTTGTTTTGACCACTATAAATACAGTCTCTAATCATAATTAGCACATCAAAACAGTCAATTGATATGCATGAGATTTGCATGTAAATGCAGTAACAACAACATGGAATTTCCCAGTACAAGAGATTAGAGCTAGAGATCAGAAAAATCCTTCAATAGTAACAGGATGAACATTAGTTTGGTCTCTGCACCAAGCCTAGGAATGTCCATGGGTCCAGATGAAAAAATAGCTGCCCATTCAGTTCTCTACAGAGAAGAGGAAGTCAGCCATTGTCAGCCTGTATGCAGATGAAGGCAAGTTTAGGACAACAAAGGGCTCTGGTTAATGGTCAGTGTCATAATGTGCAAAGTCCGAGGGGCAACGTCTCTGTATGTTTTGATATCCTACAACCAGGGTGTTTGCTGTAAGGCATCGGGAAGCAACCCAGTCCGATATGCATTTACCCTAGACAAGGTCATTTTTTGGTGGGTGCCCTAAAACCAGGACTTCTCTGGCTGGCAGTGTGCTGACACCAAATTAGGGAATATAGCACACTGTACTCTGAAGTTGAGGCAGTGGTGAGACTGTAGCTGTTGATATTATTAGGGGGAACTATTATGTGAGTACTGTGATTCTGCACCCCAACCTAATCTATGCTGTTCAACCAGTTACTGTGCCTCTATGCTAGGTTCCAGAGTGTCTGGTGCAGTTTAGCTTGGAAATTTGCTTGGAATTGGGCAAAAATAGTACATTTAAGGATCAAAGTGTCTGTTCTGAGGTAATGAGTCGTGGCTACAGAAATCAAGGGACAGGACTTTAAGGTTATTTTTTAAACTGGTGGGTTCTCCCTCAGAGTGGTACAGAGGAACAGGTATGGGAGAAATGCAAGTTTTGCAATTCTGCTGGCCATGTGCTATTCGTGACCAGACCCAATCGCAGCATCTGGATAAACTTCTCTGTTGTAAGAACTTCACGTTTTGAGAAGAATGACTTTATAGTAAATAATTGTTAACCTTCAACTAGCGCCTCATTCTTGCACACCTCCCCACCACACGTTCTCTTATTTTACATGGACGGGTAAAGCCTATAATAGCCTCAAAGTTAAAGTCCCCTTTATATCTACACCAACATGACGTAGACTATCTCTTCAAAATATGTGTAGGATCACAGTGTAAAAACACTTAGGCTGCCATCAATCTGAATCCTTCTATCCTTTTATTGTCACACCCAGCAACTTATATACACGGAGGACATAATCTGGGGCTGGGGGTACCAATCAGGGTTAGAGTCCTCTATACTTCCTTGGTCTGCTGGCTTCTCCTCAGGACTTGGAGTGCTACCTTCACTCATGAGACTTATCTTCTGAGCTATCAGTCCCTTGCCTTGCCCTTTATAGCTTTTGTTACCCTAAATCAGAGGTGACTCTGCTCTGTTTCTCAGAGATAGATGAAACAGAACTCCTGTGGAGCTAATACCAGGTGTATTATGTCTTTCATTTATTTTTATAATTTCCTCTTCACTTATCTCACACAGTCTTCATCATCTTGTATTCTTCCCTATCACCCATACAAGCACTGTATCTCACTCATGCTCCCCCTTTCTCTCACTCTGCACTAGTGTTGCTCTCTATCTTAACACATATTTATATACCCACTCTTTCCTCTCAATAGAGAGATGTCTCTGTTGCAATATTTCTTCACACAGTTCTCTCCCTTTTTGTTCTTTGTTTTTGCTCCATCTAAAAACACATAAAGTTGTTTTAGTAGGTTAGGTCACACAAACATATTGAGAAAATACATATATACAGGTTGATAGCATTTTTTCGGCCATGGACCTCATGCCACCTTAGAAAATGTATTCATGTAGTCATGTGGCCATGACTGTTTATTTTTCCATTTTAATCATATATTTTTTTCCCGTTTTAGTAGGCATGGAATTCATATTGCTATATTATTAACTGTCTTAGTCATACTAAGACAGTTATTATAAAGAAACATAAAAAAAAAATAATAAGCATAAGCTTTGTCTGCTTGGCTTATTTCTTATATTAAATGAGAAATGGAACAAGTTATATCTATCACAGACATATTCAAGTGAACACTAATAACCTGTAAACTAAATGATGGAAGTTTTGTCTGTGATGGTGTCTGAGCAACCAGAGCTCAACTACCAAATCTATACGGTATTATATGAAAACAAATGTTTTTATAATGTCACATTCAAATTAACCTATTTAATTGGCCAACACCAATCCTCAGCAAGATTGTAGCTAAGGCCACAGCCCTTTCTGTCGTTTGTCTGCACAAACTCATATATTGGGATAAAAACAGGGCCGTATTTCCAAATGTTCCACAAGGCCTAGACCTAGAGCAGCAAAGAATCAAGAGGAAGCAGTCAAAGTGTTTCACCATTTTATCTCTCTTTCTCACTCTCTCTTTCTTCTCTAGTATCTATCTATCTATCTATCTATCTATCTTCAAGGCCTAGTGTGGAAGAGAATCACGAGGAAACAGTAAAAAAGGTTTCCCCATTCTATCTCTGGACCTTTTCTGTTTCGTCCCCACCAGAGGGCGTGCCAAGACTTTATTCAATTTCCAGTTAAGGTTAGGGTTAGGGTTAGACTTTAGGGTAGTGGCGGATGATAAACTTTACATAGTAAAGTAGTGGTGCTCTGTGTGCACAACTAATTTGCTATATAAAGCTTATCATCTGCCAATACCCTAACCCCTAAGTCTGGCCCCCCTAAGTTAGTGCACCAACTAGTGGCCACTGCTGGCGGGGATGAAACAGGAAATATCCATATCTATCTTTCTCCCTAATCTCTCTCTATCTCTGACGCCTAGTGTGGCAGAGAATCAAGAGCAAGCAGCCAAAGCATTCCACCATTCTGTCTCTCTCTCTTCTCTAATCTGTCTCTATCTCTGAAGCCTAGTGTGGCAGAGAATCAAGAGCAAGCAGCCAAAGTGTTCCACCATTCTGTCTCTCTCTCTTCTCTAATCTGTCTCTATCTCTGAAGCCTAGTGTGGCAGAGAATCAAGAGCAAGCAGCCAAAGCGTTCCACCATTCTGTCTCTTTCTCTTCTCTAATCTGTCTCTATCTCTGAAGCCTAGTGTGGCAGAGAATCAAGAGCAAGCAGCCAAAGTGTTCCACCATTCTGTCTCTTTCTCTTCTCTAATCTGTCTCTATCTCTGAAGCCTAGTGTGGCAGAGAATCAAGAGCAAGCAGCCAAAGTGTTCCACCATTCTGTCTCTTTCTCTTCTCTAATCTGTCTCTATCTCTGAAGCCTAGTGTGGCAGAGAATCAAGAGCAAGCAGCCAAAGTGTTCCACCATTCTGTCTCTCTCTCTTCTCTAATCTGTCTCTATCTCTGAGGCCTAGTGTGGCAGAGAATCAAGATCAAGCAGCCAAAGCGTTCCACCATTCTGTCTCTTTCTCTTCTCTAATCTGTCTCTATCTCTGAAGCCTAGTGTGGCAGAGAATCAAGAGCAAGCAGCCAAAGCGTTCCACCATTCTGTCTCTTTCTCTTCTCTAATCTGTCTCTATCTCTGAAGCCTAGTGTGGCAGAGAATCAAGAGCAAGCAGCCAAAGTGTTCCACCATTCTGTCTCTTTCTCTTCTCTAATCTGTCTCTATCTCTGAAGCCTAGTGTGGCAGAGAATCAAGAGCAAGCAGCCAAAGTGTTCCACCATTCTGTCTCTTTCTCTTCTCTAATCTGTCTCTATCTCTGAAGCCTAGTGTGGCAGAGAATCAAGAGCAAGCAGCCAAAGTGTTCCACCATTCTGTCTCTCTCTCTTCTCTAATCTGTCTCTATCTCTGAAGCCTAGTGTGGCAGAGAATCAAGAGCAAGCAGCCAAAGTGTTCCACCATTCTGTCTCTCTCTCTTCTCTAATCTGTCTCTATCTATGAGGCCTAGTGTGGCAGAGAATCAAGAGCAAGCAGCCAAAGCGTTCCACCATTCTGTCTCTTTCTCTTCTCTAATCTGTCTCTATCTCTGAAGCCTAGTGTGGCAGAGAATCAAGAGCAAGCAGCCAAAGTGTTCCACCATTCTGTCTCTTTCTCCCTTCCACACTCTCTCTTCCCTAATCTCTCTCTATCTACGATGTCTAGTGTTACAGGGAATCAAAAGGAGGCAGTCAAAGTGTTCCACCAGTCTGTCTCTCTTTCTCCCTTCCACACTCCCTATCTCCACCATTATTCTTACTTCAGCAGAACACCCCATTTTATATTAAAACAATTGCTGTTACAGTGCATTGATTTCTAACAAAGTTTCCATTCAATAGTGTCCATATAAAGAGCCCCTGCCCCAATGACAGAGCCCCTTTCTCTGAGCAGCATCAGTGTGTTCCTGGGCTTGCAGCCAAGAGGCTTAGCAGCCACGTGGTATTTTGCAATCCGTTTCCCTGTAAAGACTTCAGTCCTGGTCTATATTTAGCTGCTCGCCACAGGAACACAGCACAGAATGTAACAGAATTGTTTAAGCAAATGAACACGCCTTTCTAACTATCTTATCTCTTATGTTAATAATCCTATTTTTTTGTCTTTCACAGATATTATTTTTCTTCATATTGCAATGTACTGTTTCTGATCTGTTTCTGAGCATAGTAGCTCCTTTGCAAATCACTTTCATTTTATACTGTAAATGTTTTTTCACTGCAAGTGTAGCTAAGAATAGATTTTTTTCCTAGATGTCTATCTGTGTCTGTCACCAGTCTGCTCAGCTTTATAATTCTGGTACATTTTACTTAGAACAACAGATTTAATATGTGAGCACATTCAGATATGTCTAAAAGATATAAAACAAAGAAAATCGTGTAAATCAGCAGTCATTTATAAAATACGATAAAATTGCCTTTTTATATTATTTACAATAAATTCTAAGTTTTAAAACTTTACATTGAACAAAGTTGATAGTTGAGAACAGAACTGCATGGGTTATTTTAATCATTTTCCATTACTGTCAAGAAAATTAAGCCATTAATATTGATGTAATGGGCTATATCTTTAAATAAAAATACCACATTGACCTGATAAAGTGTCACATTTTAAATGTAATGCCCCAGATTATCACATATATAGTTGTGAGCATACGAGTTGTTGCTAACGCTTGGGGACTCGCGTAGCGAGCCCGCAGCTCTCGCGAAATGAGGCCCTCAGTTGCTGGCATGGAGCGCCGAAGGCGCAACTTGCCAGCAACTGCGACACTCGCAAACTTTACGTCATAACGCAAACAAAATACGAGACACGTTACGAGCAATTACGACCTCGCAAAAATCGTCCGCAACCCACGGACATGAAAAAATGAAAAACACAATAAATACACACAACACATACATAAAAAGCTTACAGCAAGAGGGGGCATCCAGGGACCTCGAAAAGTGAAGTTACACCTTAATTTAACTCAAAAGAAAAGAGTTTAGACACTAAACAATTCTCTAAGCGAGAGAAAAAATGGCCGCCGAACAAAACGAAAACGAGGCTACAGGACTCTAAACACACAAAACACCACCAGAAACACGCAAAACACCACAAAACAGCTACGGATATTCCACTACAGACGCATACTACACATTAGCCGCCATTTTAGAACAATAACTAATACAATGCGGAAGTACACAGCTACGCTAACGGTTTTGTCTCGCGCACGCACACTATTAGACTCCACACATTCATCACGCTTACACAGCAGCTCCACACCACTAATACTGCAGCAACATCAAAACAGATTGCCAGCTCTTCAACAGAATGCTTCCTGCATATATTACTTCAAAATAGGTAAAGTATATTAATTTATTAATCTATTATTTATTTTATTATCATACACCAAACAGGATTAGCTCACTAACAATTTCATTGCCGTCATTTTTTGACGGGCAATATTCTAGTAATGTATAATATACTGTATTGTTATGGTTTTAGGTTACCATGAATGCAAATCAGTCAGTTCATTACTTCTTTTCCTGTGACATCGTTGGAAGTGAGTCTCATTCTTGGCCCTGTTATTAACAGCCCTTATACTGAAAACTGATAGACATTTTCAAAGCCTTATTGACACTGTATAAGTTACTAATAAGCAAAGCTATATTCACAGCTGAAGTTTTCTTTGCCCATAAACATTTTTTTAACCATAATATACAAATACACAAACTATAACAGCATAGCTCCCTACTGTCCCTATTTTTGAAGGAGAAATGAGCATGTTCCTCTTAGCCACCAAATTATAAGTTTACCACATACTGTACTATATTGAAAATCATAAGAGTATATGTGTCTATGTTAGTATACAACAAGTCATAAATTGACAGGTACTCTTACAAAAATTGAATATAGAGATTTTTGTGCATATTCCACGACATTGCATCAGCAATTTCAGACAGTCTGCTGCCCTTTGAAATTGGGGGACTCGGAAGGCAGCCCAGGCATGCGCTGATTTGCTTGCCAGCCGCAGGGCGAGATTTAGCAGTACAGTTTGGCACACATCGGCCCAATCTTCTCACTTTGCGGCTAGTCATTGGGTCATTTGGGCCTCCGGATAGTCGGTGCTGCAGGAAGGGGTTTCCAGACTGTATTCTTGTTCCTTTGTTTTATGTATTGTGTCGGTCTCTTACCTGTCTATGTCTGTTTTGTTTTGTGTGTGTGTTGTTCATTTTTCTCTTTGTGCTCCATGTAGGCTGTCTGCCAGGCTGCTGCATTGTGGCAGAATTGGCCCTTAGTGGGTCCTTTATTATAATTAGCATTGTCTCTTGCATTGTGGTAGCATTGGCCCTAAGTTTGGTCCATAATTAGATTGCATTTGTATCTATTATCTAAGTCCCTTATAGTGGGTCTATTGCCCCCTCCCTCTCCCCCATAACCAGTACTTCATGCAGTTTCATCACAGTACTGCTACCTCAAGTCCCCTGAGTGCACTCCCTGTTACTTAGGGTTAGATATTCTTTAGTTTAGGCATCACTGTCTACTCTGTCCACTAGACTGAAGATGGTGACTGGGCACCGGACTGCACCAGACGATAGTGCCATTACACCTTCAGGTGACATTACCAGACAAGGTATACACACTGGACAGGCAATCATTACTCTTTGTGGTTGTCCCACCCTGAGGGACCATGACCATGGGGGAGTGGGTATGGATGACTTGGGCAACTTGATGGGTCCAGTGGTTGAGGAGAGTGACTCATCTCTGGACGGCAGTCAGGTGGTTGGGACCTCATCATACAGGCATAGACGGGCTAGTTATGGTTCTTCTTGCCGTTTCAGGAGGTCCAGGGATCAGTTGCGGTCCGAGAGCCGCCGATATTGCAATTTCAGCTGCGCTTGGTCCTGCCTTGATCTAGAAGTGCAGAGGGAGCGGACTCAAAGGACGACGGCCACGCAGCCCTTGAACAAGGTTAGATGTCACGGTCCCCACTCTCATTGCCTAGGGGTAGAAGTCAGGACACACTTCTTTCTGGGCTACGGAGGCTGTTGGGTAACCATAAGATAGCTTTATCCAACAAGGAGTTGAGTGATTGGGTGTCAGGTCTGGCAGTTAAGGCTTGGACCCATAGGGGGTCATCAGGTAGGCCTCAAGACAGTGTGGGGGCAGCGGGTGGCCTTCCCCTTCCGACGGTGATAGAATCTCCCAGTGGCTCTACTCCTTTGGTAGGAGTGGGTCTTTGAGACTCTGTCCGGGTATCTGATGGGTTGCTTAGAGCTACGGGAGTGTGCTCCTTGGATAAGGCACACTTGCCGCTGGAATTGAAAGAACGCATATGGAGAAGGGAGTTTGTGGAGATTTTTTCACTCCTTACCCTATCACATTTTGCTGACTCATCGGAAGTCAGCGCATGGAGTGAGGGTGAAGACAAACGCAGGTCCTTTGGTGGATTCCTCGTACTTTCGATAACTGGCTTCAGGCATTTTCCATCATGGCCTTTGTAATTGGGGAAAAGTTCCCTGATCAGTGCTCCTCCCTCTTTGTGTATTTGGAAGTGATCAGGAGTGCTTACCGCACATATGGTGGCATGGCATGGTGGAAATACGACAAGGATTTCCGACAGTGTATGGCTACTAGGCCGGCCATGGCATGGAGTGTGAAACCTTCTGCTTACTGGCTGAATGTCATGACACTGATGCCCTTTCGGAGTGGGGTCTGCAGGAATAGGTCTCCCGCCCACGCGCCAGGCCCTGGGAGGAGGATCTGCTATGCTTACAATGATGGGATTTGCAAATGGTTCTATAATTGTCACTTCTGAAATGCCTGCTCCAACTGTGGTGGTGAACACCCAGTTGTCAGATGAAGCGAGCAGCTGCCAAGCGGCTGGCCGGGGGGTTCTGTGATGGCTTTGTTATCCTGTGTGAGACCGGGTATACCTGCAGTCATCCGGAGAACTTAAAATCTGTGTGGGAATACCCCAACTTGGTAAAAGACAAAAGAGCTAAGGAGGTTAAGCTGAGTAGGATGGCGGGCCCTTTCTTGTCACCCCCCAGTTGGGAATTTGAGAGTTTCCCCATTGGGGGTGGTCCTTAAGAAGGAGTCGGGTAAGCTCTGGTTGATACCCACTTGTTTAGGAATTCCTTGGCGCCAGCTACATTGAATGCATAAAAAAGGGTTTGGTTGCGGTGAAACAAGTTGGTGGAGTTAGCCGGGGGCACTGACACGGAGGATAAGAGGACTGGAATCCTGTTGTGGGTCTTGCTCAGTAGCAAGATTGATGCTTGCTCAAAGGCAGTGGTCGGGCGTCAGGTGGCGGCCCTGGCTTTTATGTTTAGGCTGGCGGCGCAGAAGGATCTGACCAAAGTCTTTGTGGTAAAGTGGGTGGTATGTGGCATGTTTAAAGGTCAGCCCATATGTGACAAGAGGCATGCTGGAGGAGGTTTGTCATTCCCAGTATGAGACCTTGCTTTTCTGGACTGGATATTCCCTTTCGTTTTTGGTGCATTCAGGATTGGGGAACTGGTTGCGGCTTGCAGGCAAGGTACAGGGGGAATACAGTTGGTGGATGACAGCCGTCACAGGGATTGTGTGGTCATATGGTTGAGGAGGTCCAAGACTGACTAGGAGGGCAGGGGAAAGGAGATTACCCTGCATAGAGTTGGTACGGATTGTTGTCCAGTAGTTTGTGTGAAAAAATACTTACTGCAGCGTCCGGATTGTTCCCGGGCCACTTCTGAGGCATGAGGACAGCCTAGCCCTTTCTCGAAAGTATTACAAGTTTGCCTAAATCGCCTAGGTTTAGATAGGGCGGATTTTGGAACACATTCTTTGTGTATTGGGGCAGTCATGGGGGCATCAGGCCTGGGCTTGCTCCAGGGACCCGGTCCAATTGAACGGCACACGCAGTAAAGTCAATAAAGTAATAACTAGCTTTGTAAATAAAATGGGGTTCCTGGTGCTCCGAAATTCGGAAATTGTGGATAAGTCTGAGGATTCTTGGCTCCTGTCCGATGGCGTGCATTTGACCAACATTGGGCTGGAACTAATGATGCTAGAGTTCAAGGAGGGGATTCAGCGGGCCAGATTTCAAGTGGGGGGAATTGCAGCCCCATGAGGGATCCCTTCTCTGCTCTGTGGCGGGTAGGGGAGTTGCCCGGGCAAGTGGTAAAGAAAAAGGGCTTGTCCCTACCTCATGAGCATGTTACAGTAAGGAGTAGGTGGGCCTGTGCGTGTGCCCTGGGGCGGAGGTTACTGCCACAGGCCGGGCTCCTCCCATAAGATTTGAAAACAATGTTTGTAAATAAATATTTCAATGAATGCCCCATACTGGTTTCAGGTTTCAGTAATTGTATGCATGTTTGCACTGTATGGATCCTGCTGGGGTCATGGGGGACTTGGAAGGCTGCCCAGGCTCCCTGGGATAAGATGGCATGTTTAAAAAATAAAATAGGAATATATATTTTATGGTTTATTTTATGTATTTAGATGGCTATGTATTAGTTGTGGAATTATATGTTTTGCTGTATGCATTGTGTTTTACTGTATGTATTTTATGTGGTTATACTGTTTTCTATATGTTTATTTGGTCACGGCGGCGGGTAGGGGAGTTGCCCGGGCCAGTGGTAACGAAAAAGGGCCTTGCCCCTACCTCATCGGTGTGTTACAGTAAGGAGTAGGTGGGCCCTTGGCTTGCCCAGGGGCGGAGGTTACTACCGCTGGCCGGGCTCCTCCCATAAGGTTTGGTCACAATGTTTGTAAATAAATATTTCAATAAATGCTTTGGCCTGCTGTTACCCCATACTGGTTTCAGGTTTCTGTTATTGTATGCATGTTTGCGCTATATGGATCCTGCTGGGGTCATGTGTTGCTCTAAGCCTGTGGTCCTATAAACTATGGGCCATATTAAATTCAAAGCACATAACTCGATCTCAGCCGAATGTCTGCAAGTGAGTTGCGGGCTCCCATTGGTCTCCGATTGCGATGCTATTCAATTGCTGAAGGATACGAGTTACGGGCCCAAAGTCAAAACCTTAAACCATGCACTGGTTCGAAGCAGTTCTGGGCGGGCACCTGATTAATATAGCAAGCTTGTAACTGCCCATTTCGAATCGGCAAATAGAAAATGAGACGGCAGTGAAACATGGAGGTTACATGTCAATCAATTAGGTTCGAGGGGACGATATGCGATTAGACTCGCAAAACTTGAAAATAAAGAATTATGGAAATGCCAATACTGTTCTAGTTCATATGGGTGGCCTGATATGTATTAACCCATTGATGCCCAAGATCGAGTTAACCCTCGAAATGACACACAATTTTTTTCCCTGCCGATTTGCGGGCTTGAGACTGTTGTGCAATTAATTCTAATGTCAAACATCGCTTTCCCCATTATTTACATTATTTAGCACTCATAGGATTTTCTCCTTCATTTGCCGTTTAGGGGTGTGAAAACATTTGCGGGCTTGAGGAATCATATCAATTGAAAAGCGATTTGCGATTTTAGCCTTGTGAAAGTGATCAAAGGCTTCTTGAGGCTGTAAGTTACAAGATTGATAGGCACCATTTTTTTCAGGGCCGTAACTCGGCCGTTCCGAGCCCGCAAAAAGATGCCAATTGGATAGCAAAATAGCTTGTTATCTCACTTACGGGCTTCCGGATCTCAAATTTGTTCAATTGAATATGGCCCCATGTGTTTATCTCTAAAACTTAGCTTACACATTGTACATTACCTAATCATGCACCATTTTTTTCAAGTATATAAATGCCTCTCTTTGACCATTTCAAAAGTTGGGGAGTATGTCCAATAGTCCAGATAAAAAATATTCTCAAAGGCTACAAATTGGTTCTGCAAGGCTACAGCTTGTATAAGCAACATTTTTATAGTGTAAAAAAAAAGAAAAAATAACAACGCCTCTAATTTGTTACTTTTATATACAATTATGCTGCTGTGCAATCTACCATTTCCATCTCCAGTGATCTAATTCCTGGGGTGACAGTAGAATTTGAATACACAGGAAGTTTGTATCTGCACAACGGGAATTTGGCATACACAACTGCCAGTGTTCTAGGTCTAATTGAATGCTCATTAACTTACAAGGACACACCCTATTGAGACTGCAATAAACAGGCTTAGGCTAAAGAAAATGGAGGCCAGCAGTAAATAATAATTATATATAAACATGTAAATATAAAGGTTGTGTTTAGTTTTTCATTTTCTAAATCACTATGCCCATTATCAGTTTTGTTTTTCAAAATACAATATTAAAAATGATCACAGTTGACATCTAACCAAAATAAATTCCCACACCATTGGGATCCAGAGTAGGTAGATGGCACCACAACACATTGTCCTTTCTAGTAGCAGAAATTACTTTGTACTGCTTTCCTATGTACTTGAGCAGTTCCTTACTGACAAATTCCTTCAATTATTGAATTGTTTTCCATTATTTGTAACACAGAACATATTCTGAAACGTTATACAGGGGTTGAGGACGAAATAATGTATTTTCAGTCAAGCTGACATCTCTTTACATTACAATAACAACTCTGTGCTGTAGCCTTTTCTGGTTTAAGAATAGTGCATGTCTTTTAAAGTAATCAATATTTACAGGAGTAGTGAATGCTCAAAGCATCAGTGCTGAATAGGTGAAACAAACCTAGCATACAATGGCTCTTACTGCAACATCTCAGGATTACTACTACCAACTTATTTTCCATACTCTTTTTACCCTTATTGCACATCTTTACTATTCTCCCTTTCCTCCTTTATCCATCCCCTCATCCATCCTTCCACACTCCCTTCAGTGTCCCTTCCCCTTTGTTCCTATATCTTGTCTAATAATTCTAACACCTCTAGTTATTATTATTATTTTTAGCTTTCATTTGTAATGCACCAACATATTCTGTAGCTCTTTACAGGGGATAAGAGCAAGGAAGAATAGTATGTTAACAATCTGTAGAAAATGGAAGGCCCTGTTTTGAGTTTAGAATCTTTGTAGAAAGTGATTTTTTTCCAAGGAGAGGCAGAAACCTCGGCAAGAGTACACAGATAAGGAATAGAAGGGTCTGGAAGGAATTGGAGTTTACTTAGGTAGGAAGTATGCAAAGATTATAAGGTTGTTCATTTAGTAGGAGAGGGAAGGGATCGGAAATAATTTTTAGGTGAATGGCTCTAGTATGTGATATGTTATCTGCCCCTAGTGGTCAGGTAAGAGAGAGAGAGAGAAGAGATGGGAATGGAGCTTGCAGAAAGTTGTCGGTTTTTGAGCATTGAAAGAGGGAGGAAGGAGAGTAGCTCATGGGAGCGTAAAAGACGAGAGGGGAACACCTCTCTACAGATTCGCATATCTATCCCTATGAGCAATTTTAAAACCTTGGCTGTGCAACAGCACCAAGAGGTATAATATGAAATGCAATTTAAACTGTGGTTTGATCACATATGAGATAATTATAATCAGGGTTAGAACAAGTTGCAACAACAAACTACACTATGTGAAGAAAAGCACGGTTAAGAACCACAAACCGAATCTATCTGTCATCAACAGATGTTTATAGGTAAAATGTCCTTGTAGAACTGGTTTTGAGTAAGAGTTTAGCACCAAACACAGATACTGCTTTGTTATGCACACAGGACCCACTGCTAATTAATATTTAACAGACTTTGGTTGTCTATCATGTTTAACAACCTCAACCCATGTGTATTATAGGTTGTGTACAATGTTTAGCTTTCCCTGTCCCATGGGTTATTGAACTTCATTCTAAACACTCATTGAATTATATTCACTCACAGGACTATTCTGCTGTACAGTTCTGTCTTCCGAAACATGACCTTACCTAACCATTGGTACTTTTGTTTACAATTTTGCAAGAGAATATTTGTTGCAAATGTGTATATATAATGGGTAAAAATACTTACATTAAAAAAACGGCCTTGCAGCATAACCTCCAGTCTTAATTATTTGATACAGTGGAATCTAAAAATGACATATGCAGCTTGGTCTCAGGAACCTAAAGTAGGCATAGTTACTCCTTGAAGGACAACTAAGCCCCTTAAAAGATGTTTTTACATTGAATCAAAATTATCTCCTATACTTTTTATAAACATGTTAAAGAAATGTATAGTGCCTTGTATTCACCCCCTTGGCATTTTTCGTGTTTTGTTGCCTCACAACCTGGAATTAACATGGATTGTTTGAGGATTTGCATCCTTTAATTTACAGAACATGCCCACAACTTTGAAGATGTTTATTTTTTTTATTATTGTGAAGCAAACAACAAATAGGACAAAATAACAGAAAAAGTTAATGTCCATAACTATTCACCCCCCTAAAGTCAATACTTTGTAGAGCCACCTTTTGCGGCAATCACAGCTCCAAGTCGCTTTGGATAAGTCTCTATGAGCTTGCCACATCTTACCACTGGGATATTTGCCCATTCCTCCTTGTAAAACAGCTCCAGCTCCTTCAAGTTGGATGGTTTGCTCTTGTGAACAGCAATCTTTAAGTCTGACCACAGATTTTCTATTGGATTGAGGTCTGGGCTTTGACTAGGCCATTCCAACACATTTACATGTTTCCCCTTAAACCACAAGTGTTGCTTTAGCAGTGTGTTTGGGGTCATTGTCCTGCTGGAAGGTGAACCTCTGTCCTAGCCTCAAATCATGCACAGAGTGGTACAGGTTTTGCTCAACAATATCCCTGTATTTAGCACCATCTTTCCCTCAACTCTGACCAGTTTCCCAGTCCTGGCTGTTGAAAAACATCCCCACAGCATGATGCTGCCACCACCATGTTTGACTGTGGGGATGGTGGTCTTTGGGTGATGTGTTGGGTTTGCGCCAGACATAGTGTTTTCTTTGATGGCCGAAAAGTTAAATTTTAGTCTCATCAGACCAGAGCACCTTCCTCCATACATTTTTTGTCTCCCACATGCCTTTTCGCAAACTCAAAACGTGCCATTTTGTTTTTTGCTGAAAGTAATGGCTTTCTTCTGGCCACTTTGCCATAAAGCCCAACTCTATGGAGCGTACGGCTTATTGTCGTCCTATGTACAGATACTCCAGTCTCTGCTGTGGAACTCTGCAGCTCCTCCAGGGTTACCTTAGGTCTCTGTGCTGCCTCTCTGATTAACGCTCTCCTTGCCTGGTCCGTGAGTTTTGGTGGGCGACCGTCTCTTGGCAGATTTGCTGTTGTGCCATGTTCTTTCCATTTGGTTATGATAGATTTGATGATGCTCCTGGGGATCATCAAAGATTTGGATATTTTTTTATAACCTAACCCTGACTAATAAAATATAGTTTCATGTATATATTTTTCTCATTTCACTTTACCAACTTAGAAGACTATTGTGTTCTGATCCATCACATAAAATTCAGATTAACAAAACATTGAACTTAAGGCTGTAATTTAACAAAATAGGTAAAAAGTCAAGGGGGGTGAATACTTTTTCAAGGCACTGTACAGTAATTATGTAGTATAATTGTGTTCATATTTGAACGTTTAAAATAAGCTAAAATGTATTTCCTGCTCGGAATTCAGAGGACTAGTTATTTCACTGCACTCTAGGAAACTGGGCAGGGACATGCAAATAAGCCCACAATGTTTTCACTTTAATTAATCCAAATACCACTTAAAAAATTATTCCTTTTAGGTATATGCTCGCTGTATAAGGCTATTCACCACATCCTCATTTAGTTAATGGTTGACAAAAGAGCGATAGAAGCCCTCCACCATACAGAGTAAAGTAAATAAATAGTACATTTGTGTTCACATTTGGATGTCTAAAATAAGTCAAACAAGGGTGTTTCTTCTCAGAATTGCTCAGAGAACTGTATGAAATATGTTGAGCAAGATAAAGCATGAAAAATGTTTATAAAAAGTATAAAGATATTAACCTTGAATCTGTGCACAAAAAAAAGTGTTCAGAGCTTAGTGGTCCTTTAAATTTTAACAATGAGATGATCCCTCACAGAATTCCTGCTTACTGCCCCCTGTCCATCTAGGATATGTATGCATGGATCCTGTGCCTTTTTGAGGGAAAACAGCATGGCCCATAATCATAACACAAATATGCATAACATACTAAACCTGTGTGGCATATCTCCCATATAATTTTATAAACATCTTATGTCTGCTTGTTCTAATCCAAAGATACTGGAGTGGGTTGCCAGTTCCTTTTCCAGTGGACCTCAATTTGTCTGCCCTCTCTATGACCTGCCCATCTTAGGTGACCCTATATGGCATAGCTTACAGCTTCATTGAAGTACACAAGACCCTTCATCACGACATGGTAGCGAACCAGAAGGGGACTATGAATATGGTTTAAAATAAATAAAAGTTAACATTTTTCCACTAAGCAGAGCTGTCTTTCTCCATTTTCCTATGCCTTATCACAGGGCATGGCCAGCGTCGCCTGGTGATGGATCATCATTGAGTTTGGAAGCAGGCAGGGCTAACACATCTTTAGTTCTGCCCTGTGATATTAATGGGTTTCCCCTTCTGCCAACACAGGGGTATTAAAGGTAAACACACCTTGCAGCTGTCATATTACCCCCAACCAGTGACATTATGGGGGTGGGAATAAGCTGTTAGCTAATCTGATCTAATATCTTCAAGCAAAATTCAAAATTTTGCATTTATGCACTGCAGTAAGAGGACTACACTTCCCACAATGCTATGTGTTAATATACCTTTTAGTGCGAAGACTGTCCATAGCTGAGGCGCAAAGCATCAGACCTTAGTTACCCTGACCCAGTTGCATGCAGCTTTGAGTGGTGCAGACAGCTAGTACAGCCATTATAGTTAGAGTAAACGGTTGGTGATTTATGATTTACTGGGCTACAATATGGCATATTATTAAATGTTGTTGTGTTATATGAGATTCTGTTTAAACCATCCGTGCAATCCTGAAATTGACGACAATGTCTGATAGCTTCAGCCTTTTACACTTGACAATAAAATTGCAATTTGACCTGTGTGCTGTTCACTCTAATCAATATAATAGAAACAGGTGAATGTAGAAGATATCATTGCCTTCTGCTATCATACAATGTCCCTTCCTGGAAAACAACTCACCTGCAGAATGAAATGTGAGATTAGCTGGTGTTAGGGTGCTAAGCAATAGCTGTCAGACAGAAACAAACAGAGAGATCTTACAGAAACTTGTGCTTAGATCAGAAAAATAATTCACAAAGACTCTTCAAAAAGGATTCCAACTCTAAAGAAGAAAGTAATACTACCAGTTAGATGGTATATGTGCTAGAAGAAATGCTCGGAGACTTGCATTATTTGTAAATAAGAGAAATGACACATTCTAAATGATACCCTAACCCTCCTTAGAGGACCAGGGAGATGAATAACCAGTATATACAGAATGTGTGTGTGCATAGCCTATATATAGTACATATACAGTAAACAGAACAAGATGTGGATGAGCCCAGTCTTTCTAGTATGCTAAAACTGGTGGAAACATTTTAAATGACCTTCATTCATATTTAAGGTTAGTTGTAAAGAACTAGACTTGACAAAGGGCTAAAAGTAAAAAATAATAAATACAGCCATTACTTTTTTAGGTATTATAGTTACTTGGGGCTCTATGCTAATCCCTAAAAAAACAATTGTGAGTGCCCTAACTACATAGTAAATCATCCCTAAAAAATTGCGGCAAACTGCTATGGGTCACTGCTCTGAGTGAACTTCACAGACAAAAATCAAGGCATAAATCTCCATTGAGTTTTGCAGTGAAAATAAATTATGAATTACTCCCTGACACTTTGACACCTAAATCCCAGCTAATAAGATTTTACGGATCACTCGCAAATCAGGGCACTGCCGTAATTGAAACAGCAGAAGAAAGATTTACGTGTACCAAATACCACTCAAATACTTTTAAAACCTTTGCTGAGTTCCCAGAAGCATTTAAAGTGACAGCATAGCACAAAAAGCACTACAAACTGATGACCTTTCAACATTATTTGACACTTAACAATCCAGTATCAACATATGCATAATTAAAAAATATGATATGTTAGTATTAAGCCTGTTTTATGATCCAAAATCCAGGGTAACAAACAACCCAGTACTCACATCACAAAACCACTTTGCCACTTTAATGCATTGTCTCTAAATATATCATATTTTAACATAAAATAAACACATCTTTATTTATTGATATAAAAGACAATTGTCACATCTTTTTAATATCAAAATATATAAATAAATAAAAAACATTATATATATATATATATATATATATATATATATATATATATATATATATATATATATATATGTTCCTTTGCTGTAGCCAGTCGCACTTCTCACTCATAAAGTTTGTGATGTTTGCATCTCTAATGGTTCCTAGGGACGTCTAATCCGTAAAGTCGGGTTTAGCTGCTCCCTGCACAGATGCGGCAGATCTGTTGCGGCTACAGAGCAAGATTTACAGATCTGAGCTGAGTTCCCTAACCTGGGGGAGTGAATGATTTGAATTATGGGGGGAAAAGTGCCTGCAGCCTTTTTATTGCGTTCTCCTAAGTTAGAACACCAGATTAGCATAGGGCTCTTATACAGGATTCAGAGCAGCCTTTGCTAGATATATTTATTAGTAGTCAGCAGCATATACCATCTCTAAAACAGTATGTTTTGTCACTCATTGACACAAGCCACAGTAAAACATGAAAACAGAGGTATGATGATAACCAATGTTTATCATCACAAACCAGTTAGCATAATCATATAATGCCACCCACAGGTTATCAAGCATATAATTGTTTCACTTCTCTGTGCACTTAGTTTTTCCTTTAAATGTACATGTTTTATAAATCCAACCAACATATACAGTTATACAAGCTGAAATAAATTTAAATTAATAGAGAAAAGCAAATTCTTCATATTGAGAAACAGAGGATGTATACCCCCCCCCCCCCCCCACACACACACACACACACACATCACACACACATCACAGTTTCCCTAGCATAATCATGTCAAGGCTCTAGTCCCATTGTATTTGGTTTAGAAGATCACTTTGGGACATAGTTATGGTGTCCATAGAATTAAGAACAAAAAATCCATACCAAGTACTCCTGTGTACCAAGACAACTGATTTCCTATAGAGTCTTAGATCCAGTTGGTATGGTAAATAGGATTTTGCTTTTATTCCATGTACAAATATAAAAGTATTCCTAATGGATCTGGTTTAATTCCCTAAACTGAGCATGGTTGGCATGAGAGTCCAGTTTCATCATAGAGTACATATATATAGAAACAGCACAGTATTCCCATGCTTTTATATATTGTTCAACCTATCTACAGAATAAACATTGCAGTACACACAAACAAAATGCAGGGGTATCTTACTTTCCTACCACAAATAATTCACTGTAAGTATTTGTATTATACACAAAATTGCCACTGTAGTTCTCATCTACCAAAGCACTGAAAGAAAAGCAAGTTATACAGTATATAGATTCAAACATAACAGTATTAAACAGCATTGGTTTATGTGAACAAAAGGAATATTGGAGAATTATTTGAGAACCTATTTATTCCTGTGTTATTTTATAAACTAAAATCTCTTCAAGCGTTCTCACTTATCAGGGCATACATAGTAACGTAGTAACTGAGGCTGAAAAAAAGACAGTGTCTATCAAGTTCAATCTTTTTAGATCTCCTCTGATACTTGTGATACTCTTTAGATCTCCTCTGATACTTGATTCGCAGGAAAACAAAGGAAAAACCCACTGAAACATTCACAGTTTTCTCATAATGGAAAAAAGTTTTTCCTGACCCCAAATACTGGCAATCGGTTTACTTCCTGGATCAATATTCCTCCTTCTCTTGTTATCCAACATAACCCTATATGCCATTTTTATTAAACAAATACAACCAATCGCTTTTTAAAGTTATCTATTGAACCTGTTGTCACCACCTCCTTTAATAGAGAGTTCTGCAGTCTGACTGCCCTTACCATGAAGAATCCCTTTACTTCTTTAAGGCGTTATTTGTTTTTCTCATAACCTCAAGAGATGTCATCTTATCAGTTGAAAATCTCTTGGCACAAAAACTGCTCCTGACTAAACCTTATGTTGACCCTGGATGTATTTATAAATGGTAATCATATTCATTCTTGGGTGCCTTTTTTCAGAAAAAAACACATTTAATTTAGTTTGTCTTCCTTCATGGTTTAGTCCTTTAATTCCCCTTATTAATTATGTTGCCCTTCTATGTACCCTTTCCAGCTCTACAATGTCCATTTTTAAATGTTTTCCAAAATTGTACTCCATGTTCCAAATAAAGGCATACTAGGGGTGTATATAATGTCTGTATTTGCTTTCCTTGTGTCTATACCCTTTTTTATTGTATGGTAATATTTTACTTGCCTTTGCAGATGCTGTTTGGAATTGAGCCCTGTTATGTAGGTGATACCCTTAAATTTGTTCCATATAGATTATAAACTAAAAAAAAAAAAAAAATATAGGAGCTCAATCAGAGAACGAACTAACCTTAATAGGTTAGTTCTATGGACATGATAACCCACTCTGAGAGCAACCTCTTTTAGCTCACTTGTGCCCTTCACGGGAGAAATATCCTATAGTGTATCAGTCTGGTTCCACTCACTAGAATGGTCCAGCCCCGAAATACCAGGCAATTCTACCCTGAACAGGAGAAGCAGCAAACCCCATACGTACGTTTCGGCCTTCATTGGGCCTCGTCAGTGAGGTGTAGCTAAACTAGATTATAAATTGCATGATTATTTTTCCTTCCCAAAAAGCATAATTTTACATTAATTTCTACTAAATCTCATCTGCCATTTAGTTGCCCATCCTTCTAATTTATGTAAGTCCCTTTTGCATTGAAAGAACATACTTTTTCTGATTTAATTACCTTACACAACTTGGTGTCAACAGCAAATATGGAGACACTTTTTCCAATCCTACTTCTAAGTCATTAATACATATGTTAAAAAGGAGAGGACCTAATACTAAACCTTGAGGAACCTCACCACATTAGTCCAATCTGATGTGGTGAGGTTCCTCCTTTACAACAACAATTCATTGATTAGCTAATTATAAACACTGCACTTCACAGTCTGTTTATTTATGAGATGCATGAACTACAGAGGGCAGAGCCAAACATGTAAATATTGTATGATGTATGCAGAAAGAAACAACGTTGATGACTTTCAAGTATATGTGTAGCTGCTTTCCATTGAGCATGTGATGGGGCAAGCTGAAAGCTTATCAAAATACACAGGAGTGCGGAGGACACAAACACGGCCATAAGCAGTGTCTGTTAAAATAAAGAACTTACTTAACACACTGAATTCTTTGGTCTTGGCTTATATAGCTATTAATGTTGTTAGATTGTTATATACTTCACAGGCAGATATGTTTCTCAAGCTACCTGAGGTTACTTAGAGTTCCTATTATTATTAGTATAATATTACGTAGCCCTATACAGGGGTTAAGTACAAGTCAAAAACAATTTGAACACCATGCAAAAGAATGGAGGGTCCTGTTATTGACCTTTAATTCAAACATACACAGTGATTTCCCTAAAGGACCTCATAAGATTGAAAACTCTCCAACTTACATTCTAAAGGGTATGGGTGAGGTATAGGAGAGTGATAGATGCGTAGTGCATATTATTACATAGTTATATATTTACATAGTAATTGAGGTGGAATAAAGATGTTCAGTCAAGTTCAACATTTTTAGACCTCTTCTGATCATTATAATAAGTGGATTATTTATTACCTGATAATAATTGTTGATAGCTAATTATTAATTATTAATTGGTCCAGAGGAAGGCAAACAGAAAAAAAACACATTGAAAAACATAAATTCCTTCCTGACCCCAGATACTGTTGATCAGTACTCCCTCTCTAATTAACCAGGATAACCCTGAATGCCCTTTTTATTCAAAAATATATCCAAACCCTTTTTAAAGTTATCTATCAAATCTGCTATCACCACCTCCTTTGGTGGAGAATTCCACAGTTTAACCACACTTACTATGAAAACCCCTTTTCTTTCTTTAAGGTGAAATATTTTTTCTTCTAACCTCAAGGGATGTCCTCTTGTCAATTGAAAACCTCTTGGTACAAAAAGTACACTTGACAAATTCCTATATTTACCCTCAATGTATTTATATAAGGTAATCATATCCCCTCTTGCGAGCCTCTCCTGTCATGTACAATTGGTCCTCTGAGCACCTTCATCAGTCATGATAAAGAGAAATATATATTTTTATGTATATGTAGTTAAGTAATAATGAATCATTTATTGAAAAAAATTAATATACCGTATGTATTTATAATTAATACATGCAGCCAGCAATAGCCTGAAGAGCTAACAATCTGTTTCTATTTTCCGCCAACATAGAATATACACTTTGAGTGTTGGTGGCCTGATGATAAAGTGAAATGAATGTTCCAAGTGTGCATTATAAATAGGCTGTGTATGCGAGGAAAGCCGTTTGGTTTATTGCGTAAATCGGCATTGTATATTCGTAATGTTATTAATGTAATACGCGGCTCGTGAGCATTTTCCAACTTTTGTAATAGTGTATTTTTTAGTTTGATGTGTAAAGTGGCAGTGTTTTGCGCGGTCTGGGGTCGTGTAGCCTCGTTTTCATTTTTTTTGCCGGCCATTTTTTTCCTCGCTTGTGCGATTTTCGAGGGGCGAAAATTGTCTAAATGTGCTTAAATTCGCGTTCCACCTCACTCCCAGACATCCTGGCTTTTGCCCCGTGCTGTCTGTGATGTTTTTGTAGTTTTTTATTGTTGTATTTAGTGTGTTTTTATTTATTTTTTTGTTTTCGCAGTTTGTCCGTTAATCTTGTATTTTTTTGCGTCTTGTATCTTTTTTTTCTAAGTCCCGCATCTCGTATTTTTGTTTTCTAACTCCCGCGTCTCGTAAATTCTTTTTTTCTAAGTCCCGCGTTTGTCAGCCGCTTGCAGGCCAAGGCGATCCCGCATTTAGGAAGTCTTTTGTGGCTAAGTGTAGCTCTAAGTGTAGCTCCTAAGTGCTACGTGTTAACGGCTCACCTCGCTTTGCGAGGCTCGCAGCAATGAGCGCCTTTGGCGCTCATCGCCTAAGTGCTACGCGTTAACGGCTCACCTCGCTTCACAATGCTCGCTAGCGATGAGCGCCACCTAACTCGTACTCACCACGCAATGCGTGACGACGTCTTGCAGTTTGACAACTATTATATGTGATCGTAAGCACTGCTGCTACTATCCAGCTGATCTTGTGTGCTGTAGTGTTTTATTTTTGATACATGAAGGGGGCATACATATCTTACATTTACTGCCAGTTTTTCTTCTGAAACCCTGAAAAGCTGTAATATTGTCTTGGACCTAGTATTATGCTCTCATAACATGGCCTGTATCGAGAGAATCCATCTAAGCCATTCACTTACAGTATATCACATTTTGTAAAGGATACAACAACAAAGGGTGCTTTAGTATTGAAATAAGAACTTAACTGTAACGTTAAATATATCTACCTGCATCAGATCCTGATATTACTAAGCACAGTTAGAAGCTCTTCAATGCAGGCCATGGCAGTATAAAGTTACAGAGACACAAGAGGTCCACTGCTCTTACTAACCTGTAAACAACAATACATATGGATGGCAAGACACGGGACAATTGCCTCACCCCCTCACTCCAGTACATGTTGAATTGGACTTCATTTTCCTGGACCTTACAAGGTGATCTTTTTGACTGCTACCATATTCATACTGATTTATTTAAACTGCTACTATAACAGCATTTATGTATTTAAGTAACTTAATTTAGTCACTTTTTCTGTTTGTTTACTTTGTAATAACACTATTGCACTTCACCTCCTGACTGCAGTCTGCTTTTGAACTGACCCCACCTGCCTTCACACTAACCAGGTCCACACCCACCCACCTATGAGTCTTGCTGTTTTATAGTGCTGATCTCTGTACTATTCCCTTCTGTAAGGGAGTTGGAACATGAAGTCCAGTATCTCCGCTGGTATACCGTTAAATATCCATATAGAAGCACTGCAGTCTCACAAGCCCCAACCTCCCATATTGGACGACACTCAATTGGGAGTCAAAGAATACTGTATTTATTTTGTTGTGCAGAAATATATATACACATCTCTTCCCACAGGCAATACACATCCCCCATAGTTGGCAACACAATACACAAAGAGGGACAATAGGTGTGGTCACACCTCCCTGAGGCTACCTGACTACTTTGATACAATCAGACATTGATCAGATTATACTTCTTTGTTCTATGTCTCATAATGAAAACACTTTATACAATAGACTTCCTTATCTTATGAGGAGTCTCTGTAATAGGATTATCTATTAGCCTAGTAGCTGTAATATTCTGAGCCAATATATTCTGTAGAACATAAAACAACATATCTACAGTACAGCAATGTGATCATATTTTAACCATAACCATAAAACAGGGTAAAACAGTGATGGGTTCCGTTACACCTGCATTTCTCACAGCAGGTACAACCCAGACATAAACACTAAGTGCCCTATTAAATTCACCAAATTGTAGTTCCTGAAGCCTGTAAAGGAGCGGCAATTAACTTGGCCTCTTTTTGCCACCCGCAACCGATCTGCGGGTTACAGGCCAAAAAACAACAGCGGTTGCCAAAATCATAACTCCGACCCAGCTAAGGCTTTGATCTTTCCAGCCTGTAAATGTTACAATTGCGAATCTCTATTACATTGGTATAAGTTCTCAGGCCCACAATTGTTTTCACACCCGTAAATGGCAAATGTAGCCAAAAATCCTACAGGTACTAGAGAGGATCCACAATGGGATTAAACTCCTGTCCGTAGCACTGTAAAAGAAAATATAAACACACTACTGCATTTAAAATTACAGGGAAAGTGATGAAAGTTATTAATAATAAAAGCACAACATTCTCAAGCTTGAAAATCTGCAATATATATATATTTTTTTATGTTTAATTTCTGTGTTATATCGATCCCGGCAATCAATGTGTTAATACATATATTATAACTTGCATGGACTTGAATATTATATTTATTGATTTTTTCATATTGCATTATTTCTGGAATGTGGGTCCGATCGCAACTCGGACTTCAAAACCATAAGTGATTGAAATTTAACCTCCATGTTTTAGTGACGTAATGATGATGGTCTCTTTTACTATTGGCTCAGTCTAAACCAATAACTATATAACTATAATGATTTGAATACTTCATCGTACTAACTCCCCTCATTTTCATTTGCACCCATAAGTCTACAATTACTCTCACTCTAACTGATTTACAAATGCCACAACAGCACTAAGAAATGCACACAATTTCCTCAGCTCACATGTTTACAAATTCTTCCCAGATCTCCCCAAATACACCAGCTAACTAAATAAGCCCTTGGTCCTGTCCTTTGCACTTTAATTTCTTCACTTTTATTTAACTCATCTGCTTTAGAATTTAGGCTTAAAAGATTATAAGCTCTTTGAAAATGCTGTAATTCCTCAGCACCTGAGACAAATATAGGCGTAACCACACAAATTTTCAAGCAGTCCAAAAATGTTTCCAAAACCACTAGCTCATGTGCAGTCACGTGGAGAAGGAAAGACCCCAAGACTCACCTAGATACCTCTACACCAATAACCCATGAAGGGACCAAGAACGTTGGTGTGCATCTGATGGCTTCCTTGGAGCTGTGGAAGACCTCCTTCTGCAATGTGTCTGTATCAGAAAAGAGACTTGGAGTTAGAGATAATGGGGGCATTTCATTCTGCACAAATCAGTGCTGGGGAACCGCACCTACCTTTGGATGATACCCACTGCACTTCTGATCACCAACTTCACAATTCATTGTCTTGCTGCCCCGTTCCCTCTCAGAAAAGACTTTCCTGTGACCATACTGAACTGATTCAAAATCAAGACACCAGCAAATCTGCAGGTCACTGTACTCCTTATCCACATTCCATGCAGACTTATGGGTTGAACTTTTGATAGTCCGCCACTTACTAGTTTGGATTTAAAATGATCCTGAAACTATAACTACCCCCAATAATCGTATTGCGAGTCTCACCCACTGTCTACTTACTCCCATTTCCCCCTCCTCTCCCTCCCTTGTGTCTCCTTCCCCCCCTGTTTTTTCACCCCCTCTCCCCCCTGTGTCTTTCCTCCCTGTCCCCCCCTGTGTCTTTCCTCCCTGTCCCCCCCTGTGTCTTTCCCCCCTGTCCCCCCTGTGTCTCTTTCCCCACCTCTCCCTCTCCTGTGTCTCTTGCCCTCCTCTCCCTCCCCTGTGTCTCTTCCCCCCATGTCTCTTTCCCCCATGTCTCTTCCCCCCTCCCTCCTGTCTGTTCCCCTCCATTTCCCTCCTCTGTGTCTCTTCCCCCTCCTCTCCCTCCCTGTGTGGCTACCCCCTCCTCTCCCACCCCTGTGTGTCTCCCCCTCCCCTTTGACTCTTCCCCCTCCTCTCCCTCCCCTGTGTGTCTCCCCCTCTTCCTCTGTGTCTCTTCCCACTCTTCTCACTCCTTTTTGTCTCTCCCGCCTCTCACTCCCCTGTGTCTCTCCCCCCCCCCTCTCACTCCCCTGTGTCTCCCCCCCTCCTCTGTGTCTCTCCCCCCTCTCACTCCCCTGTGTCTCTCTCCTCTCCCTCCGCGCCGCGCAATGCGCATGCACAGCCCAATGCGCCTGCGCGGCCCCTTACTCAATGCGCATGCGCAGCTTACAGCGATATGCGCGTGCGCGACCCTGTGCCAATGTGCATGCGCGGCTTATGCCGCACTATGCGCATGTGCGCCCAATTAGCGTCAGTCGTAGTTGTCAAACTGCGACTTGTCTCAAGCTTGAAGACGAATCGCAGTTTGATAACTATTATATGTGATATATATATTGAAAAGAGGTATTGGGGTAGAGCAGCAATGGTTAAGGGTCTTGGGAAGGTTTGCTGTTATGGGAAGGGGTCTTTGGGAGCAGAACCATTATGGGGGAGGATCACTGAGTGATTTGATTTTAGTGGGGCCCAGCGCAAAACATTGTTTACAAAAAAATTGTTGTCAATATATTTGTTTACCCTACATCCTTACTATATATAAAATGCATTGTTGTGAAATTATAAATTCAATTACACGTAACCTATGTGACATCTATATTCATACTTAACTGGAAATTTACATGCTTTTATGTCAGTGGTGTGTTTAGGCCTAGGCCTATGGCAGAACTTTTTTCAGGTGTAACAGGCAGTGTAATACCATAGAATAATGTTTGAATAGGCACAGAAATGCCTCTTTGTAGTTATGTTTGTGTCTTAAACTGTACCTGACACTTTCTGATATGCATGACTACTTATAAATCTATGATTTGGAATATAGCAGTGGCATAGGAGTAGTAATAAATGCTGTGTGGGGCTCATTGGTTAGCTGGGGCTTGATGGGAGCTTAAATCGAAATGGGCTCAGGGCAGCATAAAACCTAAATATGCATATGATTTATAAAATATTCTAAGAAACCATTAAACTTGATCAATAGACTTTGTTTGTTTTTCAGTTACAGGTAAGACTTTATTTGTGAGCTAGAGCTGCGGGTCTAATAGAATATTGATTTTGTGTAACTTTAATTATTTAGTGCTCGTAATATAATGGAGCTGTGCTAAAACCACTGGCTTTCTAAGGCTAGTTTTGCGGGTTTGGTTGGCCCTGTAGTGATTGTGGGCAGGAAACTCATAATCAGATTGTGAGTAGCTAATAGAATATGTGGCAATATTAAGAGCATGTTTAAGTGTGTATATATTTACAAATTGGGCAACAGAATAGGGCCCATAGTTTGTAACAGAGTCCCTTTAACAACTGTATTGCTGACGGTCCACTCCCTTATCTAAATGCATTATATTTTGTGAATTATAGAGTTTTCCTTAATTGTTCTTTCAGGTGATTATTTTCATTTGCTGAAAATTGGATTCCAGTAACTGACCTAGACCTTGGGGTCACTGTGCATGATAGTATTAGGTGTATATCAAATCTAACTCTTAGCACCAGATCTATCCCCTTCTCTTCTAGCACAAGTTTCCAACTGCCTCTCAAGCATATCCTTCTGGATGTCTGCCCATCAACTCAATCTCAACATGACAAAGACTGAGCTCCAAATCTTCCCACCCTCTACTATAGCCTCCATTCCTCATATCTCTCTAACTGTTGACAATGTCATCATTACTCCCACCTCACAGGCACGCTGGAGTTCTATAGGACCCTGCCCTCTCCTTCATCCCTCATATACAATCATTAACTAAATCTTGTCTCTTCCATCTAAAAAATATCTAAAAAATATGTCACTTCCTTAAACATGACACAACTAAAATCCTTCAGGACTTTTCTTGTGCTGCCCCTATTCTCTGAAGCGACTTGCCTCGCTCCACTAGATTTTCTTCATGCTTCAAAACCTCACTAAAAACACATCTGTTTAAAGAAGCCTATCACCTGCTGCCTTAACATGCACAACACATCTTTCACCCTCCCCACCATACCCAACTCATTAGATTGTAAGTTCGCGAGTTTTCAATCTTGTAAGGTGTTTCAGCGAAAGCTCCACGCACACTAGATTCTAAACTCAAAGACAGGTCTCTTCATTCTTTGCTATCTGTCAATTTTGGTTTTGCCTCATACTTAACCTTTGTTCAGCGCTACGGAATATGTTGGCGCTTTACAAATAAAGATAATAATAATAATACGCAGCTGTGGAGTTGTGTTTGTGTGGGATTTGTTTGTTGTCTGATTATTCCTGTAGGAAGACGACCTGCCCCTGATTTTCTTAGCTCATATAAGAACATTTTCGGTGCGCATTTAAGCCATTTTACATTGAATTATTTGTACAATTTAGAGTATGTTTGTTTTTAACTGTCAGGGTAGGATGTCATGGTGAGAGCTGTGTTTAATGTTCCAGGAAGGTCAGGTTTCACGTTGCTGTGCCGTGTATTTTGAAAGCTCTTAAGGTATTTTATGCTGAGGTCAGTATAAGAGAATAAGATTTGTAATTGATTGTTAAGTTGCTATCTTTAGTAACCTACAAATGCAGCAATAATATAGGAAAGTAGGGAATGAAAATCCACAGAAATATTCAAAAAGAAATTAAAATAAATGAAAAAAACAATAAAGGCATATATTGTCATTAATATGAGTATGGTACAAACCAACAAGTTCTATAGTGCATTGCATTGGGTGACCCTTCATTCTCTTTTTTTTGTACAATCATATTTTTACTTATTTGAAATAATCATTACGTATTACAACTGCCATATTGATTCATACCACCGTCTCAGTGTGTGTATTTATTTATTCTGCTTTATTTCATAAGAAATTATGTGTCTGCCAAGTTCTGCTCTTCAGTGGGCTGGATAAGGCCAAGGAGATTGATTCTACCCACAGATCTGACCCAGTTCTTCAATCTCTTCACATAGGACGGCAGCAGAAGAGTGATGATTCCAAAAAATAAAAAGTAATTTTCCTTCAAAGAAACACACCATTGCTATGTGTCCCAGAGAAAAAAATAATCTTTATTCTCAGGTGTCATCTTTTATACAATTTTACAGAACAGAGTAACAATGAAACATTTGCACAACAAACATAGTTTCCTCAACTTGGGGCCTTTTCATAAAGAGGAAAAACACACAGGGAAGGGACAGGGGGGAGATGCTGGAAAGAGACACATGGCATTCCCAAGCACAAAACTTGCAGGTTAATGAAACCTGCAAGGAGCGGACTGTACAGAAGGCGGGAGGAAAGGCTCACATTGCAGGGCTCACAATGAGCACCGCAAGCGGGAGAGGCTTGCAATGAGCGCTGAAGGCACTCATTGAGAGCCCCACGATGAGCCTTGAAAAGCGCCGAAGGTGATCAGTGCAAAGCAGGAAAGTTGAAGTACACAGGGCAGAGGCTCGCAATGAGTGACGAAGGCGCTCAGCGCTGGGCTCTCGATGCGCCCCAAAGGTGCTCAGAGGAGCAAAAGCAAACAGCATTGCCAGCCTTACAATTTTAATTCCGTCATTTTTGACGGGCAAGTTCCTAGTTATTTGATAATGTTGAACAGTGTGTTACTTTTTTGAAAATGTAGCTCCCAAAGCAGCATATACTACTTTGAATGTCTAACTGCCTTTGGTGGGTTGTCCCTGTCAGCCAATGTGCAGCAATACATTTTAGTAGCTGCTTTTTGATTCATTTGTAACTAAATTCCTCATTAGGAGCTTGGCTGAAGCCTTGATTTCCTTCACAAAAGGCACACTAGTTTGGATTAGAATATGTAAAATCCTTTGCTTCTTGCCAAAGCTTACTGAATTGGAATGTCCTGGATTCCTCGCACTAGTACTGTTATCAGCTAGATTTTTTAGAAATTATTTGCATATTGTTCAGATCTAATAGTTGTGTTTGTTCATTAAAGAGATATAATCATTTAGCCTTCTTAGCCTTCTATAATATGCTATAGTCTATAGTAAAGATAAACAACTTTACAATATGCTTTCTATTTTAAGGCAACTGTCCTAGTGTAATATAGTATATTGCAAAGTGCAGACTAATGGGGATATTAATATTAAGAAGCAATGTAATGACCTGGGAACAAACTGTTGTTCACTGTAGTTGTCATACAATAGGGTTTAATTTATTTATGTAATCAATGATTAGCAATAAAATCTGTATTTTGTAGAAAAAACATCTATGTTGCTTTTAAAACTAACATGTGAAGGAGCATTGCAGCTTCCAGCAGATGTACTCCCCATTTAGGAGTCCAAGGGGTGAAAGTGGATCTGCCCAGAAAGCTACAGGAGGGAGGTAGACAGATAAACAGGGTTAGGAGGACAACAGGTAACACATGACAGGGGATCTGCTGATGACTAAAAACTGATTTTGTTCCTGATTTGTTTCCTAATTTTATTGATAATCAGTAACTAAATAAACAAATGAAACCTTATAGTATGAGCACTACAGTGACCCTTTAATCTTATTGAATATTTAGATTGTATGTTTGCAAGTTTTCAATTTTGCAAGGTACTTTGGGAAAGCACTCTGGACACTGGATTCTAAGCTCAAAGACAGGGCCCTCCATTCTTTGCAATGTCTTAATATTGCTAATGTTTTTGCGTTGATCGTAACCCATGTATAGCGCTACAGAATATGTTGGTGCATTAATAATAAATGATAATAATTGAATGTTAAAGGAACATAAAACATTATTAGGCTCATGTATCCACTGTGCAGAGATAGTGTAAACGTTTAAATGAATTGCATTAAATATGACTTGTTGTACTGAATGTTCTTCAATTTATCCAGAGGTGTTACACAGGGGTGTTAGAGCCAAAACAATTTTGGATGGATATAGCTCCTTGTATACACACACCAAAAAAAAAAACAGGTTCTACACACAAGCATACAGACATTAGAAAATCTGAGAGTGTACTAGACACTGTAAATCAGTGTCCACTTTTACCAATAGCTCTACAAAATGGACAATTTTAATAATAAAATGCCTTTGTTATAAGATTTTTAATTGATTACTGTGCAAAAATAATGACATATTTGAACTTAGAGTGAATATCTTATTCCAATGGTGCCTGTAAAGCAAAAACAAAAAAAGGCACCAGAATATCAACATACCTAGATATAAGATTATATATCTGTGTACACATTCTGTATAATTGTTTATTTATAAAGCTATTTGCTGTGTATTTATAATTGCTTAGTTATACATTTTATTCCACAGTGTTCAGAGTAGTTATTACTCATTAGCCCATGAGTAAGCCCTAAGAAGGGCGAAATGGACCGTCAGGACTATTTTCATAAAAGCGCAAGTACTCTGGTTATTCTTATTCTCATTCATTTGGGAAGTATAATTGTATAGTAAAAGGTGGCTTGTTATTATTATTTTGTATCCTTATCACTACTGAAAATTTCTTGTCTGCATTCATGATAATAGTAGTGTGAGGTTGTAGAGAGTTGAGCATTCTGCTACTCTATTTCAAGCCCTAGCGTATACTCCCTACATATATATATATATATATATATATATATATATATATATATATATATATATATTTCAAAAAATATTTTTCTAACCGAAGAGTACTATGCACGCTTTTTTTTGTTTTTTTACGTTGTTTTTAACTTTTTTTGAGCTGCCAATAACTTTATAACTTCCCAAGGATTAGCAAAGTAATTTTGCCATATGAGGTAAGATATTATTATTATTATTATTATTATTATTATTAAGATACCAATATAGAAATTAGAGATATAGACTACTATTTCTTTAGAGGGGGCATCTCTAGCCATTACAGTTTTTTATTAAAGAATAAATTAAAGAAGAGACATATGTCCCCCAGTACTCCTTGTTACTATATATACTGTTGGTTATCCCTATCATATGTTATCAGCTCTTAATTAGTAGCCATCAGTCAGTTCCTATCCATTATCTATTTTCTGTTCCCTTTCTCGTTACTATTATTATTAGTTAATACAGACCATATAAACAAAAATGGTTCAATTTAAAATGGTAATAACAAATGTGATAGAGTATTATCTGATATGAATAAGGCTGTAAATAAAAACAGTGCTAATAGGATACACACAGTGCAAGGCCACAGCTGGTCATGTGAGGAGAAGAGAAAATAATTGGTATATACTGTATGTAAAGTTGCAAATCAGATTTGTTCACATATTCACAATTGGTATATAGTGATTGATGAGGATGGCTTGAAGTAGGAAAATTGTAAGAGAAGTGGAGAGCAGCCAATTCCTTACATGATGAGAAAATTCAAGGGCCAGTATAGTTTAGTGAAAACTTCACATGTTGGTGCGGTATGTATCAAACTATCAACATGAGCTGCTATGTAAGCAATGAATATGAAATCATGTGTTAGATAAAACATAACTATAGAAGACTCTGCTTGTCTTATTCCTTGTACTTTTATCTTGGACTGCTAGTTTTCATATAGCCTGAGGTGGTGTTGTTACATGAAGACGTGCTCTTCTATTTTATCAAGAGACTTTTCACACAACTGAACTTGTATACAGAGAGTAATCCAGCTCCTAAATACCAGGCAATTGTACCCTGAACAGGAGAAACATCAAACCCCAGACTTACATTTCATCCTTGATTGGGCCTCGTCATTGAGGTGTAGTTGAACTCCCTAAGAAGTCCACGTCTGGAACCCCCTATGGCATTACAACATATGGTTAATTTGTCTTCATTAAACTTCCTTATTCTCATACAGGTTCCACTAGTTGATGGAGTAAATTTACGAAGATATATTAAATCTGTTATGCAAACACTACTTTTTATAATGTATAAAAAGCGTATTTAAATGCATTATAGAAAACATTAGGCTTTTTTGTCCTTGTAATAGATGACAGGTGATATAGCCATGATTTATCTAGTAACTTCCCAACAGAATAAACTGGGAGTGTCCAAGAGCAGCCATGCAGTTGTCCCTACGAATGAAGTGCACATTCACAACTGTTTGCAAAGCATAGCTGTATATCCAGCCAGGCATATGTATGTCTTGTATGTAGTAGAGCATATGGTCCACTTCAGCTGGATAAATTCATCATGGTAATTCACCTGTCACTGAGTATTATGGATAGACAAGTAAACACTTTTCTTCCATTATGTTAGATCAACCTAGCACTTTGGAGCCAAATAGGTCTCAGAACAGACAAACATATGGTTCATTTGTCATCTCCAAATGTGGGTAGTTTAAATAGCCAATAATGGTACATGAAACATGAGACTTTAACAAGGAATAACTTCCCTCAAGTTTAACAGTATTCATCCGAAAATCTATTAGTCTTCTGATTATAGCAGTGAATTCAGATAAGTATCCATTTGGTAATTTGTTTTATGTTCCCTACAACTCCTATTTTGCTACCTCCTCAAAATCAGTGGAGCAATAAAAGGTGTGTTCCACAACTTCTCCATATCATTAACACTTCTCATCATGTATTATTTCATATATTTAGGCTACATGTCTAATATCAATACAGTTACAGTATTTGTTTTTACATGTTAATCCTACTTCTCTGCTCTCAGTCTTCTTAAACACCTCTGCTTTTCTTTGCCAATATGACATCCCCAAACCTTTTTCCTTAATTTTTTTCTCTATATTCAACTCTGTTCTCTGCCCATCTCCACTTCACACCCCTTCCTATTTCAAAGCCAAAAACTTTGCTTTAAAAAAAAATGATAATATCCAGAATTACCTCTCTTTTCCACACAATAACCACAGTCATACTAATGTTCCAGTGCTTAACACTATTCATCTAGTTGAATATAAAACAATAAAAAGGGAACTTTATTATATTGATTTAAAAAATACTACCTCTTAACGATATATGCAAGTGAGCTGGATGAGGAATGCATCTGATATAGTAGAATTGGTAGCGTATGAAAAAAAATTAGCATGATAAAATACCAAAATAAACATTTAAACAGTTACCCTAAAGTTTGCTGAATTTCTTGCATTTGGAAACTGTTTTCTATCAATGTTTACACCCCATGAAAATCCCATGGGAAATTAGCATAACAAATACATTGTATCTTTTTGATCTGTGAATTGAGCTGCAGCTTTCTTTTAGATTTCTGTAATACCCAGAACAAGGTCTGTGTCCCTTCATTCACTGATTGTTTTATCTACATCCCAAGTGATACTTCCCCCAGACCCAGAGAAATGCCCCTGTAACCCCCCAGCCCCAGTGATTTACCCCATCACCTCCCCCACCCCAGTGAATTGCCCCTGTGATCTCTCCCAACCCCAGTGAATTGCATGCACTCACTCACACAGAGACACATGCACAGACCATGATCATTGCAGGTCATTGCAGAACCATATATCAAGCATAAATGCTCATTCGCCTAAAAGACAAATTAAAATAGGAAGCAGCTGAAATGTTTGGTTTCAGTACAATTATAATTTGTCAGAATGTATCAAGGAGAGGATGTATGTCTAAAGAACAACTGTGTTGCTCAAGCATTTTTACTTGAATGTACATTCATGGTCCTTTAAGGACCCCGTTTAGCAGCCTCATCTATGCTGGCTGCATACAGCATTGCTGATTGGCTGCAAAGCGGACATGCCCACATTGACAGGGTACACAATTAGAGAATTGTACCCTGAGAAGCTCAATCCTGGGGTGTAAACACCACTTGCAACCGTTTTATTTTTATTTTTTTATGCAAAGTTTAAAAAAAACATATGTAATCATACACCACAAATTCCACTCTACAGGATGCATTCATAACCCAGCTCACTTTAATATGCCTTTACACACAATCTGGTTGGATGAACAAATTATCCAATATAATAGCGGTACACAGTAATCACTTCAATATCTCATGAGAAATAGTCACACTGTAAATTGTAAATAGCATGGAAGATACAAAAGTACCAGATATTAAATATCAATAATTGATGTAATTACCTAAAGTAGCACAATTGTATATAAAGTAATACTAACAATGTAGCAACTGAACAACAGAATCCCTGTGTCTCCTTTCATAGACCTCCTATCTAAAGGGCTATGTTGTGCCCCACAAGCTGGCTAAATGCCCTGCACTAATACGAAGGAAACATCCACAACAATGTAAAATAGACCAAAATTGTATCATTCCAAACCAAGATGGTGTGAAAGTAGATTCAAATAATTCATACACACAGCTAAAAACAAATGTAGCCTTATAACAACCCAATTGGAGAAAAATTATACTGGTGTGATATGGGTTTCACTCAGACACCCACATGATAAAACCCTATTGGGTAAAAGTAATATGCTGAATCAAAATGTATCACTAAACTTATTTATAAAAAATGAACTGCAGTTGTGGGGGCAATATTTTTTTCTTAACTTAATGCATCACCCTGGGTGTATGGGAGATAAGGGAAAATGGGTTTAAATGTCTTTCCACGATCTAAAAAGCCTAAGTTGGCACTTGACCCAGCTTATTAGGGAGTAGTGATCAAGCCTCCCTGCTTGCACTTATGAAATACAAGGTTGCCACCTGTGGTGTACTCATATCTAATATGTAATTGCCAGAGATTATATGTAATTTTGCTTGTACTGATATCACTTCCTTTCACATACTATGATTTGCCAGTATCAGCTATTGCTATTCAGTCTAGCAGGAGTGTTGTGTTAATCATCATGTAAGAAATTAAGGTGTAATTCCTAGAGATTCTATTCTTTTGAGAATGATTGACAAATAAAACACACAAATAAGATTTATGAATTAACATATATATATTTAAATGCACAAAAAACAAATAATCATACAAGAACGAGTGGGAAAAAACAAACCCCAAACAAAGTCAAAACATATTCAAGATTAAATTGTCACAAAATGTAGAGGTATATGAAAAATAGATATAAACAAAGGAAGAATAAGGTTAAACCATGTACAGAAAAATATAACTCATATAGATATATGTGGCACAAAATGGCTGACTCCTACAACTATTTAAGAAAGAAAACCCCCTAATGTGTCATCACTTCAGGAGAAAAGAAAATGTATATCACAAAAATATACAGTGAGATAAAAAAAACATAATGATATTTATGTCAACAACACATAATCTCAGTATACAGTTTAATCTATACCAACATATCATTAATATATCAACAGTATGCAGATAAAAAGGAACCCTTAGTCTTTACACCAATATGTATATCACTATATCAACAGTATGTAGATAAAAAGAAACCTTAATCTTTACACCAATATATATATATATCACTATATCACCAGTATGCAGAGAGGGGCAAAACAAAATATGTATAATATATATATATATATATCACCAGTATACAGACATAACATTAGCAAGCCTTTCAGCAGTGACAAAAGGGTGAGAAGAAAATAATAGTTATTTGAATAATCAACCAGAACAACATAGATTACCCTGTTGGACTCAATAGTTTAAGGAATCGATATAGTCACCACATCAAAGTCTACAGCTCACTCTGGCCTTCCTCAGGGAGTTCCTTCCTTGGAGGTTCTCTCTAGAACTCTCCCCAGAACTAACTTCCATGGACAGTGCAAGGGTTTTTATAATACATTTTGCTGTCTCTGTTCTCTGTAAAAGGTCATATATGGTGCTAAGTTAAATTAACTAGCTAGTTCTTAATTTTATATCCCTACAGCCATCTAGGGACTTCAGCTGTCTAACTTATAAAAGTTTCTCACACCTACCAAGGCTCTGTTTTTAGTGTAAATACAGGCCATTTGTCATGTTATTGGGTCTTGGGTTATTTTGATCTCAGTATGCTTGCAGCTGTTACCTTTTATAACAGTATCTGATTTATACAAGAGTCTATCTATTCAATCATCTCTAATTTATATACACATATATGCATACACACACATATATATATATATATATATATATATATATATATATATATATATATATATAAAAATATACACATACATGCATACACACATATACATACATATACACATTTACATCCAGAAGAAGGAAAAATAAAAAGACCTAATTCATTGTGGGCCTATTTCACATTTTGTGCCATTATACATAACCCATTTCTTATAAGATCCCCTCCTAGAGAGTGAATTAATTTTCAAATAATGAGCTCTCTCTTGATTATATTTTCCTGTATAATAGTCTTTCCATAGTTTTAACCTTTGATTTGATTCGGCAGAATACAATAAGTCCAAATACTATAATGGCAGCCTGAATAAGAATGAGTATTTTAAAGGTTAGACGTAAAATTGGATGTTGAGATGCATTATAAATAGAATCCCAGGTTGTTTTGGATAGTTCATCGATAGCATTCTCCACCATCTTTGTATGCTGTTTGACCTGTAACAGATGTTGTGGTGTTCTTTCCATTAACATATGTAAGTCTGTTGATAATGGTGGTATAGGAATTTTGAATTCTGGTACAGACCTACTGATTTCCTCTTCATACCTTAACCTTACCTTGATTTGGGAAATGTCATGGTAAACTGGGACTGGGAGAACTGTGTGACCATTGATTTTCAAAATTTTGTTGACCATAAGACAAAAATTAGGATTTTGAAATTGACACTCTCGATTCCCATATATCAAATTGGATCCAGTTGACACAATGCAAAATTTGCCCTCTCCAACGTATGTTACCCTGGTCATCCCCTCATGCCACTTTGTTAATTTTATTGCACAGATTTTGGAAGAATCCTCTTGGTTTAACTCTTCTTTTTTTGATGCAAATCCACATGGAGGTTCGGCAGTGTCCATGACGTTACACCTACATACATATTGTTCATTTTGCTTAGTACAACAAGACATATGTGGTGTCTTCCATTCGCCAGACGACTGTTTCACCATTAGTTGGGGTGGATCATGGAATTCTTTTAACACATGTCCATCAAGATTTCCAAGAGAATGTATCTGCACCAAGTCTCTGTATATTTCTTCTGTAGACACGATAGGTAATGAAATGGTAAGAGGTATTTTCAAGCTAAAAGGGTTGTCATTCTCTATTGTGTGTCTTGTAATTTTACCCAAATCGCGAATAGTGTACATGGTCACACCAGTTCCAGGTTTGCCATACCATTTCCAAATCTGGTCATCTGTAATAAAATCAAAAATACGTTCAAGTTCAATATCTCTGAGGATATCAGTTAGTTTGCTGAGTAAGTAATCCCCATAACCTACACACGCAATGGCTTTTCCTATTCTATTTTCCCGGGCTTCACTGTTATTTATTTCTATTATTCTATTTATTTTGTCCTGTAACTGTGTGAAAATGGATGCTATTGTGTGAATATTATATATAGTAATTATTTCCTCATTTTCTACCTCTAATTGTGACCTAACTATTGGTTTTAAGAGTTTTTGGCTTAGGGCACCCCTAAGTTTCTCACTGTTATCATATAAGGCCTCAATATCTGCTCTGTTCCAGATAGACATCCCTGATCCGAACAGTCCAGATATTGTGCCTACCCATCCCTCTATACTTCTTTTAGATCTTTGGTTAAAAGTTTGCCTCATATTTCTTTTCCAAAAGGAAAGTATTTTATCTTTAATAAAGGTATTATACATGCTTGTTATTTTTGGATCACACAGTTCTTTTGGGAGGGACCAGTTATTGAAATCCAAAATAACAGGTGCATGTATATACCTTAGATTATTATAGAGGGTGCCAGGAATTTGTTGGGCTACTAAACCACTAGGGGGCATGGGGGTCATCTGAGGACATTCCTCTGCATCTATAATTTTTATCAATATACCCTCACCCCATTGTCCTTCGGCCCATGAGCTGTCTGGTGTACATGCAACCATACCATTCTGGATCAAGGTCAGATTTCTTTCCAGGTGGATTCTTAATCTGGGTCCATCTGTTACATTAGCCCATTCTATGTCTGTTGTTTGATGGAGTGAGCTTCCTCCTGGAAAAACCCATCTTAGAAATTTGTCATGAAGGTTCATGAGAGGTACCGTTACATCACATAGAATTATTGCCCATTCTCCCTCTATACCACTCACAATATTTTGTGTGACATTAATTGTGGCAGATTTTAACCCAACATTCAAATTGATTAGAGCAGTAACTTTTTTGTCAAAATATCTCTTTTCCCTTTTCCAAGTGAGATTTGGGTAGGAATCTGTTTCACTGTTATAATTTTCCTCATTGCCATACACAAAGACAATCCAGCCAAAAATGAATGCTATACTAAAACCCAATAATATCCATTTGGAAATCAGTTTTCCTTTCCGAATGTCCTTGGTCTGCATGCTGAATCTTTTCCCAAAAATGTGGAGTTCCATTTCTGTAAAAGATGAGGCATGATGTTATTAGTGTGATTTATGTATGTTTTAATTGATTGATGTGATACCACTTGAGTAATGGTTTTCCCTTACTCCCTGTTATTTTAAGCAGATAAACAGATGGGCTGGCTTTGTCTACAATGTTGAAAGGTCCTTTCCAAGAAGGAACAAAGGAATGTTCTTTCTTCCCAAAATCTCGTACCATTACCAAATCAAAAACATTGTATTCAAAGGGTCTCACCTTTTTATCAAAATACTTTTTAATTTGTTTCTTGGACCGCCCTGAGTTTTGTGCTACAAAGATATTAATTTCCCTTATATGGTCAGCTACTTTTTCCACCCAAGTTTCAGTAATTGCCCCTTGTAAAATAGGGGTTGCAGTGGGGAGTAGTGAAAGTCCAGGAGTACGCATAAGTCTACCAGTTATTGCTTCATAAGGGCTGACCCCTAATTTCTTACAATCATATAGCTTAATAAAGTTGTACTCAGGCTCCATGTTCAAAAATACTTAAAACCAAAATAGTGATCCCTGGGATAGAAGTTAATAATTGTCTATTTGACCATATAAGTTGTAAGTAGAACATTGTAACAGACCTTTCTAATAAATACATTTCCCTGGGCTGCCCTTGCAGTAACCTCACAGTGCTAGGACATACACTCAGTCAAATAATAGTGATGTTAAATCCCTAGATCTCAATAAAGCCTGGTGGTCATTTCACTGCTGATATGTGCAGCTTTCTCAAAGGCACAGTCTATATTAAAGAACGCATTTAGGCATCAAGACCTTGAGTACGTATTGCATTGAAGTCATTGTATGTGATACAACAGGATAATTGATTGAACCTATTGCATCCGTGAATTGCAGCCAGTAAAAAGCAGACAAATGTTTATGTTTCTATTTCTTAATTTCTTCTATTTTTAGATCTTTGTGTCTATGTGTGTAAATATATATATATATATATATATATATATATATATATATATATATATATATATATATATTGTAACAAGGTACCCTTTGATGGACTGTAAATGGTAGAGACTTATGGGCTCTTTTTATATATGTTATTGAGTAGTTACAGAAACACAAATTAAATAGCTTATAGTCAGAAAAATAAACATCTACGTAAACGGGCTTACTTAATCTGGAACACCCTGACTATAACCTGAGCAGCTTTTCTACTACAGGTTAATGTATATTTAATAAAGAAAACAAACAGTCTCTTGTAGTGCCACCTTGTGGCCAGGATACAAACAGTCCCTTATAGCACCAGCTTGTGGCCCGGATACAGATAGTCTCTTACAGTATCCGTAGTCTTGTATATGTGGTGTAGTGCCACCTTGTGGCCAGGTTACGAATAGTCTCTTATATAGTGCCAGCCTGTGGCCTTTCCACGTCTTCACTTAAGTAACCTTGGATGAAGCATAGGGCCCGCCCTTCTCTCCCATATGCTTCACCCCAGGGACCCTTTGATATTGCAAAAGGAACACTGCAATTTAACAGGACAAGCACTCAGCCTCTTCCCTGGGGTATAATAATTTAAGTAAAAGGTTTCTGACCTTATGGTAAATGGAGTGTCCGTCTCCTCACTAGCTTCAGTCTGCCTTGCAGCTTTCTCCAGTCAGGTAACTCAGCAGTGTACCCCCAGGTACTTAATAAGGATTTCTTTGCAGATCCAGCAAGACCTTTTACTTGCAGCTCCAGAAAACAGCACTCCAGCATTCAGTATTGCAGCTTCTCAAAAACAGCTCTCTCTGCTTAAGGTTTCTTCCAGGCTCCTTATCTCCTGTGAACTTAGCTAGGCCTCTCTCTGCTCACACAGCAGCCTTTTGAATCCTCCTGATTTAGATCAGGTGTACTAGCTTGATTAGGCCGCAGCTCACACGCTCCCCTTCTGTTCAAGCATGGATGTACAGCACTACTCATTCTTCTGCTTATGTAGATCCCTTGCTGGATTCTAGTGCAGGTTATCTGTCCTTGCTGGACACCGTTACAATATATATATATATATATATATATATATATATATATATATATATATATATAGTTTAAGGGATTTTTCAAATCTTTTAGAGGATGAAACTGTATTTGGAAATTCAGTGCATGGTTTTAGAATCTGTTGGCATGTTGCTATTTGTGTCCTCACAAGACCTGACAGAAATTGTAATGTTGGCAGTTGACTTTCTGTCATGACTGAAAGATAACTCACCGATAAGCACAGTCAATGAGTATGAGATATAAATGATAGCTCCAGGCCTCACAGGCTTATAGTAAGAGACATTAGAAATGCCACTGCTGTTACTGCATACTAAATGCAACTATTCTCTCAATGTACAATACAGTCTAAGATAACTACTGCAGAAGGAATGCAAATACTGCTAGTTTTTGATTAGAAAAAAAAAGTTGATGCCTCTGCATGACCATGGAAGGATCCATGATATATTGGTGAAAGCTGTGAGTGTAAGAGAGAAGCATTTACATTTCTGGAGAACTATGGTTGCATTGAATAATATAAGTTGTTTGCTTCTGTGTCAGTGATGGGGAAGGGATGTGGTGTCAATTTCAATCTTATTCTATTATCAAATAGTCTATGGTCATCTATGTGTTCCTCCTTGCCCACCCTTTCCTCCCTTTAATAACAATAAACACACACCCATTATCCAGATCTCAGGATGTGATGTAACAAACACAAAATGGATTTCTGTACTCATAAACTTCAGACTTCAGAAAAATGTTTATGTCCATGGTTTATACAACTGTTAATATTGTTACATACTTGACAAGCACTCTTTATTGAACTGCTGTGGTCCTTTAAATGTTACCTCTGCAATTTTCTTATCTACATATTTCTTCTATGTAATATATTTATTTTATTCTGCAATAGTATATGATATTTACTGTATTTTCTAGCCAAGTAGCACTAAATCATACTCCATTTGGACCTGGACTATGAAACACTTGCTCAAATTTGCTACAGCCCAAGATAAGACAGGGATGGAAATATGACTATGAATAGATTTCAGGCTATCATTATATTGTTCTAGCAAATGTGGAGAAATATTTTTCTTTAATTTATCTTAGATTACATTATCAATACACAATTTGTGTACTTTATTTTCCTTTTGAAGATATATTGAGTCTCTAAGGGGGCAAATGACATAAATTATTTTTTAACTGGTATTCTTCTTACAAGATAATAATACAAAGAAATAAAAAGCTTGTCACAATGTTGTAAATTCTTCTGTTCTAACTCTTGTATCCTAACCAAGGCTATCCTCCTATTTCTCCTTGGTCTCAGCACTGTACATTTGTAACATATGAAATATGCTCAAACACATAAAACTTATCACTTCCCATCCACTGCTGCATTCTCATGTATCTGATTTCCTTATCTTCTCCAGCTGCCTACTTGTTTCCACTCTACTAGTTTTCATCTATTGTTCATCAAAACTATAGGAACAAAATTGAAATATGGTAATTTGCTGATTATGACACAATCAATTGAGGGAAACATTGTTATACATGATACCACCATCTTTTCTTTGTTCCTCTCTACAGAAGTGTTATTGCGTCTTCCATTTTCTCTTGATTCTCTCTTCTTCCCTCTCTACAATAGTACCACTTGTTGTCATATTAATGAACCCTTGGAGTTTTAAAAGGACATAGTGGAGGTTCTAATTATGGTAAGATAATAGGCTGCCCATGCTTACTTTGAAACCCTGTACATCTGATGAGCTCAGGCCCTTAAACTTATCTTGGTGATTATATTAACGATAACCATTGCATCTGATGAGCTTAGACCCTTAAACTTATCCTGGTTATTATATTAACTATAACCATTTACTGTAATCTTGAAGTGTTTGTACAAGGATTATCTATGAGACTACGGTCTTTGGCTGATGCAATAGGATGCAGAATATCTCATATGTTTTTTTTACAATAATTCCTATAACATGAAACATAATACATATGTTATACAGAACATAAACCAAGATACATACAGTATAACAGTGTAATAATATTTTAAACATAAGCACTAAGAAATACATAACCATAATAATAAACAGGGTAACTTCTTGCCAGCCCAGGTCCATACCATAGTATAAAACAGTCCAGTCAGGCCTTGGGCATGACATAAGGGTAATTAGATAATTAAATCAAGACCACTCCCATGGGAAGATATTGTGAGCTGACAAACAGCCAAAATTTACTAAACTCAAAGCTGTTTTTCTATTACTATTTTTTTTTCTCAAAAGGTTTTAATTAGGTAACAGAATAAAAAGAAATCAACATAAAAGCCAAATGACAACTCGGGCACAATTGAAGAATAATATCACCATACTATTATACGATAAAATATAAGGGTATAGTGTTAAAGTTGAAATAAATACAAACAAGGTCTAACCCCTCCAGTGGGAAGGTCTAAATGAATCTAAGTTACCTAAACTTTTTCCGATTTTCTAGGCAAAAATACTACCATAAATAAAGCAGTTTAACAGGCTCAATGTGGGAAATAAAACAAAACTATGCTGTAAAAGTACAATATAACTCTAGATGAGATATAGCAATTCAATAAAATACTGTTTATTACACAAAAACAAAATGTATTTCAAAAACAAATTTCTGTCCCAAAGGTGTCCAAGTCCTGCGGTTTATCAGTTTGAATCTATTACCTGCCCTGTCCTGCCGCCTCCATTCCCCGGCCCGCGCCTCCAGTATAGAGATTGACAGAAAAGTGTAGTGTTAAGTAAAAAGGTTATAAGGCTATAAGGAGAATTAATCCAGGGGGTCCAGGTCTGGAAGAATTGGGGCATAAGGTCCTCCAATAAATGGGTTAGCCGTTCATTCACAGCAATGTAATTCATCTTTTTTGATGATCGATTGTAATATAAGAGTTGGAGATTTCCATTGCCGGGCTATGTGGCTCTTTGTAGCCAACATTTTGATAGTGAGGGAGCAAAGTGCCTAAAGAGGCCTATATCTGCTTTGGCTGTGATAAGTGTGTCAAATATAGCTGAGGCTAGACGAAAAACTTTGTTCCAAAGGTGTTGTACATGGGGGCATGACCATTAAGTGTGGACAAATGTTCTAGGGGCCTGGCAAGCTCTAAAGCAGTTAGGATTAGGGGAGCATTTCCATCTAAATAGTTTATCCGGGATGATGTAAGTCCTATAAAGAACTTGGAGGTCTCCAAAATTACTACAGAGAGATCCTCTGGTTAGGTTATGCCAAGAGTTTTGCCGGCCTCTGGATCCCAGCTACAAGTTAAATCTTCTTGACATTTCAAGACATATTTTGGGGGAAAGGTGGCGGAGAGGGAATTAAAAGTATTATATAGGATACCCAAAATGCCTTTCGTAAGAGGGGCAGAGAGGCATAGTCTGGTGAACCAATTTGATGAAGGTTTCCCTAGGGTGTGTTCTAGGGAGGAGAGGAAGTATTTAAATTTACAAAATGTATAATGTGCCTGGATGGGAATATTAAATTCTTCTTTTAATTGTGTGAATGTCAAGGTAGAGTTATCTCGATTCCAGGAATTTACTGTCAAAAGATTATTGGATTTTCACCATAATAGAGAGGCCGCAGGGAAGGAATCAGGAAATCGAGGATTGGGTATTATGGGGATAGGGGTGGGGTACTTCGGAATTAAATTAGATTTGCTAACAGCCCATGACCAAATCATTTTAAATATGGGCTGCCCATTTTGCCCAAGCATGTCAGTGGAATGGGGCCAAGCATGTCATGTGTATGGGGCCATCATAAAGTTCTCGATTAAATATCAAGAGGGGTTCGGGGGTAGGGGAGAGCGCGATTGGAATAAAAGCCAATTGTGCCGCTTTAAAATATAATTTTAGGCTGGGGCAGGAGAGACCTCCCTACGATTTGTGTATAAACATAGTTGATTTAGAAATGCAGTGAGATTTATTTTGCCATATAAATTTGAAAATTTGGCATTGGAACCTTTCTAAGTCTGTGTAATTCTGCTCAATCGGAAGGGAGCAAAACAAATACATTAGGCGGGGGAGAAGGTTCATTTTAAAACAGTGTATGCGTCCTAACTAGGAGATAGGATATTTTGCCCATGACAGTAAATTTTGAGTTAGTGTTTTGTAGAGGGTTGTGTAATTGGATTTATGCAGGTTTGTGGTGTTGTGTGTGAGATTCACCCCAAAATATTTGAGGTGGTTAGAGGGCCAGTTAAAGTTAAAGTGTGGTTGTAAGAAAACTAAGTCAGAGGGGGGAAGGGAGATATTTAGGGCTTCCATTTTGTCTATATTGATATGAAGTCTGCAGAATTTGCTAAAGGATCCTAATAAGTGGAACAGGGCAGGGACCGAAATGCAGGGATCTGTCAGGGTGCAGAGAACATCATCCGCAAATAAGGCACACTTGAAGTTATGGCGGCCTATATTTATACCTTTGATGTCTAAGTTTGATCTAATGGCCTGGGCTAGGGGTTCATTGGCTAGAGCAAAGAGTTAAGGTGATAAATGGCAGCCCCTCCTGGTCCCCCTTTCAATAGCGAAGGAAGCCCTGGTTTTACCTGGGAGTTTTAATACTGCTTGGGCGGATTTATAATAAGTATTAATCAAATTCAGAAAATGTCCGGTGAGGCTAAATTTCGTCAATACAGCCTTTAAATAGGGCCACTCTAAGGAGTCAAAGGCTTTCTCCATATCTAAGGCTAGAAGGCATAGAGGGGTACGGTGTTGACTCCAGAGTCTATCTGATGTTATCCCCCGCCTGTCTAATGTGAATAAAACCCACCTGGTCCTTATGGATTAGTGTGGGTAAAAAGTTAGAGATTCTGTCAGCCAATAATTTAGGAAGAATTTTGACATCCCCATTTAGTAGCGATATAGGTCTGTAGTTTTTAACATCTAGCAGGTGACGGCCTTCTTTAGGGAAAAAGACCATGTCCGCCTGGTTAAGTTCGGGTGGGATCTTGTGACCGTCTAAGATTGTATTAAATAGGGTCACCAAATGGGGAGCGAAAATGTCTGCATATCTCTTTTAATAAAGGTTAGAGAATCCATCCGGGCCTGGGGTTTTGCCTAGTTTCAGCTTTTTAATTGTTTCTAGAACCTCTTCTGTGGTAATCATTGGGTCTATTTGTTTACAGCATTGGATTGAGGGGTTGATTTGATTAGATTTTTCTAGAGCTGAAAGTGACGTTCTAATCTCAACTTTCCTTATTTTTTGTTGCTTCTTATGGGTAGCAGAGAGTTTAATGCAAGAGCCCCTAACGAAGGCTGCCCAGACCCAACCTATATCCGATCCTGGGGTCAAATTAGCTGAGAAGTATTGGTTTAGATCTGTAGCGATCTGTTCCCTAAAGGTTTGATTATATAGGAGCATGTCATTAAGCTTCCAAGAGTAGGGGGGTCTAAAAGTAATGCCAACATCTAGGGACATATGGACGACCGAATGGTCGGACCAAGGGCAGGGGCCTATTTCGGAGGCAATTAAACCATCAGACAAAGTTGAATCAATTAGCAAAGTGTCAATTCTGGAATATGAACCGTGCACTGGGGAGTAAAATGTGTACTCCTTTTCTCCTTCATGTTTCAATCTCCAGGCGTCCGGGAGGTGGAGATTCTCAACAGATTTATTAAGTATTTTGAGTTTATTAGAAAATATATCCCCTTGGGGCTTGGAGGATCTATCCATATTAGATCTAGAGCTAGGTAGAAATCCTTCACCCCTCCCCCTCCCTCCTAGAATGATCTTGCTTCTGCCTTGAGTCTTAAGGTGAGCAAGCAGTTTGATAAGGGTATTATGTGGGGCAGTAGTAGGGAGTATAAAGCTATGAGAGAGATCCTGGTGTTTAGTAGGGAGCCAGTTTATATACTATAATTGCCCTCCAGATCAGCCTTTATGGAGCAATATAGCCACACCTGCCTTCTTAGTTGGGCATGTTGAGGTTATGAAATATAGATACGATTTGTGTAGGTAGGAGGGGGTTTTACCTTTAGCGAAATTGGTTTTCCTGTAAAAAGATTACCGAGGGTCGTAGTGACTTATATGAGATGAAGGCCTTATGCCGTTTAAATTGGGAGTTAAACCCTTTTACATTGTGTGTGAGAATGGTGAAGGAGGTGTATTGAATGCTCAAGGAGATTTTGTGTCCGCATTTCCATGGCAGGGGTGCTAAACTAAAGGCGGTCGGTGGCCAGAGGCGCAGGAGAGGAGGAGGATCAGGACCTGAAAACCTGGGAAATAAGTGAGAATGGAGGCAGAAATAGCATTTTAAATATTGAAAAAACAACCAGAGAAACAACATAATATGAAAAAAGCAAGGAAAAAGAAAAAACAACAGTATAGTGGGCGTAGTGTCTCACTAAACAATTAAAGGCACATACGGTGCCGAGGGCAAGGAGGGGGTCACCCCTACCTTGAAGTTCCCACTAGTGAGGTTGGAGCAAAATTTGAGTCCAAGAATAGACTTGAAGGGATGGACCTGAAAAGGGCCCGGCCATAATTTGAAGAAAACCGGGAAGAGAAAGTATTGGGTCTAAGAGTAGACTTAGCCTAGGATATCTACCGGATCACTTTTTTACCTTTCCCCTCTTTAAGAACTGGCTTGTTACAGTAGGAGGGAATAAGCTTAGTTGCAAACAGAGAAAGCAAAAGTCCTCGAAGATTCTAGCAACAAGGGTAGACATGTGATGCTTCCAAATATCGGTTAAGTTTAAAGATTCCGATGAACCAGGATCTGGAACTAGTTGGAGGTGGGCCAGGTAAGACATACACTCCTCCAGGGAGTAAGCTGTATAAGAGGTTGAGCCAGCTTGGAAGGAGAGGCTGAATGGGAATCCCCACCTGTACTTGATTTTGTTTTGGATGAGGATAGCAATAGTGGGTTTCATTAGCTTATGCTTCCATAGCGTATATGGTGCTAGGTCCGCATAAATCTGTAAAGTAGGGCCTCTGATGAGTCTCTTGCTTCAGAAAGCCTGAAACTGGAGAAGATGTGTTGCCTCGGCTTTGCACCCATCGTCGCCTTGTCGGTGCGTCGTCACTCGTTGGGGTAAGTGGGGCCTCCGGCGGCATACCCGTTGACAGAGATGCGCTGTCTCAGCGCTGGGTCTTTTTTGCAACACACCGGGGCCCTCATTCAATTGCAATTTGGCCAATTGAATAGGGATCTTAATAAGCACATAACATATATTTTTTTAAGAAGTTTTTAGTTAGTAAACATGTATCCAAAAGCAAGGTTTTCACTAACTAAAAACTTCTTTAAAAAATATATGCTATATGCTTATTTAGAGCCCTATTGAATTGGCCAAATCGCAATTGAATGAGGCACCGGGATAGGTGCCGCACTCCCTGCCTCTGTTTCAGTCTCCCTCTTCAGCAGTGAGAATATTAGGTGGTGCTGCTCCCCTTATGCAATGCTGGTTAGGGGACTTTTTGAGGACTTTTGTCCACTATTTAGGTGGGATTTCATGTTCCTCAGAAGGAGCTCCAGTGAAGCACGTCCTGTTCAGTCGCCTGCTAGCTCCGCCTATCATTAATATTTTTTTTAATAGCGTTCAGCTGCAAATGTTAATAATTTGAATTGTACTTTACTATCACATATATAATTGTGAGCATGCGAGCCGTTGCTCACGCTTGAGGGCCTTGCGAAGGGCCGCAGTTGCTGGCAAGGAGCGCCCACTATACTCCCCACTATACCAGCCCACCCACTCATAACTTGCATGGAGACTAAACACAGGATACAGTGTATGGATCTGCCACCATACCTCCAGGCTGTGCTGGGTAGATCTCCCCCTGATCAACAAGATCTAATAACCCCTGTCACTGCACAGGATCCCTGCCCTGGGCTTTATGGCTCCAGACCAAACCTTTTCACTTCTCCCGTCTGTCCTGCACTCCTCTGTATCCCTCCAATGCAGGAGCACCCCAGGCTCCGCCCCTGCCCTGTCACACAGACTCTCTTAAGGTGGATTTACACAATTACAGGAATTATCTTCCAAACAAACCTATTTCATATAGATAATGATTCAAACCTAATATCATAGTACTGTATATCTTATGTGGTTTAATATTAACAATAATATATATATATATATATATTATATATATATATAAATCACATATTATAATTGTCTAACTACGATTCGTCGTCACGCTTTGTTGCGTTGTGCGTACGACTTAGTGATGAGTGCCGCAGGCGCTCATCGCCCGGTGAGCCTCGCGCAGCGAGGCGAGCTGTTAAATCGTAGCACTTTGGCAATGAGCGCTGCAGGCGCTCATTGCAGGCGAGCCTTGCGTAGCGAGGCGAGCCATTATGTTAAATCGTAGCACTTTGGCAATGAGCGCCGCAGGCGCTCATTGCAGGCGAGCCTCGCGTAGCGAGGCGAGCCATTAAACCGTAGCACTTAGAAAAAAAATACGAGGTGAAAAAAATTATGAGATAAGCGGCGGAACAAAAACAGTAAAAAAAACACTAAATACACACAAAAAAATAAAACAAAGGTCACTTACAGCATGGAGAACCAGGCAGGACGTCTGGAAGTGAGTTGGAACTGCAATTTAGATCGATTTAGCCGAGTTACAAAGAATGAAAATCGGCTAAGCGAGAAAAAAATGGCCGCCGCAAAAAATGAAAACGAGGCTATACTACTACGAACTGCGTAAAACACAGCCACAGACGTATGTGTTTGAAAAACAACGAGATAAAGGATGCGGATTAACCGCGAAATGAGTAAAAAGACAGTAGCGAGTACATTTTACGAAACACAATTACAGATTTACGCATTAACACAGATTTAACTACTTTGTCTCGCGCAACATCGGATTTCCCGCCTAAACCAACGCATTTGATGTGAAATATAAGTTGCAAGTTACAAAAATAAAAAATGTTAAAAATAAAAATTGTATTTATTTTAAGAAAAAAAAAAAAGACAAATGTAGCGTCATGTGTGCCAAACAAATTTCACTACATTTAATTTTTATTGACCGTCATTTGACCGTTTGACCATATTTACTGTTAAACCGTAGTACTTTAGCGGGCTGAGCGATGAGCGCCGCAGGCGGTCATTGCCCGGCGAGCCGTTAAACCGTAGTACTTTGGCAATGAGCGCCGCAGGGCTGAGCGATGAGCGCCGCAGGCGATCATTGCCCGGCGAGCCGTTAAACCGTAGTACTTTGGCAATGAGCGCCGCAGAAAAAATGCCGCACGAACAAAACGAAAACCAGGCGACAGCACTATAACCACGGAAAACACGTACCGATAATCCGCTAAGACGCATACCACACATTATCCGCCATTTTAGGATAATGCTGAACTACACAGCTACGTTAACGGTTTCGGATCGCGCAAGCACACTATTACACTGCACACGTTCATCACACTTACACAGCACCTCCACACCACTAATGCTGCTGCAACATCAACACAGATTGCCAGCTCTTCAACACAATGCATAAAAATACGTAAATTCATTTATTAATTTGATTTCTATATTTCAGTAGTACACAGTAAACAACATTAGCTACCTTACAATTCCATATGTATATTAATAACTAAACAACTTTTAAAACATACACATCTGATTGCCGTCATTTTTTGACGGGCAATACGCTAGTCTCACTATAATTAGCTGTGTCCATTTAAGTGTCATCTATATGCAAATGTACAATAATGTATTTCCCTGTTTCATATCTCACATCATGAATTGCTTCTTGGATGTATTCTAATGTACGTCCCACTGTTACCTCATCTTATTACCGTATTGGTCTGAATATAAGCCGCACCTTTTTTCCGATTTTTGAGTTTGCGAGTTTTGGGTGCGGCTTATATCCGCGACCGTAAAAAAAAATCACTGCCGATTTGAGAGCTTGCGAGTTACGTGTGCGGCTTCTATTCGCGAACGTAAAATTACTGCTGATTTGCGCGATTGCGAGTTAAGGGTGCCGGTTTGCGCGCTTGAGACTGCGGTATTGTAGCAATTGAATAGCGATTTACGGTTTTAGTGATTCTAACATCCTGTAAGGCCTCTAACCTGCAAAAAAAGCTACAGTACTAATTAGAAAGCCTGTTTCTTGCAATGGCTGATCACTTGGAGAGAGTCTTTTTCTCTCTAATTGTAAGGGTGTGGTTTATATTTGAGTACTATCTTTTTTTTATTTTTCCCCCTTGAATTTTACAGGTGGGGCTTATATGCAGGTGCGGCTTATATTCGGACCAATATGGTATTTCTGATTCCAAACTAATAACCTTTGTTACCTCTACCTACAACCCATCAGGTGAGTTCTTCTTACTATTGATAGCACCACTACACATTAGACTTGCATTCCACGCTGTTGATGTGCAAAATAGATTTACAAAGTTTGCTATGGATTATGTTGACACATTTAAAATAAAGGATAAATTAATAATATAAATAAATACAACCTTTAATTTTTTACTTTTGTATTTATTTTTTCCTCAGTGACAACAGACATTTTATATTGGGTTAAAATCCTGGGAGGGATGGATTTAGATAAAATATCTATTTGATTCTGTTGAAAGACCTACTTTGCATAGTCACTTCACAAATGAACCCAGTAGAAGAGTAAACCCCTAGGCTAAAGACATACTAGTAGTCCAAAATGGAATACCCATGATTCAAGAAGTGTCAGACACATTTAAGATTTTCTCTAAAATTGATTACATGCTCCTAGCTTACATAGCTGCTGATTATGTTACTTTCTAACACACTTCAGAGCCATGTGATATTATTTCAAACTACATTTGAATTTGTACATTACAAAATAACAAGTCTCTTTCTAATTATCTCCACTCATGTCAAGCAACTATCTTATCTACAGTCTACTGAAAATGAGATTGTATTCTTGTGTCTCACTTGTCAGTCTATGTCTGTTGCTCCACAATCCAGGTTCATATACTAGATTTCCATATCTGCACAATTCGGGCTCATACACGAGATTTCCACATCTCCACACTTGAGACACATACATTGGATTTCCCTAGATTTCCATACCAGAATAAAAGATGATAACTACAATTTCCACACTCCATTTGTGGCCCTCTTTGGCCCCCGGAAGCCCTCACTTTGCCCTCTCTGATGTCCAACAGCCCTCAAACATCTCTCTCCGGCCTCTGTGGGTCTCTCTGAAGGGAGTTGGGCATTTTTATTTTGCATCTTCACTCCATTCACTAGCTCCACCACTGACTTTTAGCTACATTACATGTGTACTCTTATGCCTAAACAATCCCTTAGTCATCTCCTGTAATCTTCCAATGACCTGTAGTTCTCCTCTCTCACTAAATACTTTATTGCATTCCTTCCAGACATCCCACAAGTTACCTATGATATCTTGGATTCAACACTATGTGCCTTTTATCAATAAAAGTTATGAAATGGCTAGCTGAGCTAAACACAACTTCCAGAATCCTGTGTTTAGTCTGCTTTCTTATCAATTGATAGGTGGCAATAATTCCATAAATGTGCAATAAACTTGGTACACTAAAACACTCTCTTGTTTTGCCAATGCTCTTCAAACTCCTCTTACCTTAATGTCTCTTTTTCTTTCTACACATTCTTTTTCTTTAAAGTGTTGTTATCATGTTGTTGATTGGTTTTATTTATGCAATTCTTTTAAATAGCTTCTTCCTATTGGATGATGAGAATGGCTGTAAAAATAAATAGATATTGCTTTTTATATTTTCTATGATCAGTACAAAGAATTACATCCTGTGATGTACCCCAGATACAGTGTTTTAGTGAACTGGTAACAATGCATTGCTGGCTGGATTATATAGAACAGACTCAGGCTGGTTTCCTGACAATGTTTTCTAATTGCTAATTGCCCTAACAGCCATGTTAAATTCCCTCTACGTGTAAAAACGTAGCTCGTAACGTAGCTCTCAAGACTTATGGCTATTAAATTGGCCTCTTAAACCAGCCCACAGATGACTTGCAGGGTAACAGCAAGAAAACCCTACGGGACATGAGAATTCGACTTTCGAGCTCGCAAATCCTTTGATCTGTCAAGCCTGTAACCGCAATGTTCCAATTGCGCTATTAAATTGCATCCAAATCACTGTCGTTCAACCCCGTAACTTACAAATGGAGCCAAGAAGTCAACGAGTGCTAGAGAGGACCTGCAAAGGTGGTAAAGTCCAATTCGTATCACTGTAAATGCAAATATACACACACTACTGTAAATATAATAACAGGGAAAGTGATGTTAGGTCTTAGAATTAATAGCACAACATTCTCAAGCTCGCAAATCTGCAATATAAAATATTTTATATCATGTTTATTTGCCGTGTTGTATTAACACAATCAATGTGTTAATACATATACTGTAACTCGCATGTAATAGAATATCATATTTACAGCTTTAGCAATATTGCATTATATCTGAATTGTGGGTCTAATCGTAACTCGTAATAGAGCTTTTAAGACTTTGAAATCCCACCTCCATTTTTCAGTGACGTAATTCTGACAATCTCTGTTCCTATTGGCTCCATCTAAATCCGTAACTACGGGTTGGACTAATTGATTATGTTCACAGCTGCACATCCAATGAGCGAAAAATGGTTTACGAGTTTGCCCGTAACTCGCAGCATGTTCTAATTTCATAGCACTGTAAATTTGCAATTTTTCAAGCTCGCAGCCGTTGCACGTCTCACGTTGCACATACAAGCTTTGAATTTAATGTGGCTGCATGTCTATCCCCTGATTTAATTGCATTGATCTTCTTTTGATTTGTTCCTGATATTTAGCTCTGGCTTAACATATCTTTGAACCATTGATTTTGCAGAATAGACACTGAATTGACTTTGTGGAACTATTTGATATCAAGTTGATGGAGAGTGGCTTGACCAGAGCAAAGATCAGTGTACCGATTGAGCAGGTTAGTTGATTAGATCAAATACCTAACAGAATTATTAGTGTCCTGTTGTTCTGTGAGTAAAGGTGCCATACTTTTAAATTAAATAATTCTAGTTGCGGTTCATTACGCAAAATGTGACTGGGTTATTGATCCAAACTCATTTCCAGCACTTTGGACTATGAACAAGTATAGTGCCATCCAAAGAAGAGTGATGATTAAGAGCTGACCAGCATGGGTGGGGTGCCCTTGGTCTGTATCTGGGGCCGAGTAGACATTAAAATGTGTGGCCTAGAGTTGAAGGAGGTACTCCCCCATAATGGCACCTAACAAGTTAAGCCTTATAAACACTCATGGGCCATATTCTTTTAGATCATAAAGAATCCCCAAGTTTTAAGGACATGGGCTTGGGAACACATCTTTACATGGCCTCCTCTGCAGTAGCAATTCATGTGTCAAGTATCTTCCCTTTGGGTATTAGTGGAAGCTGTACCCACAATACACTCACCTATAGCAAAGTTAAAATGACTGAAACACTCTGGCACAAACACAATGGCACATATTTTAATTTTGCCCTTTTTAATCCACACTAGAACAAAAATGTATATTTGTTTTTAATTAAAGATCATTACCAATAATACTGATTACACATGGGTTTTTGCATCCATTGTCTTAAGTGCAATGTCTTAAATCTCAGAGAAGCTTTGAGCCAAAGTTATAACAAACTAAAAACAGATAAGTCTTCATTAGAATATTGATGTATGCCTTGTAATTTGTCATGTATAGACGAGTCTGTTGTACCTTATTATTTTGGGGTTTGTAAAACATTTTTGCAATAAAATTGAATTTAAAGTTTTGACGTCTTATTTTTTGAATTATCTTTCTGTGTGTGTTTCTGGGGCCTGTGGGTCTACTGACCACAGGCCACCATGTGACTGCTCCCCCAGGCCCCCCTCACCGGAAACCCAATAATGAAGCAAATCAAGCACATGCAACGCCAAGCTTCACTTAGGTGGACTCTAGGAGTAGAAGGTAAGATAAGACAAGATAAGGAGAAGTCCAGCATCCAGTCCAGGCACATTTTAAGCCTGGTAGATCTTTTTTTAAGCCAAGTGGTATATAATTACTAAAAGTAAATGTCACTTAATACTTATCTTTAAGCTTATGACTGCTCTAATACTTACCACTCATATACACTTAGGATGGTGATTTGTACATGAGTGGTTAGTATTAGAGTAGTCTGAAGCTTAACGATAAATATTAAGTGACTAGGTCACTTTTAGTAATTATAAAAATTATATCAAGGAAAATAAAAAGTAATAAACAATTGGCGTATGAAATAAAGCAAAATTTTTTTTATATATATATATATATATTCTATGGCTCAATCTACAAATGTACGTCTCTGCTCCTGAGGCAGCCCCCAACACTTGTATGAGTGACATGTTCGGGCGAAGGTAACACCTCTTTTGTGATGTAAATGGTTAGACTAGAGCAGGAAGGGTGTTTTATTATGATTTTAGCTTCTCTGGATGGCCCATGGAAGGAGGAGAGGGGCCCCGTTCCAAGATGGCTGCCTCCATGCAAACAAATAAAGCTTTTTAAAGCAATAAAATTCAGGTAGAGCTAACATTTTTTTTTGCAATCTTTTCAGCACAGAATATATAGTTGGGGCATTCTCTATCGGGTTTGCTATGTTGTTGTACCCGGTTTTCCTATGATTGTGTCTGTTTAAGCAGACTCATGTTGTGTCATGGGAATATCCATTTTGGACTGCTGGTTTACCTGTAGCTTGAGGGGAAGGGGTATGCTAGTGTAAGTTGGTTTTCCATGCATTCCTATTAAGAAATGATTATTCATAATGGTAGACCACTAAAGGTGCTCTGTTAACTTTTTGTACAATATTGGATTCTCCTTTCTAAATGAGAACTGGCAGATGGGGGGAATAAAGCGTTAGGACAATGATATTTTTATATTATTTGCGTTTTAGAGTGAGTTTACAGAATCTTAAAAGCTTTTGTTTTTGGTACATTGCTTTTCTATGAATTTAAGCACTTTTTCTCATTCTGTGGTTTTAAAAAAAACTATCCCTCTCTTAGCTTATTTAGCATATAGCTCCAAGGCCAGGTAGCAATAGATTTGCAATCACCAGCCCAGAAGAGATAGTGTTAACAATAGTTACTAATGTTAAATTCCTAAAATATTCCACATTATGGCAGATGTCCCTCAGTCTAATGACAGCTGACCTTTTGTAAATTGCAGTATTTTACAAACACTGTGACCTAACCAGTACAATTGTGCAAGTCTCATATTAAAGCCAAAGTCATGTGAATGTCCAGAGTTTGTCCCTCACGTGAAATGACTTTATGTTGTAGTGCAGGGGAGGTTATGACATTGACAATGTGGGAGGCTGCTGTAAAAGTCACTTATAAATATATAATAGGGAGGAGTTGTACACAGGCTCCAGCTATACACATTATCACCACAGATTAGCATAAGGCGCCCTTAAAAACTTCACTATGTTTTAAGTGACCTTGACTTTGCCTTAAAACTACCTGGCACACGATTATACCTCTCAGAAATACCAGTTATAATTCTCATGGTGCCTTAACAGTATACATTCATTTCAGTCAGATTAAGGAACATCCATGTTTTAATTAAAGATGCACATTCTAAATCCTTATATATTTGTCTTGTGGGTAAAGTATAATAACAGTGACGGATTAACCGATTCAATGTTCTGCATTTTGGGGAAACTGTTTAGTTATGCTCTAAAATCTCCTCATATTTTATTGTTCGTGGAATATGTTTAAATAAAAAAATCACACCACAGTACACTTGTACTTTATTATTGCAGACTATGGGACAAAATGAGTACATGTTTGACACACAGTAATTATCTACTTAATGCTTGGTCCCATTGTAACAAAATAGTTTGAAGTAGTAAACTTTCACTTTCCAAACCATTGTCCTACAAGGGGCGCCCTTCAGAGAGGAACAGGCGCGCGCCGGCTACAGCTTTCCCTCGTCTCGCGCAGCACCAGCGCGCTCGCATCCCGCCACAACACATTGCAGAGAAGGCGAAAGTATGAATGAATGAAAAAGTAGAGCACGCGCGCGACCCGGCTTTCAGGCCCCTCCTCCTACTCCTGTCAGTCAATCCCGTGCGTCACGTCACCCGTCCTATAAAAACTGGCGGCGCTGACGTGTGCGCCCTTCAAGCCGGGCGGCGCGGGGTGATCGAAGAGTCCTCAGGAGTTAAATTGGTTCAGTGCTCGCTCTCACCCCCGGTGCAGCTGTCTTCCAGTCTCTTTGTACCTTACACAAAAACATGGCCGGCTACCTCCGAGCTGTCACCTCTATCGGCAGAGCATCTGCAGCCGCCTTCGGCAAGAACCCTGGAGCCCTGGCCCCGGCCCTGAGCCAGCAAGTGCAGCAGCAGAGGAGCTGTGAGTGCATGATGGGAGGGATGTGCTGGCCTCACACAGCCGTCATTGGGGTCTTTATGTCTGCTAGTTCTCATGGCACCTCTTATTCCTGCTATTTATGTGCATGCCATCCTGGCACCTAACTGCATTGCAGACCAGTGAAGGGTTAATACACCTACCATATGCTGCTAAGCACTGTAGGGCTGTCAGTTTCAGGTTTATAGGGTTAATACTGCACATGGTTCCTGCCATACCTTTATGCTCTCCTATAGCTTCTCCCATATAATACCTATATGCACTAGATATCTGGCCCGGGTCCTATACTGTAATACTTTAGGAGCCGGCTCCTCCTTATGATAAGATGGCTATTGTGCTTCCTGCACTGCATGTGTCTAATACACTGCATGACACCTCTCATTCATACACTACAAGCTGCAGCATCCTTTACATTGAACTTGTACTTCAGCCTTCTATATGGAGCTGTCCACTAGCCCAGCCTCAGAGGTCATCTGCTATTGGATTGACCTCTATTTGCTTAGTCTGCCCTGGGCCGAGTTATCCTTAGATGTACTTGTCCTAGTTAGGGAAGTGATCAGACTCCTCCTATAGGGATGGGCTTCCTGAGCTGTGAGGGTCCATAAGCAGTTAGTGGGAAATAACGTAGCCTTCTCCAGACACAGCAGCTGATCATGTGCATAGAGATATTCTATGTGTGTGTATATGTATGTGTGTGTATATGTATGTGTGTGTGTATATATGTGTGTGTATATATGTGTGTGTGTGTGTGTGTGTGTGTATGTGTGTGTGTGTATGTGTGTGTGTGTGTGTGTGTGTGTGTGTATATATATATATATATATATATATATATATATATATATATATATATATATATATATATATATATATATTCAAAATAAGCCATGCTCTACATTGAATATGTATATATGTATATATTTTTTTTTGCATTTGTGTATAGTGGACCTATAATCCTGAGATCATTTAGATATGATGTTACTGTATGTACAGTGCTCCCCATTATAGCAAATAATGGTGGTCTTGTAATTAAGGGTTCAGAATAGTATTTAACACCTACTGGATCACTATCATTGTAATGGTGAGGGGACTTGTGTACCCCCAATGAAGCTTTGAGCTATACCATATTGGGTATCCCAAGATGGGCTGATCATAGCAGATAGGTCAGACAAATCACTGTCCACTGGAGAAGGAACTGGCAACACTCCAGTGTCATTGCCATGAAAACCTTATTGAGGGCAACAAGCCACAAGCTAGGCTTGGGGTGCAGTGGTCCATAAGGTCATAGAGGCTGACTCGACTGAGACTAACTACATAGTAGTACATGTACTTGATCACCATACCCCTGCATCCATTACAATGTCCTCCATCACAAGGAAAAACACATTTTACTTGCAGTTTATTTTATATGTGTATTATATTCTTAAACGTATGTAACATTTTCAAGCCTAGAAATCTATTTTGTTTAACTACAGGGAGCTAGTGGTTTGCAGTCTTACTATGTGTCTGCAGCTGTTTTAATAGATCTCAGGTCTTGTGGTATCTTCTCTTGGCTATAAAATGGCAAACTGCAACCGTTGCTTTGTCAACATGTCATGCTAGTAGAGTCAGTTGGAAAGTATTTAACTTTACCTGGTGCAGCCACATAACTTAAGAAGACATGTCAGTATTGTATAAATATTATTGCAATGCGCAGGACGCAAGTTGCTTTCTAAATTAAATTGTGTAGGAAAAATCTCTTTTTTTTTTTTCAGAATTACAAGTATGTAATGGGCACTTCAGAAGTATTGAATTCACCTTTTTTTCATTGTATGGTTCATAGTGTTGCTTTGTGACTTGACTTTGCAAGTATATGTGCACAGTTGCCGCTTGTTACTGGATCTGTTTGACCTTCATGGTCTCGCTGACCAGAGTAGAACTGAGGCCCAGCCATTTGTGCACTGCTAATTACACAGCAGTTATATCTCACAGGTGCAGATATGACACAATATGCAAATCTGGCAAGTATTCGTTTATTTTTCTACTGCCGGTATAGTGCTATGATGTATGCAAATAAATGCTTACCTACATATTGTGGTAGTGATATGGGTGCCTTTTTAATAGTTGCATATTGCAAAGTTTTGGCAGCTTCAAAGACATTGCCTAAACATAGCCAGTAGAAACAAAATGCTAAACTGATTGACCAATGCCCTCAGATTGTGACCGGTACATCAGTTTGTCCTAGTGCTCGTGGCAACACTATTCCAGGAAATCTATTACCAAGAATAGGTAGTTGTGCAGAACTGACTCTTCCATTGTGTTATTAGGAACTCTGCAAATCCAGTTATAAATGTTCTATGTCTGCCATTGCTTCCTCAGTCAGGTAATCCCAGATGTATTGATTATCCCAGCCTTTATGGGTTTGTATGTTGCTACATTAAAGGGGACAACTGCAGTTTACTGTAATGTTTGTGTTTTGCACAATATACCATATCTACTTACCCTTTACCTAAAGCAATGGGTACATATTTTTAAGTAATGAATGCCCTTGAAAGTCTGTAGTCGGAGTGTTGCCTGGCAGTAATTCTGGGGAAACTAATTCTGAACCCTATAAACTTCTGACAAACCCATTCATTTGGTTGTTTTTTAAAGTGCTTTCAGACCCCTCTTCCCAGTCAAAACCTTAGTGTACAATAGCTTTTATTTAATTTAAACAAATCTTGTGCCCAGTTTCTTGATCCAGCCTATGTGCTCAGCATATCACTTGGATCCATCTGCATGCATAGTAAACAACTTTAGGCCCATTCATTTTGTTAATTTGTATATTTAGGTACTTTATCTCTGACTTCCGTAGTAATTTAGACTTTTTTGTTCTTCTATTTATCTCATCACTTCAGTCTCAAATCCGAAGAATGCTATACTGTATACAAAGTTGCCGCCTCTATGCATATTTATTCTTGATGTGTCAAAAGCCACCTTATTCCAGACAATCCTGGTCTAAACCTGTGAGTGAAGAGCACATTCCCAAGGCACTGTAAAGGTTACAGTGAAGGTTGTAACTGCATATCAAGTGGATTTACTAACACACTGGCCTGTTCACTGAATGAACATGGGGACATTAGAGCAAAGTACATCTAGACTTATTTCATTGTATTTACTTTTATTTTCACTGCAGTGAAAGTAGACTTTATGGTTCTTCTCACAACCGGGAGATGCTGGCTGGCTTCTGAAGCTCATCCCATGTACTGTAAGATGGAAATCTGCAAGAGGTTTATGGAGCAGCTTGTGAGGTTTAGAAGGGTTTGCCGGAGTCAGCTATTTTTACTTTGGATTGTGTGGGGTTGTGGTCAGATTACTAATAGCAGCCTGTATCTGCAGTCTGAGTACTTCTTTGAAAGCGCAGTTGTAAGCGGCCTTTAAATAAAGCAGTCAGAATATATGAAATGTACCTCCCTTTAAACATCTAAAGCAACCGTGTTAACATGGAAATAAAATAATCCTAAATGTGTCTATTTAGTTTGACCCATTTTAGCTTAAGTGTAACTGCACGCTCTACCAAAGCTGTATTAAAGGGAAACTGAATTCACCATCTTAACTATGCGCCATCAAATAGAGGGTGGATGGATCTTGTGGTTTCTTAAACTGCCTGTATAAGCTGCTGACGGCCTCTCATGAAGATCTATATCAATCTTATAAGTCACACTGACTCTAATTCAATGTCATTGATTTCTATACTCTGAGGGGATGTGGCGCAGTAGGTATAAACATTCTACTTTAAAATGGTAGGTTTACATTTTTTTATTTATTTTTTGATAATAAAAAATACAACTCCTTTTTGTCTTAAAGCAATGTTTCATTTTTATTTTGGTTATGATAAGCCTAAAACTACAAAGTGGCAGGATTCAAACATCTGACCTTACAACCCAGATACTTCCCTGCTAGACTGTTTACATGTTCAAAATGGTGAAAGAATATAAGAAAAGGAGTGTTTTTTTGGATCTTTAACTTTTCAGCATTACCAGACAAATATTTTAATTACTCATTTACAGATATTTAGTTTTTTTTTTCTTGTGGCAAAGTGGTAGTTGGGCTGTTAAGTTAGACCTAGGTTTAAGTAAAACAATTTTATTTTAAAGGGCTAGTATAAGCACTTTAAGTTCTTTTGTTCTCCATTGCAACTAGAACACCACTTCACCCCTTGCTTGCTCTGTAGAAGAGGGGCTAGGTCTATAATCCTTTAAGGCTGCCTCTCTAGAGTGAGCATTCTCAGTATCTGGCCTGCATAATTCAACCAGAGTTAATATGTTGCATACTATTATGCAGTTGGCAGGGGAAGAATGCAGAAGCAATGATAGGTGTTAACTGTTTCCCTTTATCTTTTTGCCACTATTTGTACATGTAATTTAGTGTACCATTCATTTTAAAAATGGAAAGTGCTTACACTGGCTCTTTAACCATTGGGCTGTGTATCTACATGCTTCTGCAGGTGAATAAATATATCAAATCTAAAGCTAAATATTTGAAAACAATTCTACAACCTGCATAGCTAATACTGATTTTTGGTCTGTAGTTGTAATTTTGCCGCTACATAACCTTGCAGAGCATCATATGGTGACTTTAGGGACACTTTAAGCATTTAGGTAGTAAAAAAATTAACTACCTATGGAAAGCTTAACTTTACTAGCAATTTCAAACTCCTTGTTTTTTTTTTTTAGGTATTCAAGATGTACTGTCATACTGAAGTCAAAGCTGAAGTAGTCTGTCTGGGTTTTTCCAGATATTTTCTCCAACTTGTGATGTGTGTTCTTATTGCAACTATTTGTGTGTTTAAGTGTTGCATAATAGTAGGTAATATAATCTCTGCATTCACAAGTTGGTAATGTAGTAAACTAACATGGATATGATTACTGGTGTGATTTTGAGATGGCTTATGCAGATTTAGGATTTATCTAGCCTAAATGAAAGGCAATTATGTTTTCAGGATGCTCCATATTCACCTGAATCCCTACTTCTAAAGATAAATCCTGGTAGAAAAATCCTATTTTTTTTTACTGTTGCATGCTAAATGGGGGAGGTGCCCCTGTTGAGATCTGCCTTTAGATGGATTATAACTGATAAGTCTATAAATGTCATAAAAGCAGCTACTTTATATAACTTTATTTGTAATGTGCCAACATTCCATGGCACTATACAGGGGTTAAATACAAGGCAAAGATCATTTTAAGACCATGCAAGAGAATGGGTGGCCTCCTCAAACTCAAAATTAAACTTGCATGCCCAAGGAGACAATGTATCTTCTAGGAAGGATGTGAAGCTGTGAGCGATCAGATGCCAAGAGAAGAATTTGCATTAGAAATGTGTGGTAAATTGTTAAAGACAGTAGAGATCCAGGAGAATAAGAATTAAGTGATCATTTGACTTGGCGGTGTGGAAATAGTGATTTGTGAGCCCTCTGTGTTGTGGCCAGGAGCTGGTCAAGAAGAGTTAAAGGAAATAAATTGGATAAGGAGACTTTAGAAGAGTAGCCCAAGCAGTTTTGAATCTGTGGGAAGTGGAGAGGGCACAAGCATCAAATGAGGAATTAAGAATGGGTTTGGTTGTGGCATGTTTTAAAGATTGATACTTGCCAGTGTTTAAAGGTTGTAAAGATGTTTTAGGTGGGAGCGATTAGCTGTGATGAAATAAGATCATGTGGACAAGTAAGGTGATAGGTTGACAGAAGACTAGAGACTGCATCCTGTTACAATATGTGCTCTTTTAGCATGTATGTTGGATTAGGAAAAGGTAAAGGCTGTGTTCTCAGTTTGTTTAAAGCAAGTGTTTAAACCATGAAGAGGTCTTTTGGATGCTTTCAGTTTTATTTTTAAAGTGGCTGGAAAAGTTTTTCAGCCATGTTAGGGTCATCAGGAAGGGGGTAGGAGAGGGAATTTGGCAAACAAATGTTTGGCAATGGAGGACATATTTGATTCACTGAAAAGTAGTGTTTGAAAAGACTGTGGACAGAAGTAGGAGCTCAAAATATTCTTAATGGAAGAAGTCTGAAGTGCAAGATTTAATTTAGCAGTGCAGTAGCACCTCTAAATGTAGCGTGCCAAGGTTGTAGATGAGAGCAAAGGTGTCTGCCTGTGGTTATGGAGAGTGCCACATCACAACAAACTTCCACCCTTGACAATGTCGGGGCAGGTGAAGGAGGTGGTTGTAGAACATTGGAAAGATGTTTTGGCCGGAGCCTTCATTTTCCTGTAGTTTCTGGTGGCCAGGATTGAAGCAGAGTGGTGAGGTTGCAGGTTAGGAGGTAGTGGACAAATTTAGTAGGGAGATAAGGTTGGAGGTTGTCCAGAGACTGGTTAATACATGGTCACCGGAGTGTCAGAGATGGTTGGATTCTGTCCCTTGAGGACAAGGGAAAAGGTAAGTGAAATTACATTTGTGTAGGTGAGGTTGGTGGCAATTTTTTGAAATTCTCACTCCAATGTACATTCACTTATCTTTGAATTTGAGGGAGCCAGGTGTGAAAAATGATCCAGGAATTGAGGGTGGACCATATGGGCTATGGATCACAGCAGCTTGCAGAGATGGGTGAAGAGGTGGATAGTTAACATCAAAAGATGAGAATTATCACAAGGGAATTGGTTTATTCAGTGAAATTCAGAAGCAAGAAATATTCTCACAACTTCACCTTGTTTCCAGGTCAAGGTGTGTGACTGAAATGAGTCACCATGAGTGCCACTGAGGTCAGTGTCTGCAGTTGTCCACGTTTCACTGGTGGCTAATGGAGTGTGGGGGTGGGAGGGGGCATGAATGAAAGCAAGTTATTGAAATTACATCAATAAGGGAGAATAAAATACTTTATACAACATTTTATGGTATCCCACTTAAAAGTTGGAGTTGCTATGAAGTCATTGGAACATGCTCTCCTTCCCAACATGTTTCCAGCAGGGTAGTTTACAGTCTGACATACACTTGGTTAAGATCTCGTAGTAGTTTTGTTTAGTAGTTGTCACCATCTGCAGTGATCTTGCCAGGAAGTGAGGTTGCCATTTGCCATGATCTTTGTCTAGTTTTTAACAATGAGCTGCATAAATAGGTCCTTTAGTTCCACCTCACTTTCCGCCATCATAGTATCATTGGCATATCAGAGGTTGATATTCCTTCCAGCAATATTGATTCTGCTTTTAAATATTGTGACCGTATACAATATTGTAGCACTGCTTTTCAGGTCTTGAACCAGTCTGTTGTCCCATGTTCGGTTCGGACCGTGGCTTCTTGGTCCACATACAGATTATTTAGGAAGTTGAGATCTGGTACTCCCATCTTTTTAAGGACATGCCACATTTTGTTGTGATCCACACAGTCAAATGCTTTAGAATAGTCTATGAAGCAGAAGTAAATGTTTTTTGTAACTCTTGCATTCTCTATTTAGATCAAATTGCCAATGTCTGCTGATGTGCCTCTTCCTGTACATCTAGTAGTTCCCGGTCTGTATATTTTTAGAGTCAAGCTTGTAGAATCTTAAGCATAATCTTGCTGGCATGTGAAATGAGTGCAATTGGTACAGTTTACATGCATGCTATGAATAGTCCAATTCACAAGAGCTTGGGACTCTTATCACTCAATGTTGGCCCAAAATATTTTGGGCTTCAGGGTGACTCTTGTAACTTCTAGTGTAACATTGAGCAAACCACCCTCCCAGGACTACACTTGGCAATGCATGTACCAGTCACTGCTCTGTGGAACATCCTGCACATTAGCAGTAGCTTTACGGCTTTAGGACAGTGCCATTTCCAAAATTCTTTGTGCCATCCAATGTAGAATGGTATGTCAAGCTGCAGTATTCACTTGGTCTTGACAATATGCATAGGACAGATGTTTTCTTATAAAGAAAGATTGCAGTCTTGCATGCAAGAGGAAAGGCTAATACTCTGGGGAAACTCACTGCAGTAAGTGATGACTTTCTATTGCCATTCTTGACCTACTCTATAAAGAGTTCAGATGTTTAGTTTTATTATGTCTATCAGTTGTCCAGCTGCATATTCCTATTTGTGCATACAGGGTGATCAATAACTTACACTGAACTTCAAAGTATAAATAAATGGCACCCCATCATAATTGCCCCAGCCAATTTATGATTGATGCAAACTAGACATATGCAAGTCTAAAGCTTGTTAAATAAACATGCAGTGCCTCTTCACAATTTCCATCTGCAGCCCTTGCCGTTTATAGCTGTCAAATGAACTGGCTCTATTTTTGCTTACAGATGCAGACAAACGTATCAAGGTGGCAAATCCAGTGGTGGAGATGGATGGTGATGAGATGACTCGCATTATCTGGGAGTTCATAAAGGAAAAGGTAATGCAGTGAATGTACTCTTGCTTGGAGCGCTGAAGTTACATTTTTTTTATCCATTTTAAAGGTATATGGATTCTTTAAACAGTAAAAGCTTATTAAAGACTCATTAAAGTAAATAGATGCACAGGACAATGTCAAGCCTTTGAGTAAGCTGTATAGTCAATGAAACAGGCAGTCCTTAGAGATTTCTTGATCCTATACAATGTGTATTGTAGTAGAGATTCACTGTGTAGTACATCTATTATAGAACTCAATTTGTGGAATTCAAATGGAAAAATATATGTCTAAACATTTTATATATTTTTTTTAATCCAGTTTTAAACTGGGACTAGAAAATAAGATAGAAGTGGATTATTCCTTCTAGATTTTTTTTTCTCCAGTCCTCTATATCAAAGTATTGATATTACTATTAGGAGACTAGAGGTTTAGGTATTCCTTAGGCTCCCAGCACAGGAACACTTGTTTTCCTGCTGTTTATTGGATAGAACCAATAGCCAGTTTTGGGGCTTCAGCTAGTGAGCCTTCTCGGCAGGAGTACCCACTGAGGTCATAGGCCTGCTCTCCTTACTTTTCTTGAATGTAGGTATGGAAGAATATGCCCTAGTTGAGAAATTATATGGTTTTGAACTGTTCCTTAATCTTTATGCCATTTTTTTTCTTGATAATGAATAGAGATGTTTTAAGTTATTCCCACATCTCGCAAAGAGTCTAGTATGGTATATAAAGTGGTAAAGCACCCAGGTAACATTTTTATATTTGTAAAATACCTTATAAAAATCATGATTTTTTTTTTGTTAAGTTTCAAAACAATGACTCTAAAGTATATGTTTGGCTTAGCATGATACCCATTCTGCTGGCTTTAGCATTTACTTGTACATTGAGGCAGTTACTTCCAGTTTTGCATATGTAACCTATTTGGGGAGTGGGGGATAGCATGTAAAAAACATCCTAGAGTGATCACTCTTATGTAAATGTGTGCAGTATGCAGATTCTGAACTTTCTATCATGGGGAGGAAAACCTCAGATTATGTGGAAGTTGTGCAGTGTTTAAGTGACAAAGCTTTGGCACAGTGCTTTTAGGTAGAAGAACCTATTAGGACCACTCTTGTTTAAGACGTGACAAGTGAATAGTAAATATATATCTGGTTCCTAAAAAACGAAATTAGATTTATCTAAGGGTAACTCTACTTGTAAAGTACTTTGCAGAACTATACATTTTAGCTTTTTGAAGTTGCAAACCAAAATGGTACAATGGAAAAGTTGCAGCTAGAAGAGATGTACCTTGAACCAGTGAGGTTTTGGCACCTGCAGTGTTTCCAGCCACACTTGTGTTAATGACATTTTAAACTACTCTGAAATTCTAGGTCTGTATATTTGGATTATTAAATTGCTTTAGTTTTTCATTGTGATTTCCTCTGTACTCATCACATCTTAAATCTGAACTTTTTCAGCTGATCTTGTCAAATGTAGATGTTGAGCTGAAATACTTCGATCTTGGTCTTCCATATCGTGATCAGACAAATGACCAGGTCACCATTGACTCTGCTCTAGCCACCCAGAAGTACAATGTTGCTGTGAAATGTGCCACCATTACACCTGATGAAGCCAGGGTGGAAGGTATGATCAAAACTGACTGACAGTCCTGCGATATATATACCGTATTTATCGGCGTTTAACACGCACCTCATTTTAAGAAGGAAATTTCAGGAAAAAATAAATTTCAAATAAAGAACTTTGAAGCAAAAACCAACCTCCCTCATCCCCCTCGTCCCCGTCCCGACCTCCCTCGTCCCCCTCGTCCCCCTCGTCCCCGTCCCGAACTCCCTCGTGTCCCCCCCCCCCCCATGTCACATGAGCGCTGGGTTGCGGAGCAGGTGTTGAGGTTGAGGGGGGCTTAGAATGAGATGGGGGGGGGGGGGAATATCGGCGTATAACACGCACCTATCATTTGCCCCCTATTTTCAGGGAGAAAAAGTGCGTGTTATATGCCGATAAATAAGGTATTTGTGGGCCAAGTTGATAAAGTTGTGTTAAAGCAAAATGGCTTTTGTTTTGAAAATAACTAGTTAACTCTTGCACCATGTTCTTGGTGCAGTTTTCTGTAATTATCTGTACTTGCCACTGACTCAAATACATTTCCACTTAGAGTTTAAGCTGAAGAAGATGTGGAAAAGTCCAAATGGTACAATTAGGAACATCTTAGGCGGAACAGTCTTCCGTGAGCCAATTATTTGCAAGAACATTCCTCGTCTGGTTCCTGGATGGACTCAGCCAATCACTATTGGCAGACATGCACATGGCGACCAGGTTAGATGCATAAATTAAATTAAATTAAATGATATTGAAAGTTATATAATGCTGTATACTAATGTGGTGTTTTTTCATTGCAGTACAAAGCAACAGACTTTGTGGTGGACAAAGCTGGAACTTTCAAGATGGTGTTCACACCAACTGATGGCACTGCTACAAAGGAATGGGAAGTGTTCAATTTCCCTGCAGGAGGTGTTGGCATGGGCATGTACAACACAGATGAGGTAATTGCACTATATACTGTGGGAATTTTCTTTTCTTTTTTGGACTGAAACAGGCTTCCTGTCGAGTGTAAATAAAAAACAAATCACCCAGTGAACAGAACTATGCTGTAAAGTTTAACTTTCAAAATAAAGAATTTTGCCATTTCTCTTTTTTTTCCTTTCAGTCCATTTCTGGGTTTGCACACAGCTGCTTCCAGTATGCTATTCAGAAGAAGTGGCCACTGTACTTGAGCACCAAGAATACAATATTGAAGGCTTACGATGGTAGATTCAAGGACATATTTCAAGAAATATTTGAGTAGGTTTTAAATACCCTGAAATCTGCCCTCTGTCCCCCCCCCCAACAAAAACATCTTTGCTCCTCTAAAAACTAGAAAAAGCTGGAGACCTGCTGTATCTACTTAATTTGCTATCTAAATTGAAGACTTTGTGAATACCGCAAATAGTATAATGGCTTTGTTTGGCACACTTTAAAAAATTCTGCACACTTCTAAACTACATGTAGTCTGTAGTGACTTGGTTCAGCACATGTCTAAATGATATTGCATGTTCTCCAGTTAGTTCAAATGGATCCATATTAAAAAATTGATTGTGTACAGTTTTGCATAAAGTAGCAACTGAAAATATTATCTCTTTTTAGAAACTACAAGCCAGAGTTTGATAAGTTGAAGATCTGGTATGAACACAGACTAATTGATGACATGGTAGCACAGGTTCTGAAGTCTTCTGGAGGCTTTGTGTGGGCTTGCAAAAACTATGATGGGGATGTACAATCTGATATTCTGGCTCAAGGTGGGTATTATACATGCACTCCTGGTTTAAGTAATCTGTTCTTTGATAGAGCATCACAACACTTTTTGTTCTCTCTCTAGGCTTTGGTTCCCTTGGTTTAATGACATCAGTCCTGGTTTGCCCAGATGGGAAAACAATTGAAGCAGAAGCTGCTCATGGAACAGTTACTCGTCATTATAGGGAACATCAGAAGGTTTGTCATTCACTAATTTTAGAAACCTAAGCTTAAAGGAACTGTGGTGTATATTACATAAATTATCCTCCCCTCTTTAGGGCCGACCCACAAGTACAAACCCTATTGCCAGTATCTTTGCTTGGACCAGAGGCTTGGAACATAGAGGCAAACTGGATGGAAACCAGGACCTGATTAAGTGAGCATTGTGTGAATTTTAGTGGCTGTTTCTGCCAGACAAACTGCAGGTTTACTTTGCAGCCCAAAAAATGGTTGCACTTAAATGCATTATTAAACATTTGGAAAATACCCCATCACCTCACTACAAATGCTTAAAGTGTTTGACTGGATACCAATCTGGCTATTTAGATGATGGAACACTTTAATAGAAATGTAATGTAGTAATTCTCCTTTACAGCTTTGCATTGAAACTTGAGAAGGTTTGTGTGGAGACTGTAGAAAGTGGTGTTATGACAAAGGACTTGGCTGGCTGCATTCATGGAGGCTTCAGCAAGTAAGTGCTTGAATTTGTGGGAGTTTTTCAGAGCAGTGTGGTTCTCTAGCTTAATAAATGGTCTTTTTTTTTTTTATTTTACATTGATATAATGTAGCAAAGTATGTAAATCAGATTGTCTAAACATTTGACCGTCCCCCTAACCATTTTTTTTTTTCCTAGTGTCCGATTGAACGAGCATTATGTGAACACAACTGATTTCTTGGACGCCATTAAGAACAACCTTGACAAAGCACTTGGAAAGAACTAGAATATACTGTAATTCAACAGCCAGTTTTTTTACCTCATTTTTAACTTTTCAAGATAGGAAAACAGCCAGTGTGGCTGTGGAAACTTTTTAACCCATTTGATACTGGTATATCTGAAACCTGAAGAATGGGGACAGGCATTTAGATCTGCCTCGTGTTTAGTGCTGGATGTGAAAGTTTACCGCACCTGCTGTATATTGTCAACTTCTTACCTTGACAGTGCCATTTATAGCAAATAAATATTCACAAACATGTCTTGGGTTTTGTGGTTATGAATTTATAAAGATGAACAGCTGAAGTCTGCAAATGTGTCCCTTTCAAATATGGGACCACAAAGTTCCTTTAATTGACTCATTTCATAAACTGGTATCAGGGTTTAAACACTCTAACTTAATTACTGCACTCTTACTGAAAACTGCTAACTTCCTTCTGAAATCACTATTCAGTATCCGTTTAGTTATGGAGCTCTGTGCAAAGTCACTTACTCTAGTGGATGAAATTGATGCAGATTAAAGGACCACATATGAATACTGTAGGCAGTCAATGAATGCGAATGGAGCAGATCAAACCTATTTAAACTATTAAATTGATTAAATATGACCCTGATCAAGTATTCCTCCTCTGCTACTGAATCACTCTCGGAGGTTTCCATGTACATTATGGAGATGTCATAGCTGAGAAATACTATGCATTGAGTGAGCCCACAAGTAACTGCATAGCCATACTTAAGTCTTAGAGTGCCTCAGGAGGGATGCAGTGTTGGGTCAGAGCTGCAAATGGATTGGGAATAAAAACAAAGCCTTTTTAAATGCTTTGCTCCATTTTTGATTCTGATTCTCTGGCATACAAGGGCAGTGTCTTAAATATATACAGTGGTCCTGACTTTGTCCAAATGCTGGTTGTACAAGGAGTGTAGATTGTACATGCCTTTATTTAAATATGTAGCATTGTCTGATCATACCATAGGTCTTGCCAGATCTACACTGGTGGGCAATTAGTGGTGTGATTTTTTTTATTTTTGTTTTTTGTTGAACCCCCCCCCCGACACTGACACTTTTGTGCAGAGATCAATGTATTTATATTATGGGCGTGGACATGGACAACTGATACTATCTTTCTATTTGAATGTCAGAGTTCAGGGTCAATTGAAATCTCTTAAGTGTTGCCCCTCCATGGGGGAGTGCAGCCTGTTATAAATGTCCTGCAAACTCAATCCTGTACAGCTCATGTACATACACATGATACTGAACTTTTTTTTTTACATGTCAAGTTGTGCTAGCTCTGGGGTAGTGTTCAGTAGTCCTGTAGCAATAAAAAAAAGGCTGCAATGCAGGGCAAACTACAGTCGGGGTACACTGGCCATGAAAAGGAAGCCAGGTGGATAGGAAATTCAGTCTTTAAATCTCTATTGAAAATAGTTTACATATCCCACTTCCCACTTCCAAAATGTGATCAGACTGACCCAGAGTGTAATTGTCAGCAACAGCTATAAACTGGTAATCTTACGTTTTGTAATGCATTTTCTTTTTCAGTTTCTACAAATAACAGATATTACAAAATTATACAAAACACAAATATACAAATACAAGATATATTAAAGTCATACAAAAACTTAAAAAAAAAAGTGTTTAAAGAATGGAAATATTTATCCAAAATCTGCCAACTGTTAACCCTGGATAAAACAATGCCAATGTCATATAGATTCCTTTCTAATTCTCTGTTCTTCTTGAGAATTAATACTTCATTCAGTGATGGCATAAGTTCTGATTTCCAGCATTTGGCAATAAGCCATTTGACTACTGAGACTACCTATATAATTAAAGCTTGTTCACATCATGGACAACAGGCTTAAGATGGAAGAATAGCCATTTCACATGTCTGCTTAATGATTTTAACGCAAATTTTAGAAATATATTTTAAAAAATCCAAAGTTTCTTAATGGGGTCACAGTCCCACCAAATGTTTGTGCGTCCCCTGCTGATTGCAAAGCCCACTATTAGGGTTATTGGTAATTGCTATCTTTGTCCCAGTAAAGTACCACCTCTGAATCACTTTAAAATTGACTTCTCTATTTGCTTGATATTTAATTTTATGTGAACACAAATGCTCTAGACCAATTTTCCAGGTCAATTAAGCTATTGCATTTTTCCCATTTAAGCGTACCTGGAGATTTTTTTCCATCTTATGTTTTCTTAATATTTCATAGCATTTGGAAACTGTTTCCTGTCAAAGTACTAGCTTTTCAAAACTGGTTAAGGATCTGTTTGAGGTAATCAAATATTTCAAATTTAAACTTTAACGCTCTCATATTCCAATCCATTTAGACGATAGAAAACTAAAATCAGCACATAATTTGGAAAAATATTTAATTTCTTTATCGAACAGATCTCCCAATGTCTTTATATTCAAATTACGAAGACAGGCCAAGTTAAGAACATTACTTACACCTAACAATGACATTTCCGAACACGGAATTGTTGAAAGGTTTCGTTTTTTCTTCAATTTAAACCCGGTTTTAATTATTGACATAATATTATTATTGGGAAATTTATCATACCAAAGCCAATCTCTTAATGATAAGCCCTTCGCTAAACATTGTTCTATAGTTATCCACTCTTGTTTTAGCAGACCAGGGTATAAAATGAGATAGCATTGCAGCCATGTAAAATTCTTCAACAAAAGGGGACGCAATGCCTCCTTTTATAAAGCTCTTCCTAACAAACCTTGAATGAATTCTAGATATTTTCCCATTATATATAAATAGAAATGAATCTATCAAGGTTTGGTATTTTTTAATTGTTTCAGGAACGGTTAAAGGCAAACATCTAAATTTGCAGTAATATAGACATCTTTACGGCTGCTATTCTATCGAACCAGGATAATCTATTTGATTTCCAATTTATTAGTTTGTTTTTTAATTTTGTCATAATTTAGAAAAATTTATTTTAATTAGATTTTCCAATTTTTCCAAAAATTCTATTTCCAAGTAATTTTATTTAACTCCCAATCAATTTCCCAAATGTTTTTCAGAGAAGTTATTTCATCTTAGTCTATATTTATCATTAATAGCTCTGTCTTTGACCAATTTATTTTGTAGTATGAAATTAAACCAAATTTGTTAAATCCTGAATCTGTAGTAAAGACTTTCTAGGTTCGGCTATAGTTAATATCACATCAGCATAAAGCATGATTTTTTTTTTTTGCTCAGAATCACCAATTCTAATTCCATGAATTTTCTTATTCATTCTATTGGCTTTTGCCAAAGGTTCCATCATTAAAACAAAAATTAAAGGAGATAATGGACAACCCTGATGGGTCCCATTGGTAATGGAGAAAGTGTTTGTTTTTAGGCCATTTCCTACAACACAGGCAGTGGGGTTTGAATATAAAGCCCCTATAGATTTCACTCCAAAAACTCCAGAATTTTAGTAATACTTGATTCATAAAATCCCTGTTTAGCCTGTCAAAGGCCTTTTCTGCATCTAATGTGATAGCTATAGAAGGTTTATGATTATCTTTACAAAAAGAAACTACGTCAATTAATCTCCTTGTATTATCGGCTCCCTGCCTATCTTGTAAAAAAACTGATTGATCCATATTTATTTAGCAAGGCACAAGCGCAATCTTTTAGCTAAAAGTTTTGCATATAATTTTATATCCGTGTTCATTAAAGATAGTGGTCTATAATTCTTACACCACCTTATCTTTATTTTGCTTTGGAATATTAATTATAACTGCCTTTAACATTGCTTTAGGCGCTCTCACTTTTCTTTTAATTTCATTGAACACTTCAGCTAGATGTTTCATAAGTACCGTCTTAAAGGTTTTGTAATAATTTACAAAGCCATCTGGACCAGGGGCTGAATTTAACTTTAAGTTATCAATTACTTCTTCATTTTCTAATGTTTTTATTTCACGGTTTAGATAATCTAAATCCTCTTTAATAATTTTGGGAAGCAAGTCTATCCAAAAATGTAGTAATATCTTCTGTTTATGGTTTTATAACTGCATCGTTACTTTCTAAATTGTAAAGATTTTCATAAGTCAAAAAAGGCCTTTTCAATATCACTAGGATTTGTTAATATAATTGAGTCCTTTTTGTTTTCAATTATTAATTCATCTATTCTATTGGTTTATTTAATTTCTGAGCTAATAGTGTCCCAACTTTATTATCCAAAGAATATTTTCTCTGTTAAAGTTTCCACAGGCTATTATCAATATTTTTTTGGACAATTTTATTTATTCTGTTTTTTACTTTTCTAATCTCTCTACTCTTATCAGCTGAAGGGGGTAATTTATTTTGTTGTTTATATGCACAATTAGCAATCCTTGAGTCTCGGAGTGATAGACCACTCTGTTTCCTTCTATGTGCACCTCATGAGAGTAACATTCCTCTTATATATGCTTTATGGGCATTCCAAATAATTGAGGGCTCAGGAACTGAATTCTCATTAACTTGGAAAAAGTTTTCTATTTCTTCCCGTAATAATATTTGTTTATCTGAATTATTAAATAATGAAATATCCATTCTATTTCTAGAATACTTCTTTTGAGTCAAATGATCTTTAATCTGGAGTTCTATCATAGCATGATCTGACCATTTAATTATATTAATCTTGGTAGAGTCTGTAACTGCCAAGGTTTCAAGAGTCGACCAAAAAATAGTCTATTCTAGAATGAGACTTATGGCGGTGAGAATAAAATGTATAGTCTCTTACATTACCATATCTTAACCGCCAAACCTCATATAACTCAAATCTCACTAAGGATTCATAGAAAATATTAGCTTTCCTTTTTGTATGCCCATGTAAATATTCTTGATTATTACTTTTCCTATCTAAAGATACATTCAGTACCATAGTAAAATCGCCGCAAACAATTAGTTTGCCTACTTTAATATTTTTAAACTGTTTAATTTGTTTAAGAACCCATTTTGTCTCTCATTGGGTTCATAAGTATGTACTATAGTGTAGTTTAGATGGTTGATTTTTCCAGCCCATATAACAAATCTCCCTTCCAAGTCTACTTCTCTATTGCTCACTAACGTTAATATTTTTACTAAACAAGATCGATACTCCACGCAACTTCTTTTTATATGATTAATCAACCTTAATAGTAAAAAACCTATCGTTCCAGAAAGGGACTTTATCTATTTGCCAATGTGTTTCCTATACACAAACATCAGCTTTCATTTTCCGAAATTGATCTATTAACACTCGCCTCTTAAACACAGAGTTCCATCCTTGTACATTCTGTGAGACTATCTTAAATCCCATCCAAAAAACCAAAGGGAACCCTTAGGATACCACTCAAAAAAATACCATTTTATACAACCCAGAATTCGACAACCTTAAAATTGAATACCTGAACATTGAAAGTTTTACAACTATTCCACATAAAAACATACACATTTTCATACAAAACAGAGACATGATGTACCCTACCAAAAGACAGGTGACTAAGTCTAATGGTTAATTTGGCTAGACCCATCTACGTCTAACAGCCCCACCATGGTAGCCCATCCCAGAACACCATTCGCTCTCTTCTGTATATACTATCAGGAGAAAGCAGAGAAGGAACCCCTTAAACAAGTAACGGAAAGGGAAAAACATGGGGAGCCACAGGGGAAGAGAGGAATGGAGGAGGAGAGGAAGGACATATTTAATGCTTCTTATTATTCCTTCTATCCTCCCTTCTATAACTTCTCATTAACTGAACTTTATCTAATTCCTACTATTTGTAAGTTGGAACAAAAAGTATCCAACTTTTCTATTATCAATCAGTGATTTTTCTGTGAATTTATAGTGTTATTTATAGTGTAAAATGTGTGTCTTCCTTTACTAACAATATCTTATTTTCTCTATTACCTTACTTTTTTTTACCTACATTCCCATCAGCTACCCCATTATTTTGCTCTCCTCCTCAATAATATTTGCTCAATAATATTTGTGAAGTGTCTTCTTACTAACCAGACATAGAGCCTCATTCAATTCCGAGTTGCCCAATTGAATAGGGCTCTATATAAGCACATACAAAAAATTTTCACAGAACTTTTTAGTTACTGAAATTATATCCAAAACAATGGCTTTCACTAACTAAAAACTTCTGTCAAAAAAATATGTTATGTGCTTATATAGAGCCCTATTCAATTGCCAAAATTCTAATTGAATGAGGACCATAGTGTTTAATTCCTTTCCTGCCTTCCAAGCCTCCCTCCATCCCCCCCTCCACCACCATGTCCCCTTCCACCCTTCCATATTTCCTTCTCCACTCTAAAAGTTGAAGATTTTGAAAATTAGCAACAGTTTCCTTAACAGATTCCACAAAGGGTATGTTCCATTCCATTAACATAGTTTCCCCCTCTCCCACCGAATTAACATTTTTTTTCTGATTATCTTTAAAAAATAATCAGTTTAGTAGGAAAAGCCCATTTATATAAAATATTTTCCTTACGTAAAGCTTTAGTAATTTCTTGAAACTTTCTTTGTTTTGTTAAAGTCTCTCCAGAAAGATCTGTAAAAATAATCAGATTTTCAAACGGACGATCAAATTTAGTTTTCAAACATGATGCTTTTAACACTGCTTCTTTATATTCAAAGAAGTGTAATCTGACTATAACATCTCTAGTATTAGCACCCTTATGCTCTTTAGGTAACGGGATCCGATGGATCCGGTCTATCATATTGATCCAGGGTTTAATGTGCTTTACTAGATAGGAAAAAAATGCAGTTACAAAAGCCTTAAGTTCATCAAAATTGAGGGTTTCCGGGATGCCTCTTAATCTCAAATTATTCCGTCTGGAAAAGTCCTCTTGTTGTGTGGCTTTAATTTCCATACGTTCCATTTTACATTCCAAATCTGCTGAATAATTAACTACTTTTTGAAATTCTTTAATAAAAATTTCGTGAGTTTTTTCTAATTCCTCCACTCTATCCAACAAGCTATTAATCGCTGATTTATTTAGTTGGATTTCCTGTAAAAGGTCAAATCTTAAAGTAGATTGGAATTCATTAACTAGTTTTTTCATAATAGCAGTGGTTAGAACTTCATCTTCCTTTGTATCAGCTGATTCAACTAATTCATCATTTGTAGACAGTTTTGTTTGATCTAATCCCGGTGATGAGTAAGTATGTGTAGGGGATTCTCTTTGTGAGGAACTCATAGCTCTTAAATTCCCCTTTGGGGAGAAAAAAGTTGCCGGTGGTGCTTTTGGAGCATTCCCAGTATTTTTCTTAATTTTAGATTTGGGTTTAGTGGCGTTGGAATCTTTATCCTTCATATTGCCTGATAATTCCCTCAAAGGTGCATATCAGGTGCAAATCAGCAGTATGAATAAATAGCTTAAATGTCCTTTACAACCCAAATGATTCAAACTCAGGCCCATCTTCATATAATGCTTTTATAGAGCTAAAGTTCAGGAAAGAAGGTTACTGAAACAAGCTACATCAGAAAGGTGCATTTCAGGTTCAAATCAGCAGTATGAGTAAATGGCTTAAATGTCCTTTACAACCCAAATGATTCAAACTCAGGCCCATCTTCATATAATGCTTTTATAGAGCTAAAGTTCAGGAAAGAAGGTTACTGAAACAAGTTACCTCAGAAAGGTGCATTTCAGGTGCAAATCAGCAGTATGAGTAAATGGCTTAAATGTCCTTTGCAATCCTCCATTTTCAGGTATCTTAATATGGAGAATTTGGCATTTAGCCAGAGAAATATGTAAATGACAAACTTTCCTCAGTATATATCATATCATATCTCTTTTTAGGAATATAAATTACTGTTGGCTGTTTGTTACTCCCAACCTGAGCATCCACCGTCTCCCCTATGCAGTAATCTGTATCCAGAGACCACTCACAGCTCTCCAGCTCTCCAGTCAGCCTCTCTGGCTAGGCATTTGCAGCCATTTTCCCCTTCAGAATCTGCCAGATAATGTTACAGTGCTGCTCCCTGGACTATGTCCACCATATGGAAAGTGTGCTGCCAGCCTGCTCTCCCATCTCCACTTCCTGCATCCAAATCGACTCATCTGCTGCACATCGCCGCTCTGGGTCTGAAACTTCTACCACAGAATCTCCCAGCAGTGCTGCTCTGAGAACGCTTGGTGTTCATGGCGGGCTATCTGCCCCATCTAGCACAGCATGATGTGCTTCCTGGGCGGGGACTACCACAGCTCACAAGTTTTGTAATCCTTGCCTGTCACGTTCGTACCACATTCTAACAAATTATGGGTAATATACAATGTGTAAATGTAATTTTAATGACCGTGTTCTGTCACTTGTTTTTTTTTATTGACATTTTAAAACTAAAGGTCAATATGCTTTAAAGACTAGTGCTGAGGCCAGAACTTTTCTGCAAAATGTTTACAGCAAGTGTGACTCAAGATATGTATTTATAAGGTGACACCGTATCTTTTCTGCATTGTGTAGAAGTTGGATGCATTCATAATCTATGAAACTTAAAATATGCCTTAGATAGAGAATCAGTAGTGTGTGAACACTTTTTGCATTGTTAAAAAAAAAAAGAAAAATAGAAAAATTAAACATTAGCAAACTTTAGAGTAACCTTAAATCTCTAAGGTTTACAAGATTTTAATTTTCAAAGTAAACACACAGGGGAATGTTACGCTAATTTTAGCAGGGATTCCTATTTGGTTTTGGCCAATCAAAGGCAGCTAATACATTGTATCAATCTGTGATGGCAGTTTGTGCAGGAAGGCATCATGGCATGTGTAGTCCCCTGCACAAGGACCCCATACATTTTTTATATTGACTGTATGATCTCAAATTACTAGAGCCCCTAATCTTTTGACTACTGTTTCCATTTCAAGTTTTAACTCGGCCGGTGACCTGGGTTTATTTTTTGGCATTTTTACAAATACGTTTTTGTTCCTGTGATTGAGCCAAGCAAGCAACAGTGCACTGCAATCCTATTCTAACACAAAGCTAAACTTGATTTCTATTTTATGATAATTGCATTTTAATTCAGACTGTTCTACTCCAACAAAACAAATTATGCCCTTTTGTATGATGGTCGAACATTTATTTGTAGCTGGGCAGTGAAAACCCCCCCCCCCGAAGGTTGCGTGAAAGCTGGTGTAGGTTTTTTGAGTAATATTGACCACTCCCATAATCCACCATAACCAAAAGAAAAGGGTTGAAGTCTTGGGAAGTTGCCAAGGGAAAGAGTGAGGAAAGGCCATAAAGGTGTGGAAATTAATTATTCACAAAATATAGAGCAGGTTTTGAATGCAATGGTTTTCTAGACATGAACTCTTCAGTTTCCAGAAATGCAACAATCTATAAAGATTACGGTCGCTATAAATCTGAAGGTCCATATTCTATATAAGTATAGAAGTTTCTGTTTTCTTTTTTTTTTTCTTTTTTTTTTTTTAAGGTTTCTGATTTTAAAAGCCACAGATTAAAAGATAAATGTTTCAGATTAAAACTTATGTATTTGCAGTAAATTAAAACCTTGATTACCACCCCCAATAGCTCTCTACGTCTGCAACCAGTCCTAGCCTATAGTAGCACAGCATTTTAAGTACAGATTTTAACCCATTTGTTACTCCATGAATGGTTGTACAGTTCAATCTGCCTGTTCTGTCAACTAAATGCATAGAGTGAATATGAATAAAGGATTGTGTTTAGAGCTGGGAGTTCATTGGCTCTGACACAATCGTTCCCTCCCATCAATTCAGGGACTTGTCTGGAATGTGCTGCAGATATTGAGGTAGAATAAACATGCAGAGTTAATGGGAGATTTGGGGTGGCAGAGAGACTGTTATATTAAAATCATGGGTGTAGGAACTGGGGGGGGGGGGGGGGAATGAGGGGGACAAATACCCCCCAGATTTTTTACAGTGTATTTTATGTGTAGAGGCATTTTATGTGTATTTTTATACTATATGCAGTATCCCCCCTCCACATTTTCTTTGGTTCTTACACCCATGATGAAAATATATAGCACTTCCTTGCATGGATGTGTGCCACATTACAAATCCCCTGATAGGATTCCTGGACTTTGCTACAATGTTGCAGCTGTCTCTGGCTAAAACTAATTATGAATTTTATGAATTGCTAATTTAGCCTGGACGTTTATGGGGCATCTACTCACAAATTCAACTGTCAAAACATACAAGACAGTTTGCTAAATCTTTACTGTGGGATTTTTGTCATGCAAAAACATGTTTTCATACAATACTGATTCTACTCTCAGATGTGTTCCTAATTCATGAAAGTTAGATATGCTTTTTAGATGGATCTCAAATATACACAGTTTTGTTGCTGGACAATCTGTGAACACAATAAGACAGGGCAACTGGTCTGGAGTCTGCTATAAAATGTATGTACAAAATGGACATTCTGATCCAGGTTCTTTCTAGAGTTTGCAGAGAAGGTTGTTGAGCAGTCATTTATATCTCCCCCTCCGTATTTCTTCCGACATAGAAGTTCAAAGTTTCAGACTCCTTGTCTTAAACAAAAAACATGGATGGCCTAACAGGTTTGTGTTTTTTCACTTATGGCTTTTGTTTTTTTCAGCTTTATTTTTCTAAGTTAGATTTTATTGGGTAAAGGCATATTAAGAGTAAATATGAAGTACATACAGAGTTTATTCAAGGTTATACAGATAATTTATTGCTCTGAAATATATGTACTGTTAGACAAAGGCTTCTGGGTCAAACTGTAAACCAGGGTCTATTGCCTCATTCATTTAGTAACTATACCTTGTAAGCCATTCCCAAATATTTTATTTTTAATATTCAAAAGTCAACTTAACATTAGGGAGAAATAAAAAGGCATAGATGGAGGTGTGTATTGAACAGAATAACCTCAACTCATGACGGCATGGAATCACAACCTCTGGGGGCCAGTGCTGGACCACCAAGCCTTTCTCCACTCTTCTCCATGACATATAGGATGAAGCCAAGGGTCTAAGGCTCAAGTTAAAGAAATGCTGTGGGAGGGGGGATCTAGCCATGGTCCCCAGATATTCATAAATCCTGGGATTGTGTCATCTAAAAGGTGGGTAAGTCTTTAATCATTAAGTATGTAATTTAACTTATTCTTGACTGCCTGCAACTGAGAGTTGCAGATTTCCATTGTTGCAGATTTCCATTGTTGCAGATTTTCCCACGAATGGTTGTAAGTAATTACTTCATTGTCTCTGTACCATGCTCCAAATCTCACCAGGTTCTTGGATCTCCACCAGGTCATGGAATCTGTCTGGGTAGTGGATAATATGTAGAAAGCTCAGGTATTAAATTAAATCTGAGATTCACCCAAGTCCAGTGGGTAAGAGAAAGTTTAATGTAAGGGCTAGTCAATTTCCCCAATAGGGATAAAGGTTTGGGGAGCCAGATAATGGTATCCTATGAACATGGGTTCATCATGAGATTTTCAATGAAGATACCTTTGATGTTTTCTGCTGCTTTTATAGTTTGTATCAATGGCTCAATCATTAAATTAAAAATGAAAGGTGATGGTGGGCATCCCTGCGGGGTACCATTGCTTATTGTGAATTTATGTTGAGTTTGACCTAACCATGCCACATATTCTGTTTTGTTGGAGTATAGTGCTGCAACTGCTTTCTTACCAAAATCTCCCAATCCAAATTTTTGAAGTGCAGCATTTGTATATGTCCACCCTACTCTATCAAATGCCTTCTCTGCATTGAGGGACATTATGTTAGTCGGAATTTTGGGGGCATTTGACATGGATATCAAGTTTATTAAATTCTAGTATTGTCCGCTCCTTCTCCTTTGACCATAAACCCTGTTTGATCTAATGAAACAAGTTTTGACGTTACTGAATTGAGTCTATGGGCCAAAATGTTGGCGTACATGTTAAAAATCCTAGTTGATCAAAGAATTAGTGCAGTCATTTTTGCACTCGAGTAGATCTTTATCTTGTCTGGGAATTAGAATAATGACTGCTTCTAAATTGTCAACAGGCACCTTGCCCGTTTTTAAATTTCATTAAACATTTATTTTAGCATAGGTGTTAAGATCTCTGAAAATGACTTATAATAGTCACTTGTAAAGCCGTTGGGTTCAGGTGCTGTGTGCAGTTGTAGAGTAGCAATAGCTTGTTTAACCTCCTCATCTGAGATGTCTATTTAAATATTCAGATTCTGACTGTGATAGTTTAGGTAAATTTAACTCATAGAGAAATGTATCAATCTCATACAAAGATGTTTTAGTAACGTCTTTAGAGTTTTCCAGATTATACAATGAGTTATAATAGTTATGGAATACTTTGCTTATTTCTTCAGGATTCTCAGAAATTAAACCATTATCCTTTTAGATTTTTAGTATTTTATTATTACATTCTCTTTTCTTTAAGAAGTTCGCTAGTAATTCACCTGCCTTATTGCCATGGAAATACCACCTTTGTTGGGATATCCATCTGTTCCTATCAACCTTAAATTGTAACATTTTCTTTACCTGGGCCTGTAAATCTAAGATTTCCAAAGTCGATTTTGGATTGGGCTTAACTTTATTGTTTCTCTCTGCAAGTGCTAATTGAATGTTTAATTCTCTGGAGGCGCCTCTCTCTTTTCCATCTGATTGCCCAACTAGTTAGCACTTCTCTTATATATGATTTTTGTGAGTTCCAGACGATGGTTGGAGAATCCAATGAATGCGGATTAATGTAAAAAAAAAAAATCTGAATTTCATCAAGAAGTTTCTCTCTCTTTGCCGAGGATTCGAAAAGAGTTTTATCCATCTTGGCAACTTTCCTTATTTTAGGTGTATTTTTTATTCTTAAACTAAGTTTGATCAATGCATGATCTGAGGGGTTTATATTCCCAATCTCAACATTTTCTATTAAATTCAGAGTTGTTACTCAACCAAAAAATAATCTATTCTGGTATAAACTGCGTATCTGTGGGAGAAAGAAAAATCTTTTTTTAATTTTGATGAAAAATTCTCCACTCATCATAGAGATGGTATTTGCGAACTACTGCTTGAAAAGCTTTGGACCTGCTTATCATTATTTTATCAGGACTTGGTTTTCTGTTTGACTTTCTATCTATGTGTGGATCCATACACATGTTTGTGTCTCCACATACTATCATAAACCCAATCTTGAAATGTTGTACTCATTTTAGTAAGGATTTTAAAAATCTATTTTGACTGGAATTAGGTGCATATAAATGAACTCTGTGAAGATTTCTTCATTTATCTTGCCAATCCATACTACAATTCTCACCTCAATGTCTGATTCGGAGTATTGCTCCGCCACCTCTAACTGTTTATTAAAAAACATGGAAACTCCCCTAGTTTTTGTTTTTATATGTTGAATGAATTTGGTTTGAATAATTACTTTCAAGAAATCTAGGGGGTTTCCCTGTTTTCCAGGGGCTCTCTTGAATACATATTATGTCGGGTTTCTCCCTTGAAAGTATTTGTGCAAATGTATATCTTTTTATAGGGCCAGTTCAACCCCTGAAAATTCTGAGACAAGACCTTAAGACCTCTACCTATGTTTTCCTCCATAACATACTCTGGGTACACCTTCTGGGCAAAACCTCCCTCTCAAGGCGATGCAAGTTAACAAAAAACATATCACATAAAAGACACAGAAAACACTGACTAACACAACATCTAGCGGATTAGGCAAAGCTATACAAATATTGCTACACATCTCACAATACAAATTCACCCAAGGTTGGGTTGTAATATCAATAATCAGGATGATGCGTTTGACAGGGAAACTCCATTTATATGGTATTTTTTCCTCCCTCCACGTTCTTGTAATTTTGTGGAATTGTTTCCACTTTAATAGAGTATCACTCGTGAGATCATTGTATAATTCTAATTTCTCAAATTGGTGATCTAAATCTGAGATAGCTGCCCGTACTATTTTGAGCAAAGTGCAATAGTTGAACTATAGTATCTCTATAGAGTCTTTCAATCTTAATTTCAGTCTGTTCTACTTTAAGTTGAGCGATATGTAATGCAGTGACTGTCAATCAACCAAACTATAGTTCAGGATATAGTTTTAAATTTAATCTTAGCGGTGATAATGTTCTATTTGTGAATGGGCCAAGTTCAGAGGTAGTTGGAGTGCCTTTGTGGGTTCTCTGGCATTTGTTCTGGGGAGCTTCAGACCATTGTCTGGGGGGTCTCTGGGGAGGGTCCGACACTTGTTGGTCTCGTATTTCATTGACCGAAATAAAATTTAGACACATGAGGTGTGTACAGCACTTCTCCAGATTGCGTGCTATGTATGAGTTTGATCCAGATTGGAAGAAGAGGCTGAATGGGAATCCCCATCTATACTTTATATTGTTTTTAGTCGGATTTGACAGAGCAGGTTGCTGATGATTCAACAGCGTGTTTGGGGCCGGCTCTTGAAACACTTGTAATGATTGACGGTCCGGGCCCATAAAGGATGGAAGTTTCCTGGCTGCTGTTAGGAATAGATCTCTGGTCTTTTGCTGCAGGAAGCGAACTAGTACATAATTTTGTTGATCGGAGTTAGCTGGTCCTCCTAAGGCTCTATGTGCCCTTTCAATTTCCCATAAGTTGTCTGTCTTTGTACGAAGAATATATTTTCACTGCCCCGTTGAGATAGGGTAGGAGGTCCATAGTAGATTCTGGTAAATCGCGGAATCGGACATTATAACGTCTGGACATGTTCTCCATGTCCTCCAATTTATTTTCGAGAGCGGAGATGCAGGAGTTATTTTGTATGATCTCTGACTTATCTTTGGATTGGGCTTCCAATGTTTTGTCTGTGATGGTTTCAAGTGTTTGTGTGCTTTGTTCAAGATCTTGAATATCTTGTTTGATTTCTTTTACCGCTTTGGATAGGTGGAATTGTAATAGATTTTAAAATTTGGCAAGGGATAAGTCTGATAGTTCAGCATTCTATCAAGGGTCACTGTGGTCTTCTTCCTTATTTGAACCCTCTGAAGAGTCTGTGTTAGACCCAAGTGATGGGGTTTGACATAATGATTGTGATTTAAAGTGTTCCCGGATCCTCTTTACCGCAAGGCTCCTTTTGGACTTGCCCATCTTTATAGTTTGATTGTATTATCGCTCTTATAAGTAATGCAGATAAGGCCCTTATAGGAAGGGAGGCATGAAGTTGTTAGTGGTGTATTATGAAATTCCTATTGCAGAAGAGGTGACCTTTTTTTTAAATCAGTTTAACATGGGGGTGTGACCAGAACCCATCTGGTAAGGTGTTAGTTAAATTTTACCTATTGTACTCCATATGAGTAGTATTCTGTAAAACGGAGGAGTATTTATACTCCTTGATCAGCACTGAATTGTGATATAGCTTTTTTGTTGTATTAGCTTTGAATAGCCGTCTAGCTATGCAGTGTTTTAATATGTTAAAGACAATATTTGAGAGTCCATTAATGTAGCAGTAGGAGCTGCGCTCTAGGGAGATCAGGAGTTTCTTTAGATACCAGAGAGGTGTTGTCTAGCTATTTACACAGTCTGTTTTTTTATATTGAAAAGAGGAAGGGTTGGTTATGTGTCTTAGGTTTTACAGACACTGGCAAGTACTTAGAGGAATTGCCTGGTTTTGAAGGTGGAGTTCCTCTAGTTGATCAGTAGGTGGTGATGGTGGCTTGACAATTGTTATGTAAGCCGTGAGACTGTTTAATTGTATGTGATCCCAAGTACTCTTTAGTAAAGATTATAATTATCTATTTGAAATCAGTCAATATAAATATTTGGGCTTCCCCCCCAGGTTTGCTTGGTAGTAGGGATTTCTTGGGAGCAATTACTAATACTGTGGTTTGAACTGAGAGTCCAAGGTATATGTCCACAGTGATGCTTCAAAAGGTGTTTCAGACACTTGTGCAGGATTTCAGGATGGGGGTACTTCTCTACAAGCCTCTGTCAGAGTGTATGAATGTTTTGTTGGTAGAAAACAGCTTGATAAAATGGGGGAGTTGACTAACCTTGTTTGATCGTTATATGGCAGCTTGAGTGTGGTCTCATTTGATTTAACAATGTCTTGCTTGGTAGGGTTCGGTTTCCCAGCAAATAGCGCCCTGTGCCATATTGTCCGCAGACCCAGTTTTTTTTCCCCTCAAACGTTCCGTTGCTCCATTCACGACCTTGCTAGGTTGAGTGGTGTATATTCCAGTCCTCCATGCGATTGTCTGCGTTCTGGCATCTTGTCAGCGAGACTGGTGTTGCGTTTTCAGCTAAATGGCATCTCACCCCTCTTGGTTTGCAGCCATTAGACCAGGGCTCCAGAGGCTCCCCCCATGACACCACTGCAGTAGCACCACTACTAGTCATCCAGCTCTGTGTCAACAGCACAGGAGTCCCGGAGAGATTAAGCCCTCTTTCAGAAACGTGGGCAGGCTGCGCCAGCGGGTAGCAGCTCAGGTCTAGAGCGTAGGATCATCAGAGGCAGTGTCTGGTAGGAAATTGTAGTGCTTGATCCTGATTATGCCCCCTTTAAAGAGGTTGGGGGGGGACAAAGACTATGAATATTTCTAGATTTTGTATAAATCAGATGGAGCTCTTGACAAACACATCTGCTCCCCTTGAGAGTCAGCTCCGCCACCCAAGCCAAAAAAAAAACACCTGGTTTTCCCATCATGCCTACTTAAAGGTTTGGCTTAATACAGTCTCAGGAAAGCCATATGCTTAAATAGCATTTCTCATTTCGCCTGGAAAGCTGTTCGATTTATTTACAGCTCTTTGCAAAAAGTAGTATTTTCTCACATTACTTCAAAATCTTCTAATTTCAGATCACAACCTCTTGTTCTTACATTCCTCTCTACCTCAGAGGAAGCCCAAGTGAAACACCCGCGTCAGGCCTCAGAGAAGCTCGACTGATAACGTTGTTGCAAGAGCAACAGCACACGCGACTGGAGAGAGCTTATCAGGGATGCCTGTCCTGAATTATCCTCCACGCAATAATAAGTACTATGAATACTGTTCCATTATTATGTTTGGCAGGGCTGTGGTGTTTGTATTATCTATTGATGTAGTAGTAAATTAGTGTAGTTAGTTTCCAGTATAGTTAAGGGGGTAACTTATGTACCCCGCAAGCCGGAGCAACAGTTCCCTATAGGGATATGAACATAGGGTTATGATAAATTTATGTTAGGAGGTTACTGTAGTTGCCTTTACTAGTTTTGAAGGCGCAAGTAACGGGCTCCCAAATCCACCATAAGAGTTATGATAGGTTTACCAGTTAATTTTGCACTGCTTGATTTAAATGTATTAATTATAAATATTGCATATTATTCATTTAATATAGGAGTTATAATTATTAATTAAAGCTATATGTCTTTATCTTTAAGCACCAATTAATTTTTATGAGGACTGTGTTATGATATAGGTAATTCAAAATATTCATTTTCTTTTTCGTTTAGGCGATTTGCGACCGTTGAAAAATGCCAAATATGCCTCCAATTAACTTGCAACCTCACTCACAGGTTCCCTGTCTCTCCCCCTGCGGTGTGCAAGTCATTTTTTTTTTATTATTTGGTGGGCTTTCATGATTGGCCGTTAAAGTCGTAATTTACAAAACGTGTTGCGTGCCTCACGATCAGCGCAAAAGTGCTAGGGGCTTTGGCGCCGATTGCAACCATTGCTACGTGCCCCTGCAATCTGTTTCCATCCTTTATTGGTGGAGCATCCTCGGGCAAATAGCAGACATGACGGGACAGATGACACATAGAGGGACCCTGAAAGGCCACAATTTGTGCTGGCTTTCGGCATTGCAGCATAGGTCCTACAGGCCTCTCTATGAGTGCCTTCGGCGCTCATTGCAGCTTAACTCCTGCAGGCCTCGCAATGAGCGTCTTTGGCGCTCATTGCAGCCTAAGTCCTATGGGCCTAGCGATGAGTGCCTGTGGTGCTCATCGCAAGGCCTGCAATGAGCGCCTTGGGCACAACTGCGGGCCTCGCTTTGCAAGGCCCGCAATTTTTAACATTGCATGACCAACATCGTAAACGTGATCAACATTCGTAAGCTCCACAACTATATATGTGATACATACCTTGTGAGAGAACATAAAATTGATTGTTTGATACATTGAGGGACAGCCAGGTGATTATATAATTCATTTTTAAACTGCTGATGTGTGAATAAAATTTAAATGTTATCATATTTTCTCTTGTGTCATAATATCCAATATAGAAAGGTTCCTTGCAGGAGTCATACTAACATAGTAGTTTAGTACGGTGATCTTTTTCTTTTTCGTTCCTCTCTGTCAGACGCTTCCCTCATGAACTTTATTAAACAATTTGGTCTATTTCAAGGTTTCTATCATATAACCACTCTCCATTATTCCCTCTAAGCTATGCATATTCAGGAAATCGAGTGTTTCCTTATAAATGTTGTCTTACACAACACACCATTTTAGTTGCCCTGTCTTGAATGGTTTGTTATTTTTATTATATGACTAAGTATTGTCAGCTTAAAACTACTCTATTTTAAATTGTAATATACAATAGATGTTGACTACACAGTAGCCACTAGATGGCAGCAGATTTGCGCTCATTGCCTGACACACTGTCTAAAAAAAGCTACATATAAGGTAGGAAAGAAAAGGTAATTCTGAGCACCCTTGCGTTTCTCACACAGGCTAAAAAGTCCTGTTTCTCCCAAATAACTTATCAGTAAACAGTATTTCCACTGTAGCTAAGGATTCTGGGTAGTGACTTGCAAATGAGGTTTAAAATGTACCACCTTGTCGCCTCAGTCCCACCAACATAGAAAATCATTTAGATCTATGGGGCCTGCTCTTTGGCAGGTTTAAAGGTACATAAAATTATAATTTTTTTCTCTCATGCATACTTAGGCATTTAGTAGGACTTGTTTAAACTTAATGTAAACAAACAGGAAATAGCTCTGTGTGAGCAAAGTATGCACAGCTCTAGATCTCATTGGTAGTCACTTATGGCTCAAACAGCTGTATTGCTGCATATTGGCTGACAGGGACAAACCCCCAAAGACAGTTATACATTCAAAACAGTAAATTATGAACCAGGAGACTCATTTAAAAAAAAAAAAAAATGTTGAGCAGTATCAAATGGTCTCTTTCAGATGCAGCAAAGAAAAAAGATGACTTCAATGGCCCTTTAAGAATATAAAAGAAAAGCTTACCAAAACAGCTAATGTGAGCATCTCTCTACTGCTGTCAATGTAGAAACGCAATCCACCAATATTGTAGTGTGACAAGAAACTGAAACATTTGGATTTCAACTTAAAGGACCACAAACGTTACCATATCTGCTCTACACAATCAGAGTGTGGAAAATCATGTGAAAAACTTAAGAAATTAACTAAGAATGGACTTAGATATTGTCATTTTAGTTTAGCCCTTGAAGCTCCCCCACTATAATCGGCATAAATAATAAGTCTGGAGTATGTATAGGATGTGGCTTTGACAAAGCTGCAACTATTAGCAATGAAACGGATGTAAGGCTATCTGATCCAGGGATTAAAAGGACTTACTCTTAGATCTGTTCAGTTGTTGTCAAGTTCCTGCAAGGGCAACTTAAGAACTCATGTTCTAAATAGGGTTGTTACAGCCTGCAATATTAAAGAACATTTATTATGCAATTTTAGAAATGACTACTTCAAAGACCCTGATTGATCTGTATTGTTGTTGTTTTTTTTGATATTAATAAAAATAAAATGTGTTGTGAGATGTGCTGCATATATGAAGGATGTTTTTTGCATAAAGAGTGCAAAAATGTAATAATGCAAGATATATGGCTTTAAGAGTCCCTTTGGGTTTACATTTTCAAAGGTAATTTTTATTATTTCTAATTCTTTATTATTTGCAGCATATGAGAATTTATGAGAATATACTAGTATTTATTCATGGTCTGATTTATCGCTTTTTTACATTTGAAGTGACTTATATTTGATCATTTGCAAATATTCTTGTACAGCCATTATTAATATGTTGTCCTGTTGCTGCTAGTATCGAACGCAGACCAGCAAAGGCTTAAGATAAATGTTCACTTTTTTTTTTATCTGTGCTTTTTTATGATTGTTTTAGATACTGTAGAATAAAGATTTGCAATTTTGTTTACATTGTGTTTCGTAGTAAGCTCCTGTGCCATTTTCAACTAGTGCTGCTGAAAATTTCCTGTAATAACATTGCCAGGGATTAGGAGCCCATGTCCCTACCCAGAATGCTTAGATACAGTGGAAATACAGTTTTCTGAGTTCTGTGGGAAGACCGATCTTTTCTGAGAGAGTGTGCTTGAAATTATCTTTTGTTTCCTTCCTGGATCTACAGTGGACAGTTTTTCAATCACATTTCTACCCAACATAACATATTTAGTGTCTGGTAAATAAATGATGTTGTACTTATAGCTCTGGTTAGCACAATAGTACAGAGGTTCGTTTTAGCTACTACTCTGGAATGCATGCAAGTCAAATACCATTTCTATCCTTTACAAAAAAGCTAAAAGATTGCAATCCTTTTGGGTTAGTCCATATTAAAACCTCATTCACACCAGACATTTTGTGGTTTATACAAAGATAGTGTTATCATGTTATTGAAGTTATTAATGCAATACAGTTTACGATAGTTAGCACCTCATTAATAGGTATTTAAAAGAAAGTTTAGAGTCTGAGAAGAGCATAAAGCCTAGTAATACATACTGAATGGCAATATAGTTTTGACTAATGCAGTGTGTCCTATTCTGTGTCCAGTGGAATCTGCGGCCTCCTAATCGACAAAACGTCCCACCGAGAGAACAATATGATGTACCAGAGAGGTTTTGTGGAACTGGGGTCTGATTTGGACATTTGAGAAAGATTTGTCCATCGACCAGCCCTTTGGACGACCCCAGGGAGGATGGAGTTCTTTGGTTACACAGTAGCCATCCAGAACCGGATCTACCTTTTCAGAGCCCCTAGGCAGTGAAGTGGAGGAGCCCCTGTGAGTGAGAATGCAAGATATGCATGCACCAATTTTTGACTTTTTTGTGTGCATGTAAGTAACTTTTCTGGTTGTAACTCTCTTGTTCTAGGTGGTTACCCCTAGTAGCCAGTCTGCAGCATTTAGATTTTTTTAAACCAGAAACCATATTTTTTTTTTATAAAAAGCGGTGCCCCTTACAGGGAAGTGCCCCTAGGCGACTGCCTAGTTGGCCTAATGTAGCCATCTAGATGTTGTGTCAATATTTTTTATTTAAATAGGGTTAAAATCACTTCAAATATTTTGAGCAACACTGTTCAGGTTCATTCACACATCACTTATGTGCCGTGAGGCTTAGGCTTTCATTTAAGCTGTCCACTACATGGAGCTCATTACATTATGAGTTCTGGTGTGTACTTGTTGGAAATAAGGAAACAAAGCCATTTTTGATACCATCTTTATTAAACAACTGATGCATATTAGACATTGCTGCATCTCACTTATAAATAAAATTCAAAATCTAGATATCAATTTGTTTATAATTATTGCCAAGTAAACCTTTTTAATTGGAAATTAAAACACAGTAGAGCTCTGCACAATAGCATTAATTTGCTAAATGTATAATAGGAGACTCTTAGGATTTGGTCCAGGAATGGCACCTTAATGGATATTTAAGGTAGCATCCAACACTTTCCTTGACCCCATTGGAATCAATTTATAAAACATGGATATATGTATAAGAACTCTGCTGAAAGGAGGGATTTTCTTATTATACACTGCACTAAATACATGTGCAAAAAAAAAAACCAAAACCTTCAGGTTTAACAATATGATAACATTCCCTTCTAGATTCTGATCATGGACAGCCTCAAACTATTCTCTTGGACAAACATAAGTGATAACAAAAACAACAAGTGCGGTTTTGGTAATATGTTCATTTTTTCTATAAAAGGTTTTAATCATGACCCCACAAATTTGGAAAATTAATACAGGATTAAAAGTTAATTCAGGGAAATGCCATTGTCAAGTAATTGAGGATTTAAGTTGTGTGGTATGAATGAAGAGGTAGTTTATTCTGGACGGAGCACTATATGATTTTAATTGTGATGGTAATTTTGGCTTTAGTGGTCTAAGTAAGTTAACATAAGATGTGCAAACTATTTTTTTTCTATTACAACATGGTATCCCTAAAATTATTGTAACTAGATCACTCAAGTTAGAGCAGAGATTTATAAACGCCAACAGGTTTAGGGCCTGAAAAGAGGTCAGAAATTCAGTAAATTCCTCTGAGCATATGCGGTTCCATTAAAATGACTACCCTACTGGATAATACACATAACCATGCAGTAAGGGTAATACAATCTAAGGTGAGAAACATGAGTTAACAGCTTATTGAAAAGTGAAATCCACAATTCCTGGCCTGTTAGTGTGTCTTAAGGACCAGGGTTGGCAAACACTGTTTAAAAGTGTAGACACTAAACTAGGAGTGGAATATTACAGACTTCAATAGCTACAAACAGTCCATAGTTTAAATATAGCAACACCATCACAATGATTTATATGGTTTAAATGCAACATTATAGATTACACCACTCCCCCTTCTTTCCAGAAGATGATATTAATATGGATAGCAATTACGGATAGTGCAGTGGCCTTGTGTCTTCTTTTCAATAGTATCATTTTGGGTCTGCTGCTTTAAAAACCGTAATATTTAATATGTAACTGTATTGATCATTAATATTGAAATTGCATCTCTGCTATGGGTGTAGTTGGGATGTTGTTAAATCTTAGCCTGTGTACTTGACCTATTCGCTATCAAACAAGCGCACAGTAGAAACAACAGATGTCAATATAACATACAATTTGTAGCTGTCGCTTTGTAAAATTAATCTTGATATTTCACCTATCACCTAGGTGTACTTATGTTTGCCATTTGCAACAGAGCTTCAACGCAACCATTTCCCCTAAAAGCAATTCACTTTCACAGTGTTGTGTGCACTGAAAAACAACTTTTCACTTACAATTAAATGGGAAAATATCAAACCTTAATGATATATTTTTACAGATTTGTTTTCATGCAGGAGAAAGTGATGTCTTAATAAAGAATTGAGTCATACCCGTTGTTGCAAGCGTGCTTGTATTATTGAAGTGTCTAGAGGCGAAGTAATAAAGTGGTCGGCCTACCTTATCATACTCCAGTGTAAAGCTCGGTCTTATTTGGTAGAGAGATAGAACATCTATTTTTGGTCCAATGTCTTCTAAGTAGGTTGCTGAATAGTCACAATTACAATCCTGAGTTCCATTATACATTAGCTATTTTTTTGTTTCTTTTAATTTTAAAATAGAAAATATCTGGAAACAAATGTTCAGAAAACAAACGAAATATATCAAATTACATTAAAAATAAATAACTACATTTTGTTACAGCTTTGTACTTTTTTTCCAGCTCAAATATAAAGCATATCCCCCAATAAAGCTAGGAAGTTTTGCTGCTACTCCGTGACAATAACCACCCAGAGTACATATTTCAGTGTATCACCTAGTAGACACTGTCCATTTGCACATTTTAGGATTCGTCTGCCCACAGTCATTATTTTAATACCTTCTGTTCTTATATATACATGCTGAATACTCCTTATTATGTTGCATTTCCATTCTATGTAAGTTGCAGGTTATGAAGCGGCCTGTTGGCTAGACACAAAAATGATTGTTAACAGAGCAGACCTGAACAATGTGGGATAACAATACATGTGGCCAAGAACGTAACCAAATACCACAGTATCTATGTCTAAATAGGACAGCGAGACATTTTTTCTTTTTTAGTAAAACAGGTTACACTTTAACAATTACAAATATCAGTCATTGGTATCCTATAGTGGTTTTTACCAACTCTAGTAATTCTAGTATCCACACATCTTCACAAGCCATTTATACAGAGTCCACATAGTAAGGCTAATAAAAGGCAAGAATGTAGAGTATTGTGGAGCTATCCTAGCGCCATTGCAATTCCAGAATCAAAAAAACACAACTGAAAGAACCACTGTAGTTTGGGAAATCATTACGTTTGTGACATAGGTAAAATCTATCATTGTTAGCAGTTATATTATGACAGAAAAAATCTTTTCCATCTTGAATTGCCAATTTTCTTGAAGCCTGAGGGACTGTGTTATACTACTGGGACTTGAGCTTCTAGTGCACACAAGCCTGGGTTTGAAGATATCCTTTCTGTGCACAGGCGAGTCTATCAGAATGACTGAAGAAATGACTGACTCACTTGTGCGCAGTAGGGATATCCTCAAATCCAGGCAATGTATGTGGCCCTCCAGGAATAAACTTGCCCACCCCCTGCTCTAGTCAGTTCTATTGTCAACTTACTATTTATAATGGGAACCTTTCAATAAAATGGAATAGAGAGGTTGTTAGAAGCCAAGGTTCCTCACAGGTGTCTAATAAGAAAATGACTGACATAATTAAGGCAAAATGGCTGTATTTATTAAAATGTAACAATGTTGCCCAGTATTAAATGAAGTTCTCCATATAAGCAAACTATAACTGTGACATTTTAGTGGTCCTTAAATTATGCTAATGTTTTACATTTCTGGAGCATGTGAAATATATGGTCTGTATGAATTTGAGGCCCTTAATGGGGCCATAAAACTTTTGTTTATAATGGAAATAAACAATAAAGTATATGGGTCTTAGGTATGCTCCATTTATGTGTCATTCAAGTGCTGCTGCATTAAAGCCACTGAATAAATAAACTCTACAGTCATATACCCCTTTACTACAATTACCTGGACAATGAAAGGTTTAATGTTTCACAGCAGTAACAGAAAATACACCAAAAAGAGGTAGAAAGCAGCTTGCTACACTGCTGTTTATATTTAAAATGAAACAATGACCGTCCTCCATTTCCTATTTTAGTAGGGAACTGGTCTATATAAGACATGTTATCCACCCTAAACTAGAGGAAGTGGTTATCTGTGTCTGTACAGAGATGTTAACCCATTAATGTTGGATATTTAGAACATTCAACCACCTGGTGCCAAAGTGGAGGACTGGTTAAATTCACATTGTTTCTCTGTTAAAGTCCTACCCCATGTAAGTACCCCTCAGTGTAAGACAATATGTCTCTAAACAGGACACACAAGCCTTGGGTGTCCTTACACATTATCTCAGTGGTACCAGCAGTTCAAGCTGATGTGTTCCATTTCAAAAAAATGTCTTAGAACACCTATAGAATGTGACACACAAAAAGCTCAAAAAAACATAAAACAGTGCTCAAACTACAAAATCACAATCTTTGCATGGCCCCATTAAGGGCCTTAAATGTCCTACAGTACAACTTCTTTCTAATCAAGGCAAAGAGGTGTCTCACAGCCTAGATAAAAGAAAGTGTCTTCATCAGATGATTATGCCAGAAGAAGCAATATACAAATCTTCTTCCAGTTAGTTGAACTAACTTTCACAATAGTCATACAGGCTTTCTTCTCAGAGGTGGAAATGATCTTTCTTCGGCTGTTAAAAGGATTCAAAACAACAACAAATTTTTTTTAACAGATTTGCTTGGTTGTGCTGGATGGTTCAGTTCTTAGAGATGGGATGTTTATTTCCATCTACAAGACATTATAATACACCATTTCCTTCATGGTCTGCTCATTCAATGCATGATCACCCGACACATTCTCTACTTCTCCGTAACCATATGAATTCTCCTCGTAAACATCCATCTCCTGCTGGCCATCCATGTCATTGGCATCTGTGTCAGGAAGGTCCATCATGGGATCTGAAGCGATACATAATAACTGGTTACTGCTTGACAACACAAAGCAATAGCATTCTGCAAAGATCTGTTAGACACTACATTAATATAGAGAAAGCATTTTCATGTCATGCATGTAGAAAATAAAAACAGACATAAAAAAAAAGACTAGACTTTATAATAGATCCTGGCTTTATGATAGGTTTGTGTCCTGGTCAGTAACAGAACTGCAAGGTAACATTGTTTAACATTTTTTTAAGTTGTATTTTAAAAATGTTTTGAGTACCACTTCCTTTAAAAAATATATATATTTTCTTCATAAAGTTTATAATCTTCACAAATAAGGGGGTAACTCTGGGATCTGCAAAGCTTTGTATCTCTTTTAATTGATTCTATAAAATGAATGAGCTTCTACAATTTATTAAAAGATGTCAGTTACAAGGAGATAATTTGTTAAAGAACATTTGTGAAGTTTCCAACCAACTAACATTAGCCGCCATGTAAATCATGAGTATAGAAGCACTTTCAGACAAAGTCTTCACTTTAGCAGACACGCAGAAACGGACGTGATAGTCATACTTCCTTTTCAAGGCACAAGGCGGTGGTATAGAACAGAAGAAAAAAGGTTTGAGGAAGACATAACTTCAGGCACAAGTAGTGTCTAATAAAGTAATGATTTTACCTAAAAATATTTTTATGCCCATGGCTTACAGAGCTGCTAATTTGTTACAAAATTCAAAGATATACAAAGTTGTTCCCAATCTTTAAATTGTAAGATCAGTAAACAAACAAATGTTTGATCCTGTTTGGAGTCCATACCTTGGCTGTCTAGACTGATGTCCATGACCCCATGTTTGACCTTCATGTGCCGACTGAGGTTACCCTTCAGGTTGAACTTGCTAGAGCAATAGGGGCACTTGAAAGGTTTGTATCCAGCATGAAGGTGCATGTGACCGAGCAGATTGTACATCCGGTTGAAAGACTTCCCACAAACCTGTACAGAAATAAACAAAAGTGTAAGATTTAGGTATACAGAAATAAACTTTACTCCCCTAACCAGTTTCTGCTTATTGCGTGTTTGTGTTTACTGCAGAAAGTAAAATAAAATAGGGCATAACAATGACTTGGTGCAGATTTAGGGAATGCAGAGGCAACAGAGCTCATCTGTTTGTTGTAGCTGTCATTTAGTCCCATGTGGAGAAGGAACTTTTATGGAATCTAACATGCGACACTAATAAATATAAAATAAGCATTTTTTGCAATAGTTGTTCTAAAAAAATAGTGGCATAAAACATGCATCATAGGACTCTATAAGCTGCAGTTCTGTACTCTCGCCCTACATATTGCTCTCAATCAGATGGGGATAATACATGCTCAGATCCCAAGTGGTATTTCAGATTTCTTAATAATTATACCAGCTAGTTGATATAAGAATATGTAGTTTTCCCACTGATTAAGAATAATTTGCAGGGAATGATAAGGTGGGGGTGTGTGAAAAGAATTGGATAGGTGTTATACCATGAACATATTTTTTCATAAAAAGCAACTAAAATAATGCTTATTGGACCTGCTTTTAATCTCTCTGCTGTCAGGGCAAGGAATGATAGTGGAGTTATGTGGCTTCTGTCTATGAAAACTTGATTTCATGTCTTACACTGCAAAACAAGCTATTTAACAAAATTAAAAAAGATAAAATGGGTTTAAATGTAAATACATGTTTTCAGTTGCTGGCTATTAAGGCATTGAAGACACAGACTTTAAAAATAAAATGGGACTGATATACAGCATTACTAAACATAGCTTCTATACCAGTTTGATTGCTGTGCAGTATTTTTTTTTTCCGGAGGGACAGGAAAATACACATTCTGTATGCACATCAAATCAGGTGACCGTTGTGTGTTCTGCATCAATACATAGTATATAAATAACTATATTTGTTTTACTAAAAAGAAATACAGTAAATACAAATACAAGGCCGGGTTCATAACACACAGACCCATGTTAGTATTTGCCCCCATGACGGGAGGCAGGGCCAAGACTGCCTTGTACCTTGCATTTGAAGGGCTTGACTGGGGAGTGCACTATCATATGGGTCTTCAGTGTTTGCTTCTGCACAAACGTCTTAAAGCAGATATGGCACTGGAATGGGCGGACACTGGCATGGATCAGCATGTGGCGCTTCATGTTGGCATGCAGGGTGAATTCCCGCCCACATACCTCACACTTAAACTCCTTTACTCCCTGAAACGGTAGAGAAAGAATAATTACTGTCAGACAAGAGATAATAAATTTGCAGCAATGAGACAACAAATAAATCATAAATGAAAGAAAGAAAGCAAGACAATAATTCATGTTTAGGTCAATAAAGTCCAGGCCTAGGACAATCACCTTTTCAGGAGGAGCACCACAAAGTAGCGTGTACACATGCACAGACATGATTGCTTGGAAGTATTTCTAGTCTGGCATACTGTATATAAATACTGTATCCTAATAAAAAAAGGCTAATATATTTTTATTTACTCAAAAAAGTTAAATTTAAAATGATCTCTACTGAAAGCTTCTTAACTAATTTTATGAAAATCCCTCTTTTCCTACTACAATGTCTATGACCATTTTATTGCACTGTCCTGGCGCTTGCCCTTGAATCTGCTGTGAAAATGTCCAAATTCTGGTATCACTGAAAACTACATGGGGGGGGATGTATTCATAGTGATTTATACAGCCGAAAACTGAGAATACAGCCTTTTCCTGTGACAAAACATGCAGGGGCAAAGGAAGAGTGGGAACACGGTCATGTTGGGTGGTAACTGTGTGTTTAAATTATGTTTTCTTGTTAAAGACTTTCTATGCTGCTGTTTGCATGTTTTTTAAGGTTACTTAATTCTGAACTAAAATAGATTCAACTCAAAAATAACTTATAATAAGCCCTTTAATCTTGCATTTAAGCCATGAAGAAATTGTGATGGAAGTGTTAAGGGACAAATCTTTTTTGGCAGACTGAATATGTCTTCTCTAAGTGTCAGATGGAGTTGTCAGTCTCTCATTTGACTCTTCCATGCAAATCTAAAACCCATAGGGAACATCAGCATTGATTCAATGGCATTATCAGTGCAAAAATATTAGTAGGTGACATAATCTCTGGGGTGGGGGGCCTGTGAGCCTAGCTCATACAGAATACTATGCTACTATGACACGTGGTGCAAATAAGGAGATGGAGGTAGGGTGACGCATATGAATAAGAAGGGAGAGATAATGGTGACATGGATGAGGGGACTGGGACTGACAGTGAATGGTTGGAATTGAATGACTCAAAGAAGGGACAAAAAAGCTATATCATAATGGAATGGGTAGACAGAGAAGGATGGAAATTGGAGATAATACATTTTAAGATAAATCATGGAAAATGGGAAATTCAAGTTGAAAGAAGTGTAAAAGGAAGTTAGGAAAAGTTGGGGAGATGAAAGAAATGTAGTGGATGGCTACAAGGAGACAGGAAGGAGCATTACAGAGTCGGATATAAAAAGAACAACAAACTAATAATGAGATTTATAAAGTCTTATGAAGTAATTTACATTAAAGGTAAATAGATTACTTTGCCATCACATATGTTATGATACTGTGATAGTGCACACTGATTATCTGTGACCAATAGGTAATACATGTATCTAGGTAAATGACAGCTTTGAGGAATCCAACTTAAATAATGCATACTTAAAAGGAACAAAGCTTAGTGAAGGTCTGACACATTATCTATGTAGGAAGCAGCTGTGTTTTTTTTTTTTTTAAGTTTATATATTTTTTTATGAGGATTATGTATTTTAGTGAGGTTCTGTCAAACTAGGGATCTCATATGCACCCATTTTCATACATGTTATGAAGCGGAGGTAACAATATTTAATAGATATTGCCTTCATTTGAAAATAAAAAGTAGAAGGTATTTTCAGGTGTGGTCACTGGAGGGAACCGGAGAGCTTGTGACAACGGCTTAGCCACAGTGAGCAACAACATTATATTGAAAACTACAAAATAATAGAGGAAAACAATAGGTCTTCTCAGACTACAGTGCCAAAAAATAAAACCCAAATCAAATCAGTGAAATATATACAGGTGAAACCAATGGTAACATATTATTTTATAGTCTGTAAATACTGTTTGCATTATTTTTTTGGTGAACTGTAAATATGGAAAACAAAAAGATACACATAGAGTAAGGAATCCAGAATCAAAGCATTGTAGATTAAGGTATTGCAGGAAGGTGCCGGACTGTCATTTTAGCTGATCTGCATAGATTTGAATATTTTTTTTTTTTTTGGCCTCATCTCACTTTCCTGAGTAAGTCTAGAATAGTTATAGCTAAAGAAACATTTAAAGATAACATTGTAAGATCACATGAAATACATGTGATTAATAAAACACCCTTACATTTAATTTTGTTTAAAATGTTCTAATTAAAATAGAATGACAAAGGCCATTAGGTTTGTAAGACAAAGTGTACATTCAGGAACTCCTCAATAGACAGAACCTTAACCTCTTTCAGTTAAAGGAGCGCTGCACAATTAAAAACACAAATATATGTTTGAAAACTTTTAGTCTGACTAAGAGCACAATTAAGGAGCAAAAAAGTTTTACAGCTAATGTTCAATTATAAAAAAAAATGATTCTGATACCTCTGCCAATCTCATTCATGATTTTAAACGTTCAATCATTGCTAGCTTTGACATTCTTAAAATAATGTTTCTTTGAAAAAAATATAATTTATTGTATTTTATTATTCATAGTTTACTTCAAGATCAATTAAGAGTTTATTCTCCTTAAGCAAATTTTCTTTTTTATTTTGGTTACCCTGGAGGGATCCATGAAAGGTGTTGCAGTGATTGATGCAAGCGGTATGCTTCTGGGCCAGTGAGAAGAAAGTGTGTGGTATAAAATTTCAATATTATCCAGTGATCAAACAATGGCTCTGGACTCTACACACACATGGCCCCCTCATCCTCTATATAAACAGAGTTTTCACAAATTAAAAAAATGTTTTATTTCCATGGCTTACAACACTGCTGTTATTGTTAACCTTGTGGTTATGTTCAGGACAATCTAGCTTGTTTGTTGGGGGCTAATTGGGAATTTGTGCACAGAGCACACTAGTTGGGGTCTAGGAATTATTACACCTACTTTCGTTCCATCGCAAGACAGGGTTTCAGTTGTTATCGCAGGGCATCTAACAAGTAGAGCCTTCCTGCTAGGAGGATCATTGGATCACAGGGTTCCTTCTTTACAACTATCAGTTTTTGCGCACAGGGAGATTTAGTTGATATTTTGATACCTCTTACAGTTGTGTGCTTTGATGAGCCCACCCTATAGCCTATTAGGTTTACAAGAGGTCAATTTTAAATTACGGCGTAGTTTTTTTCCCATTGACAATAATAAAGATTTTCCATTTTCTGTTTTTGGTGTTCATATTTAAATGGTGTTAAGCACTTTGGAAATAGCGACAGTACTTTTGCTAGTGTATACTTGACAAGCAATTGTCTTTTTCTTGAACGGCAGTGCTCCTTTAAATTAGCACAGAACAAATTAGCAACCAGCAGTACAGAACTAAAGTATTTGTTCAGTCTATGTATATATCCAGCAGAAGTAATTCATTTTAGATAAGCAAAATAAACCAAGATATTTGACAGTAGTATGTAAAACTATTTATTTCATTACTAATAAATAAAACACATTTCAAAAGGTATGAGAATCAAGGTACATTGTAATGATCATATTAATGTGCTCTTGTTCTGACAAGGTCGTCAGTCAGTGTTCTTTTTATAGCACCCTCAAAACACAGTGCAAAAGCCAAAGACAGTGTAGACAACACTTTAAATAAGGAGGGCTTAGTTTCAAGGCTGGTTGTGGTATATTTTTAAATTTTTACCAGATCATAGTGTTCTTTTCCCATAAGCTACATGTTACTCATAAGTTCTCATAAGGAAATTCACAGTGCAAGTTACCCCAGGCTACCTCTTCCAAGGATGGCTTAGAACGTTATGTAGAGTTATATACACACACATTACACCAGGGCATGGCAAATCTGAAAGCAAAGAAGCCAACGGCTCCCAAAATTTTACTGCTGATTCTAACATTTTAGTTAGTAAACATATATTTATAAATATACTTCCTTTCATGTCTCCTAAAAAATGTCTGACTCTTCACTAACCTGGCTGGCTCCTAAGTTTTACTATACATTTGTCAAGCACTGCATTAGAGAGTTCTTTGATCATACCTACCTTGTGTGTAAGTGAGTGTTGCTTGAGATGATGGATCTGGCTGAACTCCATGCCACACTCTTTACATACAAACGGTCTGACATTCTGGTGCTTCAGCATATGGTTCTGCAGCTGGCTGCGATAGTGGAAGGATTTGCTGCACTCCATACATTGGTATAGGGTAGGGCCCTGGTGGGATGATATGTGACGTTTCAGCTGTGTGAGGGTTGCAAAGTCCAAGCCACACTCAACACAGACATGGCAACGACCATTCTCATGTTTCACTTCATGGGCTTTCAGCTCGCTGGGGTAGGCAAAGCCCCGGCCACAGAATCGGCAGCTGTAAGGTTTGATATCTGTGTGCAGTAGCATGTGTCGTTTAAGGTGGCTGGTCTGAGTAAATGCTTTGTTGCAAACCTCACACTTGTGAGGCCTTGTGCCCTGGTGAGTGAGGAGATGGGTTTGCAAGTGACTTGGCTGTTTGAAGAGTTTGTTGCAGTGTGGGCATGAATGGGGCTTGATGCCACTGTGCCCCAGGATGTGTGTGACCAGGTTATATTTTGAGGTATATGATTTCTCACACATACGACACTGCCAGCGTTTCTGGCGGTCCCCAGCCTCCACCAGATAAGAATCATCGATCTGAACGTTGATATCAAGGCGATCCAGCTGGGCTTTCTTATTGCGCTCAATAGATTCAGCAGTTTCTGTTTCAAATTCATTAGATTCTTGCCAAACATAGTTCTGCCCATTCTCCTCTGGCTTAGGAGATCCTACATTAGGAGGCCTGGTTTCAGTAGGTGGTATCAAACTGGGACCATACCCACATTGCCTCTGCATAGTATCCAAATTGGTGCTCCCTGGATGTATTTGAGCAGAGGGAAGAGGGTACTGGTCCTGGATAGGGTGTTGTAAAATATGTCTGTAATCTGTGTCTGCTTGATGCCGTTGTCTCTCCCGTAAGTGGCGGATTCTTTTTGGCCTGCGGCGAAAAGAACTAAGATCTATCATTTTCACAGTACTGCTCTGCACAGTGTTCTCACTTGCCTGTGGTAGAGTCTCTGGTAACATCTTTTCCTGATGCTCCTCCTGTTCATGACTTGCCTCTACGGTGACTTGGTAGATTTCGTCTTCATCCACCTCCTCACCCTCTTCTGTTTTCTCATATTTTATTTTCGGCACTAGTCTGACTGGTGGACGTTTCTTCCTCCTCGTGTGTTTTTCAGAGTCCAATACTTCATCTTCATGGGGCTCTGTTGCCACTCGTCCTCTTGAGTTTAGATAGGGCTCCCCTTCTGGCTGTTCTGCCTCAATAGGCCCGTTATCTGAAAACTCACTTCTGGAGGATGGAAAGAAACCACTCGGGCTGATGGTGGCCCCAAACAGTTCATTGTCAGACACCAATCCTAAAACTGCTGCCTGTGCTAGAGAAAGAACCACTACCGCATCAGTCTGAGTGCCAAAGTCAGTGAAACGTTCCATCTTACATAACATCAAGCTGTTGTATCTTCCCTGTATGAAGAAAAGAAAAAAAGTATATAAAAATCAAAATCTCCTACACAAATTATTGACGCAAATGTTGCTTTTTAAAAATGAGGTTGTATTTGCACATTTCATATACAAATTGTCCTATATATTTTACTTCCTATTATTATTTATCCAACAGATACAAATGCAAGAAAAGTGGACCAGGAAAAATTATATTGTTTGGTTTAATTGTTTAAAAAAAATCAACTTTCTTGCATATATTAATTCATCTACAGTCATTTCCATCTATAAAATAAACATGATCAATAGAATGCAAAGTATGTATCACTATATTGGTTCAGAAAAATAAAACAATGTGTGTATTCTGTAGGCGAAATGAATAGAAATCTTTGAATAGTAGCCAATAGAACTACAGTACCTTGAAACTATTCACAAAGCAGCACTGCTCATTTCCACTGTGGGACAGAATGACCAATCCTCCTCAGTAAATATTACCAGCACCAATCTGACATGTCCCCCAAGTCAGAGGGCAGGCTTACACAAAACCAAAATTGTCATGATAACTTCTAAAATAAAAAAGTCAGGAGAGACTATCAGCCTTTGCGATTTGGCCAATTGAATAGGGCTCTATATAAGCACACAGCATATTTTTTACAGAAGTTTTTAGTTAGTGAACTTCTATCCAAAAGCAAGGTCTTCACTAACTAAAAATTTCTGTAAAAAAATATGCTCTGTGCTTATATAGAGCCCTATTCAATTAGCCAAATCGCAATTTAATAAGGCTGTATGTTCCTACAAATATACAGTGTGCTGCAATATATTTCGAAAAACTTGTTCTGTTAACATGTAGCTTAAAAAAACAGGCGTGTTTTCTGCTTTGTATGCATTCAACATATTATACTCAAACTAATACTCACGCATCTTAATCCTAAAAGAATAAAAGGCAACAAAAGCCACTCTGGTATAACGGAGTACACCTATAATTCTACAGCAGGTCCGAAAACCAAAGAACTACTCCATGCTTTCAATACAACTGAGGATTCTGGGTAACCTCACAATGCTTCTATCCTTTTTAAGGATGTTAGCCTTAGTATACGTATACTGTACTTAAACGGCTATTGAAAGGGAGAAGATATAACAGAAAGCACAACACAAAGACCTTTGTCAAGTCTACTTTTTGATTTTTTATTTTGCTAGCTACCTCTGCTCTCTGGCCTTTCTTACCAGCAGAAAAACCTTTCATCTTGTTAGGGATATTGAAAATGAACAGTGTGTGTCATTATGATACTCATGTATACATCAAGGTTATATTGTAGTCTAGCTGGGATGTTGTATGTTATTTTTTTCCCTGCATTTGTGTAAATGTATCATTGTACTATAGCTTTTAACTCTGCTATTTATGTGAAAGGAAAACATCTTCCCAAAATAAACATGGCTACCAAAATGGTGCATGGTCTAAAACAGTGGTTCTCAACAGCCGCTCATATGACTGTATCAGCCACCGAGACCTTTTCTACTGATCCTCAGCATCAAAGAGGGATGATGAAAGCCTAACGTTATAAATATACTATTATTTATATATATAAATATACTATTATTTATATATATATATATATATATATATATATATATATATATATATATATATAAATAGATTGCATTAATTTGAAAAGATGATTTCAATAATCTAACGTAGATGAAAATTTAGTGTGTCACATGTAGTATTAACCAATTAGAAAATGTCCTGGATCTCACCGTTGGTTCCAATGAGCATTGGAAGGTAACCAGATGGTCACCAGATCAAAAAGGTTGTGAGCCACTGGTCTTAAAGACAAATGTATAAGAAGATCATTCATAATAAAGTGCACACCAGAATGGAATGATATGATAGAAACCTTAAAATATAATACATGACATAATAAAGTTCAGGTATCTGCCACAAAGAGAGCAATGCAAGAACAAAAGGTCATAAACGGATGTTGGAGGGTGGAAGATATAGGATAATATGAAAAAATACTACTTTACAGAAGGGGCAATAAAAATGTGGAACAGCCTTACATCAAAATGTACAGGGACAAACATGATAGCAGACTAAGCACCTACAGGATGAGCATAAGGTCATCATAAGGATTATTTATACCAATTTTTTCAGCACATAGAATTAGGAGACTAAGTTGGCCAACATGTCTTATCTTCATCATATCAATGTTTGAATGTTTGCATTTTGTACCCAAATATGAGCTCATTGCAAGAGAAGCCTCACATCACTTGGCTTCAGTCTTGGCATAAGTCTTTGTCTAATAAATGGCATATCTCTTTAAACTGAAGGCTGTTCCTATGATAGGCCTTTCCAAAGTCTTTTTATTTTGCACTTAATGTTTCATTATCCAGTGCAACATCCAACATATGGCATTTCACATACAATCATGGATCTTGTTGCTGGGCCATGAAATATTATGGAGACATGTTTTCCTCACTTTCTAAAGTAAGGGTTGCAGGGCCTTTGGGGCAGGTTGCAGAGTTCAGTTACGGTAATTACTAGCAGCATCCAGTATTGCCGTGTCTCCCAGAGTTAACGTTAGATGGTTGAAAGCACATTCTTATATCATAATAGCTGCACATATTAATTTTCAAAGGGTCTGGAACATTAACCGCTGCTTTAATTATAAGACAATCTTGTGTAGTGGCTGTGGATTGCCACTAAAAATGACTGCTGTAATGGAAAAGGGATCTAGAGGGAAAGAAGGCAGCGTTCCACAGATGATCCCTGGATAATTGTTAATCACAGTGGGTCAGAAGCGTGTTCTTTGGATGAGAATATAACACAGAGGAATGGTTTGATGTTGGTGACACTTCTGATGAGACCCCATACTTTAAATCCAAGCTTCACATCATGAAAAAATGCAGTTTACCAAAACCCTCTTTTCCCACAGCAAAAAAAAGTGTAAATGAAGCCAACTCAAACCATGTGGGAGTCGAGACAACTCAAGCTGAGCTGAAATGTTGATGACAATTAAAATGCAGCTGCTTGGATTTGCCTGGGCATTGTCAGGGAGATTTCGAACATCCCACTTAATAGGCCTAATGCCCCTACTGATGGGAGTTATCATGACCATGAGTCCACGGAAAAGCTCTTGTTGAAACAATTCATACACACTCCCACTCTTCTGGATTTTGGGCCTTTCCAAGTCATGATAGGACTAGTCAAGGAAATAGGAACTGCAGACATTTCTCACATATAATGTTCTCTCATTTGATCTGTTCCATATGATTATATATATATATATATATATATATATATATATATATATATATATATATATATATCACCATGGATTTGACCACGGGCTTCATTGCACACGGCACACACATACAATACTATATCATAAATTCATAAATATACAAAGCAAACCAGATGACACGGTGTGCTGCGTTTATACCACTGGTTGTCAACAGCAGCTTGTTCTCTGAAGCAGGGGGCCCTGAATATTAACTGTCCACTTTCTTCTAAAAACATAGATTAGACAGCATATAAGAACTTTGCCCATTCTATCTACCTAAATGTTTGGCTTAATTAAGCCTCAGAATATCCATATGCTTATCCCAGGCATGCTTAAATAACTTAACTGTGTTTGACCCTATCACTTCCACTGGAAGACTAAGGTCCAATTACTTCAATTGACCTTGCTGCCACATATTACTCTTTGTTCATGTAAGCTTTTGAGGAGAGAGTCATTGTTTCTTCTTCTGTTCATCTATGAAGATGTTCTCAGTTTATAAAAAAAATACATCATTTTAATGTATAATCACCTTGAAATGTATATACATTTTGGTGACGTTCTGGTGATATAAGCAATGTTTATACTCCTCATGTAGTTTAGTCCACCCTCCTATCTACAGTACAGTCACAGTTAATTACACAATATACCCAAGGTTAGAACATGTTTTGAGACACTTCTTTGCCAACAAGACATCACAATCTTGGTGAGTCACCAGCCAGCACTAGATGTCTAACTGCTTTATTAACTTTTAAACCTGCATTCTTTATTACATTTGCTGTGCAACGATTTGTCATTGTTACTTTGTTCTTAGGTAGATTACGGATTTAATTGTCTAGTAAAATGCACAAGACATCTCTATGATATCACTGTGGATACAGAATTCAGTTATGTCACACACAATTTCAGGGTTTGGAAATGAGGGTATATAATGCTATTGGCCCCTTCTGGATCGCTACCTTGTTGTGAAGGGCATTGTGTACTTCAGTGAAGCAATGAGCTATACCATGTAGGGTCACTCAAGATGAGCTGGTCATAGCAGAGAGGTCAGACAAACTGGAACCAACAACACTCTCCAGTATCTTTTCCAAGAAAACCATATGGATAAGAACAACCAGATACATAACAAGAGATGTGCCTGGCATGCTGCAGTCCAGAGTGTCACACAGAGTAACGATATCAATGCTATTGGAATACAACAGGACAAATAAAACAATTATCAGAGACACAAAAAGGAAACCGTTTTTGACAGAACTACTGAAACCGTTTTGAAGGAGAACCAACACTTCAAAGATACTGAATCACAGGGATCCGAAACTCCAAATAGGAACTTGAGACACTATCAGCCCCATTAAATTCCAAGTCTGTAGCAGGAACATCATACCCGCAAAGGCTTGAAATTCAGCTGCATTACAGAGCTATTACATTGAACCATGCGGCGACCAACAGGCCGAAGAAGCAAACCTTAAACCAGATCAATTAGTCAAACCCGTAGTTACAGTTTAGATGGAGCCAATGGCAAATGAGATCATCATCATTACGTTACTAAAAAATGGAGGTTAGATTTCAGAGCCTTACGCGTTACGGACCCACATTCCAGAAATAATGCTATATTAATAAATCAGTAAATATTATATTCTAGTCCATGTGAGTGTCATTATATGTATTAACACATTGATTGCCAAGATTGATATAACACAGAAATTAAACATAATTATTATTTTTTTATATTGCAGATTTGCGAGCTTGTGAATGTAGCGCTATTCATTTTAATACCTAACATCACTTCCCCTTTATTTATAAAGTACCATAGTGTGTGTATATTTGCATTTACAGTGCTACGGATAGGACTTTAAGCCCTTGCGGGTCCTCTCTAGTACCCGTTGGCTTTTTAGCTCCATTTGTGGGTTATGGGTTTGAACGCCAGTGGATTTGTAGCAATTTAATAGCAATTTGCAGAAGTAACAGTAACGGGCTTGACAGATCAAAGGATTTTTCCACCTGTAACCCGCAGGGTAGCTTTAAGAGGCCAATTTAATAGCCGTAAGTCTTGTGGGCTCCGTAACAGGCTACGGCTTTGCACATTGGGGGAATTTAATAGGTCTTTCCCATTCAAAAGGAGCACTGGATTGAGAAGAAACGGTGCAAAACTTAAATCCAAACTCAATTTGGGAAGATCTACCCAGATCAATGCAGTTCAACTGTATCCAAAACCACAGCTTTACCAAGATGGGGAGTAGATGCAGCTTCAAAATAAAGCCAGGTTGTTTTAAAGAGTCAAACTCTGTTTACATCTATGAATAGTTAATAATAGTGTATAATTATTTATATAGATGCACATGTGTATTTAGTGTGAGGTTTATTATTATGTTAAAAATAGTAATAGTAGTGTATAAGGTAGAGTTTCCCAAACAGTGTTTTTTAGAACCATGGGTTCCCATTTGGCATGGCAGGGGTTCTACGACAAAACTGCCCTTGTGGCATGCTTTGTAATGCCTCAAGAGTGTCCTAAAGAAAGATTACAATAGATGGAGAAGGGTTTTGATATCTTGGGCACATTGTAGGTATGCACTTTAGATCCAGGTTTTCTTTCTAATTGGATGGTGATGCATAGCATGTATATGACAACTCTATATAGTGTTACTGACTGTTTTCCTGGATGTCGGGAATATTAAAACTAAAAGCAGATGTTACAAAATTTCCTATAAAAAGAAACTTCACACAAAGGATGCAATCTGACTTTGACATTCTAACTATTTAAACCTCCTGGGGAAGCCCAACCTCAAATATTGAGCAACCCTTTTATTAAAAGCCTATTTGCGGTTTTACACAAATATCCAAGCTGATCGAGAGCCATTGGTTTTAGCCACAAACAGGGAAAATGGAAATAAGAAATCCATTTCAATGTATAGGAATTATTTCTAGTGATCAATAAATGTAACGGTAACAATTCAAAATAAGAATAGGTTAGGTGGAAGCATTTCTATGTACGGTGTGTATAAATAGCTTCGACTGTGGGTCAAATGTGAAGTCCGACCACTTCTAAAGTTTGGATCAGGGTTGGTAAGGAGCCAGTCGCACATTTTTAGGAGCCAGGTTATAGGTTACATATATGAAATATATGTACAATAACTAAAAAGTCAGGAGTTAAAATACCGTTCAACGACCATGTCTAAGAAGTCACGGTACAGTAGAAACCACAGTTTATAAAAAACTGAATCTACAATGCTTGGAAACAGAGGTTGGTCAAGTTGCTGAAGATAATTAACTGGTGGCTGACCCATTTAATGCTTCCTGAAGAGGTAGTTGGACAAAAGTGCAAAGCGGTCAAATGTAGATATCTGAGAAATAAATGAGGATTCAGTGATTAAGGTTATCATTGATATCTACCTCACATATACAGAGAATGCTTGGCTTCTATAGGTCAGCAGTGGGATGTTAAGGCACCGGTCGTCCCACATTATCTATAGATTCAATTAAAAGATCATGTTCTAAACATTTTTCTTTTGTAGAAAATATTCATGTTCTGTAGTACAGAAAGTAAAACAGGGCAGGACGGTTTTCTCCTCCTCTTGTCCTGACCTGTTACATGATAGATAGGGCAGGGAGTATTTTGAGTTCTTGTAAATCCACATCTTGTGTTTGTATTTCCATTCTCTTTATTGCAAAATGAATTAGGTAAACAAATATGAGATGCTAATTTGGAATGCTATAACACCTTCTCTTAAGTTTTATATGTTTTAATGTGACAAGTGAATTAAATCAATCATATTTCAGTGTGCACTGCTTTAGTATTATGTCACACCAAGAGGTCACGCCACCCTGAAACCAAGCAGGGTTGGGCCTGGTCAGTACCTGGATGGGAGACCACATAAGAAAACCAGGAGCTGTATGCTGTGGCCCACTGGAGAAGGAACTGGCAACCCACTCCAGTATCTCTGCCATGAATACCAAGTGGATCAGTATGGTGTGTTACGGTCCATGAGGTCACGGAGAGTCAGCCATGACTGAATGACTTATTGGCGTATTTAGTTTTCATGTTCCACTCGGATTTGTGCTTCCCCTGATGCCCCATTTACTACAACTACTACTTTTCCATTGCTAAAAAAAATACAAGTATATGTGTGTTTCTGTATGTATAAAGTATGTCACGGAGTGTAGGCATCACTTCTCAAAAGAAATATCACTGTATAATGTTATTTCTGTGCATTTGGATACACTTTTCCATAACACTAAATCAACCATTTGAAACATGTGCTGTATAGAAGAGCAGTTGTGCCATCAAATTGCATATCAGCAGAAGTAGTTAGGTTAATACTGCAAGTAAAAACTCAAAACGTAGGTAGACATAACACTTTCCCTCCTATAAATGAAAAAATGGTCATCAGATATATTGTCATATTCTAGCAGGTAGACTAGACTGGCTAAGCCCCACTTTCTATTTATAAACCAGGCTATACTACAGATGGCACCTACAGGTATACTGATCACTATTGTATACAGATAAGGTGAGGAATTGTGTTAGTGAAATAGTAGCACAAACACTGGCCATTATGGTGGTATACTGAAATACATGAGCGTTATATGTATAACCCATATGCTCCCAAACAGGTAAGAAACAACTATATATCCAGTCTAATTCCTCTGCCAGAGAAGGGGTTAAAGCTTTATCATAACCAGGACATGCAGAGGATATCACTGTAGCTGAAGGCAAAGAAATAGTTAAATAGGAAGAGTGTGTTAGAGCCAGACAAAGAGAAAAAAAAGTCAGACGGGGGAGGAGACAGCTGCAGAAACAAGGGACACTGTCACACAGGGAGGGAGGACAGGAAAAGAGGATAAAAAGAGAGAGAAGGAGGGGTGAAGGAGGGAGAGAAAGGAGGTGGGAAAAAAAAAAGAAAGAAAAAAAAGTGCTAGAAAGAGAGACAAGGGGGGAGGAAAGTAAATGAGAGGGAAAGGCAAGAATGAGTGAGAAAAGTGTGGTGAAAAGAATACATATACACACACATTATGTCAATAAGGGGATTACCTATAAAGTATTACAAGTCAAAACATTCTAAAAGGAGACATAACAAAACTTTTCAAAATATTTTTGAATGAATCTTATATATTTTTCAATGGGAGCCTCAATTACATTTTAGGATTAATGACCAACAACTATACTTATGATAATGGCAAGGAAAGCATCTGCTAATCTGTGGGCCAGATACATTCAGCAAAGGTCCGTGTTATTGCAGAACTGATGAGCACACATATAACTAAATATAAATCATAACTGGTTGTTATTAAAAAATGGGTGGAAGTGTTAGCTAATTATGCTTGAAAATGGAGTATTTTAAGCATAAATGACATAGAGGGTTGCCACTCGCCTAATGAGCTTATCTCTGCCCAGTTGGTAGATCTAGATTATATATACATTGTTTTCATTACTAGTGACTTCCCAGTCAAAAAAATGACGGCAATAAAAATTGAAAGCCATGGTAATGTTTTTTGACACCGAATGTGAGGTTATGGCTCCTCTGAGCACCTTTGGGGCTCACCTCAAGCCCTGCGCCGCTAAGTCGCAGTGAGCGACTTCTGCGCTCTTTTTTATCCAAGTCTCGTGTGTTTTGGGATGAGCGCCTTTGGTTCTCATCTCCACCAGCGCAATGAGAGCTTTTGGCGCTCATTGCCTAAGTGATGCGGATCGTAGGGATGAACGTTTACAGCGCTCATCTCCAGCAGCGCAATGAGCGTCTTTGGCGCTCATTGCCTGGCTGCAACTGCGGCCCTCGCTGCGTGAGCCCGCAATTTTAACATGCCGTTAGCAACAACTTTTTGCAAGCCCGCAATTATGACAACTATATATGTGATATAATAACAATTTTAAAACTAGGTCTGTATAATATAATCTATTACAAAAATAGATTGCAAAGCTTTCTTTTTATTTTTATTGCATCCTCTGTTTGAGTTTAATTATGTCTCAATATTTGTAATAGCAACCAAATATAATTATTTATTTATAGGTATCCTATTCATTTCTGCTTTAACCAAGGCCTTTAAGGTTATCGCAGTCTGAGGTGTCTATGTATTTTCCTTTTTCATGAGAAACAGCCTCATTTCAAGCATTTCACAGACTCTGAGAATTTTAGTGTATCTGGCCAGGTCCATAAAAACATGTAGAGACACATCTCATTGCAGGGACACCTCACACTCAAAGTATGGGCTCACACTACCATTGGATGGCACTGTGAGCCCAGTTAGATGGTAATTAAAATTCCAGCATAGCTAGTATATAGTGTCTTAATATTCCGTGCCAGCAAAACATACACCCATAACAGTATTTGTACATTGAGGGATCTTGTATGTTTATGTTAAAAGTCAGGAAGGCCAGTATAGATGTCTATAGAAGTAACACACAATAAGACAAGTGGCCTAGGCAGACTTGTTTAACCCCTTTAGTGCAACTGAAGTGCCTCAATAATCATCATTGTTGTGGGAGGCTGGACATTATATTGCACGCTATCACATATATAGTTGTGGATCTGCGTCGTTGTTCGTAACGTTTGCGATGTTGGTAAAGCAGTTGCAAGCCTCGCGAAGCAAGCGCTCGCAGTGTACGAGGGTCTTAGCTGCGGCCTTTGACGTGGGACTTAGGCTGCAATGAGTGCAAAAGGCGCTCATTGCACTGCGAGCCTCGTAAAGCCAAGCGAGCAGTGGAAGCACACAGCGTTCAACTCCAAAACCACACAAAAAAAAACACACACACACACAGCACATGGGGAGAGCCTGGAAGCCAGGGAGTGAGGTTGCAAGCGATTTTGAGCCATGTTTGCCATTTTTAGCCATTTAAAAATCGCCTAAGCGATAAAAAAGTAAAAAAATCTGAAACAGGATGAAAACGAGGCTGAGCAAGGCCAGGCTATCTATAGTCTATCCCAGTGCTGTCTACCTGTTGTAGTTTGGCAGGGACACAGTCTTCTTGCCCAGAGTGATTGGTCGGGACATCTTTCCTAGCAGACAGTGGTCAGACAGCATCTGGCCCACAGGTCGCCAACTGGACAGCATTGAGCTATTCTATAGGAATATATATACATATGTAATAATACATGAAAAGCAAGTCTAGGGTCTTTCAAACTCCAGATGCTTTGCAAAACAGAATGTGAACTTACTTAAAAGATTAGTTAAAATATATTCATGTATTTCCAGTCCTTGAGCTGTCCTACTCCAGCCCCAAGTACAGGGGCCAGGCCAGATATGTTGGATATTCTACTGTAAACTAAATTATTGAGCCTGGTGTGATATTAGCCCTCAAGGACTGAGTCTGAGTTTCGGTGAGGGAAGTGCTCAAATGAAAAGCTTATATGTTAGAAACAGATATGTCTCTAAAACATTTGTGAGCATAGAAGAGAGACAGGAAGGCAACATAAGGAGAGAGAAGAGAAGAGAAGAGAAGAGAGGAAGGAAGGAAGGAAGGAAGGAAGGAAGGAAGGAAGGAAGGAAGGAAGGAAAGAAAGAAATTCAGGAGACAACTACAAGAAGAGAAAGAAAGGAGAGAGAAGACGAGAGAGAGAGATGAAGAAAGAGAAGAGATAGAAATAAGATAGGGAGATTGAGGAAGAATGAAAGGAGACTTGAAATAATGTATTTTTATAAAAATAAAAAAAATAAAGCATTGCGCATTTAGTCTAAGTGCTTTATTTCTTATGTTATCATCTTAGTCACTGAGAGAAGTTTATATTTTTAAAGATCACACCTGCAATATCATATGACATTGAAGTTTGGAAATGTCAATTCAGATAAAATGTTGGCTTATCCAAAGGGTAATCTCATAGGAAGAATTACAACAACATTGGCCACAACTTTGAATGTACAATGGAAATCACTTCAGTTTGATGATCTATTCACAATCTAAAAAATACAATCGTCCAGCATATTAAACCAACTGTAGATTAGGAATAACATCATGTTTGTGAACAATGCAACAAAGAATAGCAGGTATGTGAACTATGTGCATAAAAGTATTTTTAGAGAAAATCTTTGTTTTATAAGACTCTGCTAGTGCATGGAAGTTGCCATGTTGGTCATACTTCTTTTCAGGGCAAGCAAGTTTCCTACCAATGTGCCACTCTATAACAAAACAGATCGTAATATAAGCAGAGGACTTCCACACAAAGAATGGATGCACAAGCTACTAAATAAAGATGGTTTCTAAAAATGCTTCTTTGCCCATGGCTTACAATGCCGCTATTGTTTTGTTGGGAAAAAGTTTCACGTTTGTGAATTTTGTAAAAATGTACAGTGGTTCTTTAACCAAATGGCGTTGCTTTATATAAGATAGCACTGTAATTCTGTAATATAACTGTGCTATGGCATTTGCTATTGTAGTACACTGTTTTGCAGCTGCAGAGAAGGAATTACACAAAACTCTGTTATATGATTTGCTATTGTGGCACAATGATAGGTGATTACATTTAATTTTACAAACTGTGCTTCATCTCAGGAAAAAAATATCAGATGGGACTGACAACAAAAGAAAATATGTGTGCTCTAGACTATGAAAGAGTTAAACTGTAAATTACCTGTAAAATGTATGAAAATATGGGGTGGATATTAAAGTTGAAATATACAGTGTATGCGCAACACCTCTATATTATGAGATAAGAGAAAGAGTGAGAGGCAAAAGAGAGATGGGCAGAGCATGAAAAAAAGAAGAAAGATTATAGAGATAAGAAGAGGTAGAAAAGGGAGGGAGTGAGAGAAGGAGCAGCAGAGGGACAAGAAAGAAGGATGAGCAGTCAGACTATGTAGGAAAAAAAGAAAAGGTTGGGAGGGGGAAACGAGAGATGGTGGAAGAGGGGGAGGGAGAGGTGAGAGAAGTAAGAGCTGGGAAGGAGGGGGGTCATTGAGAGATGATGAATGTGCAGAGAGGAGGAAGAGAAGGAAAGAGCAAAGCAAGAAGGGATGGACATGTAGGAGAAGTAGAGATGGGAGGAGGAAAGGAGGGGGCAGGTGAAGAGAATGGAAAAACACAAAAAGGAAGAGAGGGAGAGGGAAAGCATAGTAAGAAAAGGTGAGATGGACAGATAGAGGTAGAGAGAGAAAAGAAAATCTGAAAAAAGGAGAGATAAAATAGCACACTCAGAGAAAAGAGGAGAGATAGAGATAAGGAGAGAAACAGAAATAAAAACATAAATGTAAATAGAAAGATACAGAAATATAAAAAGGAGATTGAGATAAAATACAAAAGAGAAATAAGATAAATAAATGCTTGAAGAAAAGGATTGTGAACTTAAGTATGTGATGGGGATTCGGAAACCAGAAATAAGGATAGAGCATATAAATAAATGAAGGAGGAGGAGAGGAATGAATGTGAGGACAGAGAAAAATAAGCACAGCAAACTGCCTGGGTAGGAAAAGAGAGAGAGAAAGAGAAAAAGAGAGAAAGAGAAAGAAACAAAAGAGAGAGACAGACAGGCATGTCTGAGAGGGGAGTTAGAGATGTGAGGGGAGGACGGGGGATGTAAAGAGAATGAGGTGATGGACACCGGGAGAAAAGAGCATAGACATAAAACAGAAGGGGGGGGGGAGAAGAGGAGGGAGAGAGTGAAAAATAAAGGGCAAACATTGGGAGAAAGTCAGGGTAGTGCAGGCAGAAAGAGAGAGGAATCAGGAAATAGTGAGACAGAAGAGACAGCATGTAAAAGAGTTTAAAATGTAAGTGGGGATTAAAAGGAAGGAGACAGTCAGAGACAAATGAAAGAATAAATAAAAAAGGAAAGATGGATAAGTGAAAAATATAAGTAGAGAGAAAGAAAGGGCAGGGAGGCAGATTAACAGATTAAGGTGAGAGAATCAAAAGGGAGGGAAAGAAAGAGGGAGAAGTAATAAAGAAAAGAATGAAGTGGGAGAGAGAAGTGAGACAAGTGAGATGGACATTGTAGAATGAGGGAGGGGGAGGCAGACTGATACAGAACACACGGCAAGCAGAGAAAGACGTGATTAAAAAATAGGTCTTGCAAAAGAAAGAATGAGAAGCAGGGGGGCTACTGTGGTGGATAGAAGAGAGCAGGCAGGATGGGAGAGTCAGATGCGAAGAGAAAGATACAGAAAGAAGACATGGGAGAGGCAGGGAGGGGAAAAACAAATGAAAGAAAAGGACAAGGAAAGGGCATGCATTAGAAAGATAAGAAGAATGGCAGACAAGGGGAAGGAGAGAATGAGCCTGACATACAGGAAAAAGAATGAGAAGGAGGGGGAAGGCTGCTATGTTCCTGAGACAGGGAGAGGAAGGAAAGAGTGGGAAAAAACTGGGGAGAGAAAAAATACATGAGGGATTAACTGTGAAGAGAAAACAACAGCAGGGGTGGGAGGAAGAAAGGAGGAGATGAAGGGGGGAGAGACAGATGGAAGACAGGAGAGGGGGAAGGGAGCAAAAGAGATATGAGGAGTTAGGGAGAGATCTGGAAGAAACAAGGGAGTTAGTAAGATGGTGGAGATAAGCAGCAGGAAGGAGGGAAGCAGATAGGACAGCACAAACACAATGAGAGAGGAATGTGATAAAGAGTTAAAAGGAGAGATAGACAGGCTGGAGGAGCACTGATAAAAAACAGCTGAAGTGTGCGGGAGGGAGACAGCACAGCACCACAAACAAATAACAAAAGGAAAATCCAAACAGCAAAGTGTGGACTGACCTGTGCTCTGCCAGGGGGGCATGCCATGGGCTGAGGGGCTCTGCTGCTACCTAGAGAGTCAGCCCCAAAATAACCTGCACTGTGAGGGGGGAGACAGGGTCACATAGAATGGAGAATAAAACACATTATCGGAGCCATCTGTCCAGTATCACAGATCAAACTAGTATATTACACTTCCTACCCTGTGCCGTCCCTCCATTATACTTATATGGCACACATAGACTGAAACCACTTCAGGGCAGTGATGTCACATCAGATGCCTACTTGAAAATTACTGTAAAAACTGTACTTGTACGAATTGTTATGAAGTACTTTTGTACAGTGCTATGTATACGTAGGGTGAAATACAAATGACGATACATATAGTGACAAATGACCCACAACTTATTGTGTCATATGGCCAAGTCATTAAGTCACATAGTGGAATGTAATGAGACACCTGACAGCAAATGCCAATTTACAGTCTCATCTTCTCAACAGGCCAAATGCTATCACTGCATATAGCGCTGCTTAGCAGAGTTTGTACCAAGCTGCACTTCAAGCACCTGAAAATGCATAAGGGACAGATTGCTATGAACTTGATGTGTACTGTGCTTTGTGTATTGAGTGTGCTACAGGATAATTCAAAAAGCCTCGTTCCTTTACAAGCACATTATGAAAACAAGGCAAAATGTCACTTCTTGCAGAGTCTTTATGGCGACACCATGTTTTTCTGCCCAATAAGTTCAGTGTCCCAAGACTTAAAAAAATGGTGTTACATATGACTCAGACTTTGAAAGATAAATATATACACAGTGTGTTTAATTTAAGTTGTGAAATAAAACTCAAGAAAACAGAAATTATCAAACAAATTTTGATTCCCACATCCCCTCAATATTCTTGTTGGCGAGAGAGGAAATATGAGAGCGGAAATAGATTGTACACTAAGAACACAGCACCACTTATAGTAAATATGATCTTTATATCCTATTGTATGGCTATGTCTAAAGACAGCAGACAGAATTCTCACATATAAAGGAAAGTTTTTAACTTTTTTGTGTTATACAAAATAATGGGATAAAGATCTGCTTATTGGATCCCAATGTCTCTCCCCCACCTCACAGGGAAATCTGTCATCCCAGCAATACAGACTTGTCGGTAACGCAATCTAAAATGGGTAGAAGCAAATAGCAAAGGGGGGGGGGGGGGGGGGGTGTTGTGTGTTAGGGTGGGGGGAGCAAGATACTTTGTCTAGACAGAATATGCTAGTAGGCCATGTGTCCCAATTTGGAAATTCCTTGCAGATATAGGACATATACATTGGGTTCTTCTCCTTATCCCAGTGAGTCTGCCAACACAGAGAAGAAAATCTTTCTACCACCACTGTAAGCACATCATATATTATAAAAATTGTCAAACTACGAGACTTCATCACGCTTTGCATGGTGTGTACAAGACTTCATCACGCTTTGTGTGGTGCGAGCCTCACGTAGCAAGGTGAGCCGTTAACTCGGAGCGATTGGGCGATGAGCGCCAAAGACGCTCATTGCCTGCGAGCCTCGCATAGCGAGGCGAGCCGTTAAGACACTAAAACTCACAGCACTTGGGCGATGAGCGAGGCAAGTAATGAAACACGCGGAACTTAGACTCCAAACACTTAGGAAACGTGGGATCGCCTTAGGCTGCAAGCAGTTGACGAACGCCAGATTTAAGAGAAAAAAAAAATACGAGACGCGGGACTTAGAAAAACAAAATACGAAATAAGAAAAATACGAACTTAACAGCTGAACCGCGCAAAGCAAACCCCCCCCCCCCCCCAAAAAAAAAAATACTACAAAAACATCACACCCAGGTCCTCTGGGATTGAGGAGGAACGTGAATTTAAGTCCATTTTGGCAAGCTTCGGCACTCGAAAATCAGCTACACAAGAAAAAATAATAGTGAGGTACAAAATACACTATTACAAAGGACGGCAAATGCTCGCAAACCGCGTAGCACATTGACAAACGCTATTTTACAACCGTAACTTGCAACTAACAACATTACGCATCTAAAGTAGCTCTTTATACAAATAAACCAACGGTTTTCCCTCGCGCACGCAGCCTATTTCTAATGCAAAGTTGGGACATTCATAACACTATCTCCTCAGGCCAGCAACAGTCCCACTGGACATTATATGCTGCAGGACAATAAAAAGAGATTGTTACCTCTTCAGGCCACTGATTGTTACATATATTAATTAGAAAAAGGTAAACTATATTAATTTATTATTCAATTAATTCATTAATTAGTATTTAAAAAAATAGAGAGAGGAGCCAAAGGACACACGAGGAGAGGCTCGCAATGAGCGCTGAAGGTCCTTAGAGTATAAAAAGCTTAACATTGTGTGCCAAACAGCATTGCCATGGCTTCAAATTTTATTGACCGCCATTTTTTGACGGGCAAGTCGCTAGTTAACATATAATTATTAACGTCTAACTCAGCAAATCAAATATAATAATAAATCAAAACATGTCATTTACATCTTAGAGGACTAAAACAAGCAAATAACAAGCCTTCTCTAGGTGACTTAAACGGCCCAGAAACGTCAAATATCTTTCTCTATCAAACATTTATAGTTCAAACAGTGGTTCTGCATGACGTCAATTTATATTAATATGTTTTTTTGAATACTTTTGTCTCAGGAGGGTGTGTCCTTGTCAACTAAGCTCCCACAATCCTATTGAACATATAGGTGCTCCCTCTACATGCAAAGTTCCCTTCCACCTCAGAAAGTATATCAGTGGTAAGTAAATAGCTTCCACTACATCAAATCTGGATATAAAAATGTAATAAATTGCAGCTATATTATTTTATAATCTTAAAGTATTTTGTCTGTTCAAGTGTAGTGCATATTAAATGACTACAGTTGTCCGTTAAAAGACCAGTAGATTATTATAACACTAAATAACAGTTTTGATATTTCCACATATAAATTGAAGCCAAGGATTAAATGGGTGATAGCAGAACTAGTAGCTAGGAATAAAGCTGACACGATTCATATCTGCTGTCAAACCCTACAAACTTCTGCCTTGCAAAGGAAACAGTGATTGTATGTTTCTAGCAATAACTCCACTCAGCCAACCCATTTCATGTTTATAGAGTGTTGAGTGACTAATGAAACAAATATATCTATGAATGTGATATGTAGCGGTTTACGCATCCAAAATACTATTGCACTTACTCAAGTTTCAACCAAGGGAATCTTCTGAACCGTGGCCAACCCCAGTAGACGCAAACGGTTCTGCTAGTATATGGGATATAGACTTTGGACTTTCAGCGTTGAGAAGTCCACTGATGCACCATCTCAAAACAGGTCATCACAACCCTTGCATATTCTTTATTTAATAAACTTCAGAAATAACTAACATGGTCATCTACATAATGGAACTGAAAACATCCAATAAATGAATTCAAGCATGCCTGGGTTACGCATAAGGACATCTTGAGGATCTATTAACAACAAAACTTTTTATATTGACAGATTAAGAGGCCCACATGTTCTTATATGTTGTAAAATACGTATTTCCAACCCATTGTACTGTTACATGTAAATGAGTACCTTAAAGGGGGAAAAAAAACCACTTAAAAATAATAAGATAATCTTAAATTTGTAGTAGCTCCTACAATGTAACACAAGGCCATGATAACATATCCTCAAATTCAGTGATGGTTACTGGAAAATGAAAACAGGCAATGATGCAAAGTAAAGTTGCAGGAGAAAGAAGTAGAGGGAAGCACAATGATTATTATATATACACTAGCGACTTGCCCGTCAACAAATGGCGTTCAATAAAATTGTAAGGCTGGAAATGCTGTTTGCCACACAATGTAAGGTTTTTGGTCGTCTGAGCACCTTTGGCGCTCATTGCAAGCCCCGTGCTGAGCGCCTTCGGCACTCATTGTGAACCTCTCCCCTGGTGTACTTTTGCTCCTCTGAGCACCCTCTGCGCTCATTGTCATCCCAGCGCTAAGCTACTTGGCATGGCTCGCGATGAGCGCCTTCCCCCAAATGCTGTAAGTGGTGTTTTTTTTGTTAATTTTAGTGGTGGTGGTGGTGTTGTTTTTGTATGTGTGCGGTTCGGCCATTAACTTTCTATTTTTTTTACCTCATATTTTTTTTCCTAAGTGCTGCGAGTCGTATTTTTTTTTTTTTTGTTAAGCGCCAATTTCCTTTTTGCAAGTGCTACAGGTCTCGCATTGTGAATGGTGTCATTTAGATTTAGTTCCGCAGGTCGTCATCTCCACCAGCGCCTTTGGCGCTCCCTACCTAAGTCGTACAGGGTCATAGGGATGAGCGCCTATGGTGCTCATCTCCACCAGCGCAATGATCGCCGTTGACGCAGCTTGCCAGCAACTGCGGCCCTCGCTTTGCAAGGGCCACAGTTGCAGCGGGCAGGCTACGCGAGCCCGCAAGCGTTAGCAACAACCCGTATTGCTCACAACTATATATGTGAAATTTTTAAAAATAGTATCACAATCTACTGCTAGATTGGACTTGAAAAACTCCTAGATCAATCCTACCCAGTAAGACAATGAGGTCGATTGTATCCCTGCTAGCAGTATATGGACCAGTACCGGGACAATGACCACCATGGAGCACCAACGATACCACAGGAAAGCGGGAGCTGTAAAACTTATCGGGTGTAACTCATAAAACTCAAACCTGTAAACACCACAAGTCTAAATCTAATGATGAAATTGTTATAAAGTTGCAGATTTATTTGTCAGCATATTTTGTTTGTTTGTTTTTAATATATTTTTTATAATTTCATTTTCAGCAACAGAATGATTTCATGGCTCAGGTATACAATAACTGGCTAATTGATTGGTTTTCTTATTAAAATTTGCTCTATGCATGTCTGTATAATACAGCAGGCACATGCTTAAAAGGAGCCATGTTTGAAATGGTATTTGGATTAAAGCGTGAAGCCTTTGTGGGCACATTTGCATGTCCCCACCCAGGTTCCAAGAGTGCAGTGAATTTACTGTATTTCTCAGAATTCTGGACTGGAAACACTTTTAACTTGTTTTAGACATTCAAATGTGAACACAAAATGTATTATTTATTTAAAGACTTGATAAATGTTCTTGGAAAACACATGTAACCCTATCCATGCCACCATGGCTGCAACAGTCCCAACGTCCATGTGGCCATGACATAATACTGTTTAATTGGTAAGATTACACTGTACTATACAATATTACACAGTATTAACAATTGCAACCCAGGGCCCATAACATCTTAACAGTTTTAAATTCCAGTGGCCCCCCTGGGCATGTCAATTCGTATCAATATATTCGTAATAATCATTACTAATAGCAATGCCCCTTAAATCATGTTACATAGAGTACATGTAAACCATTTCTTCACAGATGATCTAAAACCTTGGTGCCTGGAAGTCAGACTAAAGGAAGGAAAGAAAGAAAAAACAACAAAAAAGTACCAGTCTGCCTCTTCTAGACAGACTGGAAAATCCCAACTCTGCCCACTCACATTGTCTAGTAATAAAGTCACACTCTTCATGAAGCTGTCTTCCTAAAACAGCTTCCAGGTACCCGTATTTTCCAGTAACAATCTTCATATGTTATCCTCCCAGTGCAGTCTTAAAGGGACCAAGATTCTCTTACCAGCCAGTGATTGAAGTAATAGAACCATGTGAATCATGCATTTCCTCATTGAGAACATATAGCATCTATGCACAGAAAGGCACTTCTTGCAAGTTATAAAATTCCATGTCTTCTCTCTTCACAAGGTTATATAATAGACACAGCTTGTAGCTTGTAAGTAACGCCTGTGCAAAAAGTACCACTCAGGCATTACTCACAGGCTGCTATTATAGTGGACTAGCTACTTGCCTGTCAAAAATGACGGGAATACAATTGTAAGGCTGGCAATGATGTTTGCCACACAATGTGAGGGTTTTGCTCCTCTGAGCACTGTCGGTGCTCATCGCGAGCCTCTCCCCCTGTGTACTTCAACTTTCCTGCTTCGTCGTGGGTGCGCGACGGCCTCCCTCGCTGTGCCAGGGACGCAAAAGCGTGACCAACATCGCAAACATTACATACACTGACAACTATATATGTTGTAGGCTTCTTTACTCATAGCACTATTTAACATTACTTTTGAAATAAAAGAAAATAAAACCAAAAGCATTGCTACACTATACTAAACATGGGTCTCATGAAATTTACTTCTGTTATTAAACAAAAACAATGGAAGGGACATAAGTGTGTTGGGACGAAATGGTCTGAATCAGTAAAGGTTACACCGAGAGGATCATTTTGTATTATTATTAAAGCACTTACCAGGCTAAGCATTCTTTTATAAAAGATTTTTTTCACAGAGCTTTAAAATCAAACATGACTTTATTTTTATTTGGTAAAGCACTGCCTGACCTTGCATAGAAATTAGTTGATGATACACAGAGATCCCTCCCCTAAATCTCATCTGAGTAAAACTCTATAGCAAAGGTATCTGTGGAAAAGCAATTCCATGTTTAAATGTCATATGACCCTAAAAGGTAATATCAGAAAAAACAATGTTTAAAAAAGTCAATGTATAATAGGCCACGTAGACTTGGAGCCTGATTCAATTGGTAGCCCGCATCTCACGGTATACAGGCCGTATGTCTGCGGGCGTGCTACGGGCTTGATATCTGAAACAATTCTGGTGCTATTCAACTGAACAAGGCCGCAAGTTAGCAGCCGAAAGCCGAACCCGTAAACCATGAACTTGTATATAGCATTTCAGGGCGGGAACAACAATTAGCAAGGCCGTAACTACCCATTTAGAAACAGCCAATAGAAAATGAGACCGCCATAATTACGACAGTAAAACATGGAGGTTACATGTCAATCAATTAGCGTTTGGGGGTCCGATATGTATCCCTCAAAATACAAAATAATAAAAATGAATGCCAATACTGTTCTAGTCCATATGGGTGGCCTGATATGTATTAACTCATTGATTCCCAAGATTGATATAACCACGAAATGACACATAATTTTTTTTTTTATTGCCGATTTGCGAGCTTGAGACTGTTGTGCAATTAATGCTAATGTCTTTCATCACTTTCCCCGTCATTTACAATACTGTATTGAATTTTTATTTGCATTTACAGTGCTACGGACAGGGGTTAAACCCCCTTGCGAGTCCTCTCTAGCACTCGTAGGATTTTCTCCTACATTTGCCGTTTACGGGTGTGAAAACATTTGCGGGCTTGGGGAATTGCAGCAATTGAATAGTGATTTGCGATTTTAGAAATCGTAACTCTTGCGGACAGGAATTATCAAAGGCTTTGGGGGGCTGTAAGTTCCGGGTTTAACAACCGCAAGGTTTTCAAAGCAGTAACCCATAACAGTTTGAAGCCCGCAAGAAGACGCCAATTGAACAGCAAATTATCTGACGGCCTCACTTACGGGCTCTAGTATATATGGCTTCTTCTTTTTTTATCTGCCACTCTACCCCGCAGTATCAACAACCCTTCACAAAGTTGGTTGGTTTAAGAGTTATGGGCACCGTGTAAGAGTACTACATCTAAGAAGATCTAATCCTGAGGAATAATTAAAACAACTGTTTATGTAGATAGAATGGGCAGGCTAGATGTGCATACTGGTTCATGTCTGTCATCTAATCGATTTTCTGTTTGTATTCTAGCTGAAACATTGATTCTCATGGTCAAACCATAAAAGCTTTCACGTCTGCAAAGAAACCATGCACTCCAGTTATCCTTAACATAAAATCATTAACCTTTCAATCTATACAGGACTTAAATACACCTCTACACCATAAACATCATATTATTTCGAAATACCATAAACAGCTGTGATGAAGGGCCTGGTATGGAATTTTACAACCCAACCTTTACAATCATGACCTTTATACCCTGGCTCCTAGGTGCAAATCACTATAGAGCTCTTACTTTCTCGAACTCTCTGCCGACCAATCTTTATTTTGTTCCCACAGTCCTTGGACTGAATTCTAAATGAAAAAAAAATCCCCTTGGAGAAGTGGGAATTGCACAAAATGAAGTCTCCGAAGTGGTGGGAGGATTGTCTGAACACAATACCTGAACACTGGCCAAAGACACAACTTATTGTTTAACTTCCTTCATTTTCTATCTTTCAGTTTCTCATTCCTCCTCGACATTGTGCAAAATACATATTTCTAACATGTTCAAGTCCAGTTATAAATAGCAAAATAATTGCAGGTCCTTCTTGGTCATAGTCTCCCCAATGCAACATTCATTTTTGCTGTGCCTGAGGGGCTGACAAGATGTTGCAATACAAGAACAAATGTAATGTCTATTTAAGAGGCCTGTCTTAATTTACAATAGATACCTGCAATGTTTCTTTCACCACCCTTGGTTCTATATAGAGAGAGTGTATGCATGAGTCTTCAATAAGCTTTCGGATTGGATGATTATCCTTTATATTTAGTTAATTTAATTTAATTGCATTTTGTGTTATTTGGGGGATTTAAACATTTCACATTGTTGGGTTCTTTTAAATTAGTTGACTATATTGTGTTTTGTTTGAATGATATACATTCTTATAGAGTGATGGTGCTTATAGGAAGGAACAAAGCAAAATCTGGGTGGAATCTGAAATACCTCTGAATTTTTAACATTTGCAAACTTAAGAAAATATGAATTACCCACTTAATATTAATATGCACTCTGGGACAAGCTTGATATGGGGGGGGGGGGGCAAAAGCATCAGATTGAGATTAAACATGCAATTTTAGCAGGATGTTTTTTTTTGTTTTTGTTTTATACAAAGCAATAGAATACAGAATGCAATAGAATTATGGAGGAAAAAAATGCGCATGAAGAAATATTTTAAAAAAAAAACATCAACAAACTCACCCGGATGTTTGCTAAATCTCTTAAATTTGCAAGCAGTAGAATTAACACCCCTGCAGATCCCTGCTAAAAATGTGTAGACATTCTTAATTTGTTTTGGCCAATCACAGGCAGCTATACATTGTATCCATCTGTAAAGCCAGTATGTGCACCAAAGAATCATGTAATGTATATTCTTGTTTTCACTGGGGAACAGGAAGTAAGGAGAAGCCAGACACTGCTGTGAACATGTTTGCATTGAGCCGCTGCTGGCTTGAAAATCCGTAACTAAATGCAGTTTTTCTATTGGTAGGTACGCTGTATGGAATAACTCAATGTAATGTGTGTTCCTCATATAAGTAGCATGTGTTCGATGAGAAAAATGTAAAAACAGGGAAACTTAGATAAACCTTTAGATAAAAAATGACCACCAGTTCCTTAAAATGTATATTTGTATATAAACTGAACCTTAGATATCTGTGCTTATATTTATCCAAAAACTGGCAGTAACAATAGCACCTAAAATAAGTATTTTTTCAGGAAGCAAGCAGTCCACAAAAGACAAATACTACGCAATTCTACACACTGGTTTCAATTCTGCAAGAACAGAAAAAAAATGTGGGAATTGGTATTACGATTGTGAAACATACGTAAACCTATACACAGCTAAAATGAAGCAAAAAGGGAAACGGCATGCGGCCTTTGCACATACCATGAATATTATCAACAGATTTATCAGACCTGGCTGTTGACTTAATTGTGAAAGCAATGACGGAGTAAGGTTCTGTGGCCAGCTTTGGTCCAGGTTACATTCACAGTCAATGTATGTCTTAAAATTAAAAATTAAATGTAAAAGTGACATTTTATTTCTATATGTGCTTATGTGTATTAAAACGATGGAACAATTATTTTCCATACATTGAACCTGTCGCCAAATAAATAAACATCAACAAACAGACTAGAATATGAAATGCCAGATAATATGTTAAACTGACATTACAAAATTTCTATATACAGTAAGACCTTACTTATTCTGTTAATTTGTTCTGAAGATAATAGCGTTGAAGATCCACTAAGTTGAATAGTGCTTAAATGCAATGTATCTGACACATTCATGTATGTAACATTTATAATAACAAGACTGAAGGCAGATTTACTATACATTCAGTACTAAAAAGTTATTTATGGCTTAGATTTTGCATATGATGACGTTACTTGATCTTTTGCGTCTGATTTATGGATGTACTTGTGCAGTATTATGTACCTGGACTGGCTCAGAGTACAATAAGTATGAAATAGTATAGCTAGTGGACTTAATGTATGGTATGTTTAAACCTAAAGGTAGTAACAAGTACTTTATTAGTTGACTGATATTTGAAAAAATAATTTTCTTGCAGTAAAATCAGATAGATCTAAGTGTGTGGGTCAGTCAACCTTTATAATCCTTGTCTCTGGGTCCGGTCCTTATTTTGCTTTAGAGACTAATCATGGCATATGTTCAGAGTATTTGAAGTACCTGATAACTGACATTCACTTGCTACAATTACAATAGGCGTCTGCATCCCACCAGGGAGTAATTAGCATTGATTAGTCCCTAACGCAAAGACAACAGGACCCAGGGGGAGAAAAAGAAAGGCAGACAGACATTGCAGAATTTTACAGTAAGAAAATACTTTTTTAAAGAACATTTAACTCATATTTTTTTTACTACCTATAATTTACATTTTATCATATCTATGCTGTGTCACTGTAAAGCAAGAAAAACCTCTATTGAAAAGTAGTGTTCTTAAGCATTCTACCCAAAAATAGGTATACAGGAAGAAAAAAAACTGTTCCTTTATAGGAAAAATTCTACAGGAGTCAGAAAAATGATATGAAACCTATTCCTTGGTGTATACACTGTGTATCTTTAGTAGGGCACAAGGAGATCAGGCTGGAGTCAAGCACAAAGTAGGACAGTACTTCTTCAGGTAAAGACCTCATCAATATCAAAAAGACCTTTCTGTCTCCTAGTTTGGAACCAATTTCATCATTTCCACATGTGACTGCTACATGATAAATGACAAATTCTAAAGACGACAGATCTCGAACATGCTGAAGAACTAGATATGTTTTACCCTTGGTAAAGGTTGAATGCGTCCGCCGATCTCCAACCAGCTGAATACGAAATGTCTGCTGTACTGATACCACCAGAAGAATTGACACCGGATAAAATGATAAATAATAGTTGAAGGAGAGGACATATATTCACTAAGGTGAAAGCTTTCTCATAAGTGAAGCGAGACCTTTCCAATTCCCACATTGCTCTTTTACAGGTGAATGCTATGACTTTTGTAGAACAGGATAGGAATTAAATGACACTGCTCTTACCATAGTGAATACAGTCACAAAACTACCAACAAATATCCATCAAGGTTATCCAACAGCAGAAAACAGTTAGGCCTCCATTTTGTTAGAACCGCAATAGTAACCTGCCATTCAAGTACTGTCAGTATACAAATAATCCCCATAACATTTTATTTTCCATAATTACAAAAGTTAAAAAACACAAAAAAAACATTTTAAATTATAGTGTTGATAATTTAAACCAGTTGGGATATACATAAAGTTGTCCAAGGTCACAAAAAATGCCAGCTTGTACAGTATTAATACATTATTAACTACTTATAATAATTTAGGCTCACTATTTTGCTTTATGGACACATCTCTTCACAGAAAGTACACCATCTTGCTAATGATAGAGGTAAACATGTATATGCAAAACGTGGTGATGTGTGGACACTCCTGACTATTTCTGTTAATAGTGCATTGTCATGCGTGACAATGTGGTCACATGTGACAAACAGGTTTTGTGGGCCTGTTAAACAGATAAGCCTACAACAAAAGCATTAGCAAGATGGATGTTGTGCCATCAAGTGGCTGCACCCGCAATGGAAAATATTGTTATAGGGAACCCCTTTATTCTAATAATGAGTTAATACAAGAAAATATGTTATAAAGTGCAGTACTGGTAAAATAATAATACGACAAGTTGGTTTATTAGATGGGCTTGTTTGTTCTTATCTGCAGTGAACTCATTGTTAAACTTGGTAAACTGATACAACAATTATTAGCAGAAACGAAGGTCCATATGAACTAAACAGCGTGGTCTAGGAAAACTTTGCCTCTTAGTACATCTGACCCAGGGGTCTTTTTTTGCTTTAGACTCTGGAAGACGGCTTCACCACAGCTTTAGTTTCTCCTTTTCTGATGTGATGTCAAAAAAATGCCTTCAATTTCCTGTCTAACAAACTAAAACAGAATGGGTCGCTGTCCATAAGTTTAAGTGCAGATTCCGACCTCAGAAGCTTTCGGTTTGGAATATCCTGGTTTAGACATTTTAACCATGCTAATACTTTGAAGGGAACTTGGTGATGGAAAATATGCAACCTCCTCCTATTGCTGGGAATTAAAATGAGAATGTTGTGCTCTCCCCTTCCATGGCGCACTCAGGAGTCACTTATCTTGCCTGTCTGTATATCCATCCTCCTGCCCTCCCCCTCAGGCATTTCCTAGCCATGTCTTCTTTCCATACCTCTCTCAGTCATTCTCTCTCATTCTTTCCGTTACCTTAGCAACGGCTATCTTAGTTCTGTGGATCCCTCGCCTTCTCTAACTCCCCTCTTATCTTTCTCTTTTTTTCCCCTTTCATCTATCTCCATATCTCGGCCTGCATTTAAACCAGTCTTTGTCTGTCCTTCCTTTTATCTCCTTCCTCATTCTTTTTTTCTTCCATCTATTTGTTTTGTGAACTTCATTAGACAAACAAATAAACAACTTTTGTCTCCTACCTCACCCAAGTGAGATCATCAAATGAACAATGAAACTCAATTCACTGTACACAACGGAGCCTGCAATGTGTTATTACAGCAGCATTTAATACTGCAAATAAACAAATCAGGGGTGAACTGATTATACTCTGGTGCACCATTATTTTATAGCATAAAAATATAGTTCATTTATAATGCGCCAACATATTCCGTAGTGCTGTACATAAATTAAGTTCAGACAAAGATAAATACAAATTACCATATAGCAAAGCAAGGAGGGACCTCTATTTGAGCTAGGAATCCAATGTCCATGGTGAATTACCAAAGTACTTAGGATAGTAACTATGAAAGTGCAAATAATTTATTTTTTACAGTTCTCCTCATTTTCAACATTGGTGTCATATTTGTTAGGAGCCTAAAACAACTAGGGACAAGTGAATAGTGCCCTGTGTAAAGAGCCACTGTAATGCTCATATAATAGGATTCTAAATGTGTTTATGTATGCTTTTACAACTTACATTTGAAGTTTAGTATATCAGGCCAGCAGGTCTGCTTCACTTTACTGCCTGTTAGGTGTCCAGGGGGTGGGAGAGCATCTGTTAAGGAGGCTGTCCTGATAAGAGTCTTTATCTGCCTCCTTTCATGAAATGTCTACTGCTGACAAAAGTAGACCAATTAGAGCACATTTTTAGGACAGAACTCTACTAGGGAGTGGAGAAGAAGCTTATTTTAGGAAATGGAATTTGTAACTGATTACACGTTATTTCAATACAAGAAAATAGACAATGCCTCTAATCTAACAATGTTAAAAAGAAAACAACCCTTGATTTATCTGAAACTAACTACTTAAACCGGAATCTTCCCCACTCACTATGCCCCCCAAAAGTACACTGGAATGTTTGATCCACCCTGTCTGTAAGCTTTGAATCAGGGAGAGGGACATAATTATCAGCCTACTTCTAATGTTAAATGACCACTGTAATGCAGGAGCAGTTCATTTTTTTAATTAATAAAATTCCTGTTTAATAATTTATGAATACAATATTCAATATTAAAATTAATGTCCATAGATTAGAATATGAGCCTAGAAAATTAGTGTTGGTCTTCACTTTGATCAGGTCATTATGGGTGAGGGTTTTGGGGGGATTGGTTGAGAGACAAGTATAAAAGATTTTAAGAACTATTTTGATAAGTGAATATGCAATCATTAATAGGCTCCCCAACACAAAAATCTCGCTGCCACCTCCCCCCGCCTCTTTCACCTAATAGTAGATGTATACCAACAGAGTCTGGACTTGGAATGTAAGTTTAATGTTGAATGTTGCTTTTTTTAAATTGTTGAATGTGAATGATTTGTGCCAACTTAACATCAAGCTCATGTTAGGACATTGCAGTGGTTCTTTAACTATCACATGTTCCTTGGCTAGAGCTTGTGTTATGAATCGTTCCACTATACATAAATGGAATCTTCCTGAAGCATTTTGTACGTGGGATAGGAATCAATCCCATCACAACCTGTATTGACTTGTTTGCTGACAATCTGCCACCCTCTTTCATCCATGGAGCTGATGTAAACCTATTCATAAAAAAAATAAGTTTGTACTATACTATTTCAGGTACCACAGTTCAGGTATGTGATCTCATAAATCCAGTCTGACTTGCCCTACCAGTCTATGTGCTTACAGGAACCAGGTCATATGAATAGTCAGAGGTTACTCACATTTTGTTTATGATATGACCTATAATTTCCTTAATCAGTACAGCACTTTGGAAATCACAAAACATGAAATGTTCTGATGTATTTTAGGACTTCCTCTTTTTACGCCCAATGATAGGCCTGCTTTTCAAGATACATCAAATTATGATGCAAATAACCTTCTATAGGACAGTATGTATATAATTACTGCATGTCATGTCAACTGCAGATTTAGGCTAATAGCACACACATACAAACATTAGATAAGAACCACTTTGCCAATCTCATTTACCTATATTATTTTAAAGGTTCTAAATATATTTGTTTTGGCTGTGTTCTACAAAACACTAAGCGGATACGACATATGATTGAATGAACTTAATGCATAATTTGCTACAACATCTGCTGAAAAGTTATTCCATTTATCCACCAGTCTTTTAGTAAAGCAGCAAAGAAGCTTTTTACCCTTTAGTTTTTTAGCAAATTCTCTATTACATCTCTTTCTTTGAAAACAACATGTCACTCCTGCAATGGTGTATCTGTCAATGGCACCTATTTGAGCCAATAACCAATATCTCTCTTTCCTACAAACATACACTTTAAAAACATCATTGATTCCTTATAAGATGTAGACGGTGCATTATTTGGTTTGAATCAATAAAACTGGTTGTATCCCAGATACATGAAAGTCAACAATATTTCTAGCTGTGTGTACATCTTTATTGGTACTTTTTCAGTCTGGATTACATTTTATTATCCTACATTCTGGTAAGGTTCATTACACACTTGAGAATACTTCCATCCTCAAGTATGTAATGGTTCAAAGACACAAGTGTGGTTACAAGTCCTAAATCCAGCATGAATCTTATAGTTTCATGGTATGTAATTGAAGACAGCCAGGGTGACCGTCACCAACTAAACCATTTTCTTGTTTTACACCTCCTAAATTATGTTATGAAGCTTATGTGAAGATAGCGCACCATTTTGAATAAAAAAAACACTGAAACCAGAGAGATCTCACTTTGCATATCTATATATGCAATGTGAAGATGTACATGAGACGTATGCACAGGCAGAATACTGAATATACCCTGAACGCTCTGAAAAACTGACCCATTAGGTATACTCAAGACCCGAGATTTGTACTCACAATCTCATGTGTATAATTATTGAGGCGTAACAAGCAATGCTGTTGGACATTGACTCTCTGTAGGCATCATCCGCTGCGGTCCATGTCTCGCAGATATAATCATATTGACTGGTGCATACACCCAGAATCTACACTGGAGATAGCCATGATTTGTAAGTGCTATGTACTTCTGCAATACAAGAACCAAGTGCAGCCTTGCAAGAGTTAATGATGCTTATTTACCGCCTTCTAAAACCAGGAACGGATCTTTTTTTATTCAATTAGACAGTTATAGCATCATTAAAAATAGACTCATTTCCTAGATCAGAGATAAAACCTTATTGAAGCAAATGTACCTCAGCTAATACCGTTTGGACATTGTACAAATCTGTCCTCTCCAATTTTTAGGGCTCTGCACAAACAATATATTTTGGGGAAAAAAATTAAATCGATTTTGCAATATTTTTTTACATTTATTGAACAACTCTTTTAATGTGATTTACTAAAACAGTCAGTCATTGCTTTAGTAACATATAGTGTGACTGTCAGGTGAGCTTGTGTGTTAAACACCATCACCTCTCCAAAATAAACACAATAACAAAACCGTTCAAATTCTGACTTGTACATTGTGTAGGTGGCTGGTTAGGGTGCTGTTCCCAAAACACTTGGGGGTATTCTGAAAAGCAAAAACCCGTGGTTTCACTTAATGCTTTCAAAAGTAAGCAAAAAAAAAATGAATTTTTACAGCACCCACCCCAGAGATCACCAGTTCCCCTGGGGAATTCTGTCTCCACCATGGTTTTGCTATGATGTGAAATGTCTAAGTTTCCCTGCAGTAAAAAAAAAGAAAGAAATAGACTGCTTGTTTGGTTTCTACCCCCTCCCCCATGAAACAGAGAAGAGCTGTTCAATGCAAAAGAGAAAGAAAGAGAGGGAGCGAGAACACACACACAAGAGAAACTAAAAAAAGGAACTGAATACAGGAAGAAAATAAGAAAAAAAAATCAAATAGAATCTAGAGGGGTGGAGAGCAAACATAAAGAAAGCAGAATGAAAAGAATGAAAGAGGGGGAGAAAGAAAAGAAAGAAATAAATGGAAAAGAAAAGGATTTTGAAAAGAGAACTGTACCAAGATGAATAGTGGGTGCATAAAAGAGAGATTGCCTGAAAAGAAACAGCCACATAAATGAAACCTCTAGTTCAGAGGCACTGCCAATCAAAACTACAATGCAAATGCTCCCTTTCTTTCCTTGTCTTTTACATTCAGGTTTTCTAGAGAAGGCTGATGAGAAGAGTGTCAGGGAAGGGGATAAAATATATGATTAAAAAGAAAACTTGCATTGCTTCTGCCAGTGCAAAATATATATATATATTTTGTAAAGGGCCAGGAACAAGAAATGTAATGTGATTCTGTTGATTTTGCTGGATACAGGTAAGATCTGATCTCAGATGGTAATCATCGTTCCTGCAAAACACACAACCTGCTCTACAATGTCAGGAATGAGTTAAAGCAGCAGTTACCAAAAATGTTTTTTTTATGTTCCAAAGCAGAAGTGGGATTACAACAATTGTTAAAAATATGAAAATAAAACAAACCTTAAATGGTATATACAAGTGAGGTGGGTTATGAATGCATCATGTAGAATGCATCATAACCCACCTAGCAAAAAAATTTTGCATAAAGAAATGCAAACATATTTTGCAAAAAAACAAAAAATGTGCTGGGGGTGATGTAGACACCCCCAGCAATGGCACTGCGCATATTGGGTACTTCATTAAAAAATGTTACCCAATATAAAAGCTGCTGATTGGCTAAAGGCAAGGAAAGTGTCTGAAATCATGTGACTTGTCACAGTAAGGTAGACTTCAGTTGCTAACTGAGTATGTCTGCACATTCCCCAGGCCAAAATGATACAATGTATAATTATATGCTAATATTCCCTGGGAATTTCAGGGGGTGTCAACATTGAGAGAAAACTGTAAATGCAAGAAATTCAGCAAACTTCATGCTAACGGTTTAACTGTTTACTTTGGATTTTTTTCATGCAAACAATTTTATTAATACACTATAAATTCTCCTCTATCAGATGCATTAATAACCCAGTTCACTTGCAAATACCTTTAAGTATAAAGATAAAGTAGTTCATAAGTGCCGATCCTAGCTTTGATTGTTTCTAATGGTATATTCCAGTATGGCATAGTGCTTTCCAACTGTAAAACAGGCATTAAAAAAATCAACATGTGGTACGACAAGATTCAAATCAAATGGTCCAAAAAATGGTCCTTTTTGAGAGGTCGTTTGGAAAGAAAAATCTGGATATATTGGATCTCAGACTATACCCACAATTACCACTAGTACACTATAAGGCTATTTTGTAAAATGTTACTGCAAACTAAGCTTTAGTTTCTTATGGAACAAGGAGGTGAAAGGAAAATCTCACAGAAGACACTACTCAGAAACAGTATGTAAAGGAAACTTAACTGAAAAATGTGTCTAGGTTATGACATTTTTCAACATGTAGCAGATTATCCTTCCTTTTAAGAAGCCAAATAAAAAATAAAAAAAAGAGATTGTGTTTTTAGTGGACAAGACTGATGGAGTTTCCATATATATATCGGTCTGAAAACACAGGGTGCAGGACAGTGGAGGTTTTGAAAAAAAATCTTATGTTATCATGCGAGACATATGTACTAGGACTCAACGCCTCAAAGCGAACTCCAACACTTCTCCTCATGGCATAGGATCTCCTCTTAAACATAAATGTATAATGGTTCACAGTCAGTTTTGTTAACTACAGACCTGGCAATATTTTCCCTTTGATTCTATTATTAAATGGTATTTATATGAATATGACTAAACAATTCTGTCCTCTAAAGGAATTTTTTGTGGATCCTTACTTTTATATAGTTTTGTTCTTCTTGCAATCAACACTAGCACATTTATACACTGAAGTTTACAGCCAACTCTCAGGGCTGTAAATGAAATGTAGATGCATATAAAGGATAGAAACTGTCAAGAGTCAAACTTAAAATAAGTCCTGCAACAGGTTACCACTAAGACACAATAAGTGACCAGGTTGTGTAACAAAATGTACATTTCATAACCATCAATCTCAGTTTCTACCAACTAAAGAATCATCTTCCTTCAGAGACGTCTGTACATAACAATGTTTTATAGACTTGTATAGGAGATCTCAAAACCTGCACATAAATGACCAGTCTTAAGACCATGTCTGCCCACCCAAGAATATGAGCATTGTTTCAACTCAGCTATGTCTTTGAAGAAGACAAAATGGCCATCCATTTATTCAGCATCTTGCTTCCATCAATATACTTCAATGGCAAGCTCTGATTATTTGCACAGGGTTCTCTGAAAAGAGGCACAAGGAGGGAAAGAGTGCTTAAAGGGACATGGAAGGTTTCTGCCTAAAATATATCAAATAGTTCCCAATTGCCCCCCCCCCCCCCCCCCCCTGCAGTTTATGAAGTGTACTTAAAAGTGCAGGGTGTATATTGTCTCAAAGTAACCAATCAGTGGCAACATTCTGCTTGAGAGAGGTCACTGACAGGCTAATTTGAAACAGTGTGCTTCACAGTTTTTGTATTCATGGGCTGCATGAGCTAAAGAGGGCAGACCAAAACAAGTTTTTATTATATGATTTTAGACAGAAAAAATAACTTTTAAGAAATTCTCAAGAAAATAAAGTACATATATAGATATGCATGTATATTATATACCTAGTTAAAGCCAGAAGCCTTCTATGTTCTTTTAACACTTGTGTGTTGGCTTGAGGCACCACCTGTTGTAGTGGTTTCAGAATGGATCAACATCTAAATAAATCGAAAACTTGTATCCTACAACACCAATATATCTTTGAAAGAGCTGCTTCAGTCTCACAGAGAAGGCTGTCTTTCTACACAAGACTCCTACCAGCACACTAAACTGTACAGGTCTGGCTGAATAAACTGCTTGAAAACACTAAGAAACTTTGCTTTGTGACCAAGACAGCCACAGGAAGGACTGAATATGCAAAACCTGATTTGCCAGAAATACCTCATGACTAAAAGTCACTGTGGGAGAGAAGTGAATGTGGGGGTGCTAGTGGAAAACTAGTGAGGAGTCTTACAGAGCAAGATAGGGATACTCTACATGGGGAGGGAAACAATCAGCTGTGGAAGAGGGATATGGTTCACCACTCCAGTGAGCAGGATGGAACCACCAGGCCTCACCTTGTCCATCAATGGTCTTGGACAAAGGTAGGCAAGTGGAGCCACACACAGGACAGGATTTGAGGATATCCCTGCTGTATACAGTGAAGACTATCACTTCTTCAGTCATCCTGATTGCCTCACTGTGCACAGAAAGGAAATCCACACATTCAGGCATGTGTGTGGCTCTCCAGGACCAAACTTACCTACTAGTGGAGATGATACCTTTTAATGTCTAACGGAGTAGGATTAGATGTCAATTCTTTTTTATTCAGTTACCCACTAAAAGGTCTCCACTAAAAACGGTTTTCTGTTAACAGGGTATTATGATCTTATTTGTTTTACTTGAGAAGTTAGTAAGAATTCCCATACTGAGGCATGTTTATACATGGAGAACATTGCTCTGGAGTCCTTTGAAGCACGTGGAGGTGAGAGCCCCTTCAACTATTTTATAGCCAGCAACCTGTTGACTTATTGCTCTGGTAATTAATTTTACAACAAGACTCTAAGAAGTCACCATACAGAAAAAAAAAAGTTGAAAGTAATAGAATACAATGAAACACACCTTAAGAGAGTCACTTGGTTCAGTTTAGTTCTCTTTCATCTTAGCTTTAAAGTGACAAACAGTTGTAACTAAACAATAAGTGCCTTAAAATTGATCAAGAGGCTATGTTTATTTTATACATAACTTAACTGAAAGATGCACTCCTCTACAATTATATAAGATTAGAAGTAGAAGATGATAAACAAGATTGGCCCATCCAGATAAAAATTACAGTAACACATATTTAAATAAATATCTCTAACTATTCCCATTTTTTCAAATGAACATGCTTATTCTTTTCTCACCACTGTTCATCCTAATTAATTACCTCAGAAGGTGGCTATTTCAGTTAAGTTATACATAATATAGCTAACTTCTATATCAATTTAAGACACTTCCAACTTTTTTTATTACAATTAAACACAGTTATGTTTATTTTATGGGTACTTTTTATTTTTTTAATTTGTAGGAGCTTTGCTATATCACTATAATGTATTCTCATTATTGGTTCCCTAGGACTATAATGGAACAAAGCAATTAGTTCTTGATTTATGTAACTCAGGGGTGCAGCTTGTTGTTCCTGATATTAAATGAAATATATACTGTAACTTCATACTGTTAGTAAAGCTGCCAACTTATCAATGGTGGTCCAGCCATACGATAAAAAGGGCAGTATTTGAGTGTCCTAGTGGGATGAAATCTACAAATGTAATTCTTCTAACAAGACCCCATAAGGTCAAATATATTTTGAAATTATCCACCTTTACCTAGAGCATGAAATATCAATAAAACAGCAAAGAATAATGCTAATCTGTAACATCTTCAAAAATATGTTTCTGGAGAACAAATATGAAAAACAGAAGAAACTGTTGAGTTTAGAGGTTACTCATTGCGTGCTTCCTTAAAACGTGCATATAATAGGGAGGATGAGAGAACAGGAAAGATAAATTTAGAACAAGAAAAGCTATCCATCATTCTGTATTCCGATTTCCTTCTTTAAGGAAATGATCAAGGAACAAGCAAGATTTTCTCTACCCGATTATCTACATGTTTACACAGTCTCCTACTACAAGATAATTGATTATTGCTATATAATTGAAGGGAAAAAAGCCACGTTTGAGATATGTTGAAAAACACCAAACACATAATATATATATATGGCACATAAATGCTTCTATAGTCATCCAAAAATCCAATATTAGTCACAAAATAAAAAAAGATAGAATCAGACAACATTGGACAAGTTTGTTGCTAAATCGAGTGCTAGTAAATTGTCGGGAAATGGACAAAAAAAGAATAGACATTGATCACCAGAATTGGAGATACCTGATGTGCTAGTGGAAGGTGACTCCCCTTCTAAACAATAATTCCTTTGCTCCTCTTCAGCTTCTGCCATCATCGCTCCTCAGTAATGGTAAAGTTCTAATAAAAGTTTTATTTATGTATCAGATTTGGGTCTGGGAATGGATTATTCCATCTTTAGTTAATTCCTACAAAATAGATTCTATGTTCATCCAATTCAGTATCCGTCTGTCCCTCAGGAACGGATTTCTGACCAGTATAGAGGTTCATCTGCATTTGAGTTAGATTATAAGGGGTGACATAGAACAGGAGTACAGTTTTTACTTATTCTTCTCTCTCCTTTGAAATATTATATCTTATAATACCTTATGAAATGCATTTTTATGGACACTATAATATGTAAGTATTGATTTCCATATTGAAAAAAAAAAAAAAAAGAAAAAACAAGACGCCTCTGCTGGTCCACGGAGGCATCCATGATACTCAGTGAAGGCTGTGTTTGAGGTGGGTATCAAATCTTCTAACAAATTCTCTGTCCCTCCTCCAACACTGTTAAATAAAGTCCAACTTACAGAGAGTCATGCAATCGGGACAAAATGGCTTCTTGTATACATAAACAGAGCCTTAAAAAATCCAATTTTCTCTTTAAAAATGTTTTACTTTTACTTTTAAGCTGCCATGGTTATCAGTTTGTTACAAACAAGTGCAGTTTTTCTAAACTCCAGTGTTCTTTTCAAATGTTCCTTACTGCCTGGGCAGCTTTAAAACATATGTTGCTTGAAAAAGAAACAATTTTCAGCAACCCAATATGTATGCACAGTTGTGGCTACTAAACTTTAAACTGTTGGCTCCTAAATAAAAAAAACTAAAGCCTTATGTATCTATATTAAGAGCTTGCTTCCATAAAAATAACCTGTCTGGCTCCTATAAAATCTCCATGGCTCCTAATTTTTAGATATTTTTGTTCACCCCTTGTGTACATATATATTTCTCTTCTTCAAACAAGTTTTTCTTATCTTAACATGTCTAAGAAGTTCAGCGTCATCACAACCTTTGCCTCAGTGAGGGTTTGCTGTCTGTCACTGCTTGAAGTCCTCCAATTGCATGATACAGAGGAGCTATTAATTTATATATGGTCTTCTAAATAACCATATTCAATTGAGGGTTTGAGCGATCCGGGAGTCCGTAAGTGACGTCGCAAGTTAATTTGCTATTCAATTGGCGTCTTTTTGCAGAGATCTAAACAGGTAACAAGTTACAGCCTTGAAAATATTGCGATGGTTAAACCCGTAACATACAGTCTTCAGAAGTCTTTGATCTTTCACAAGGTTATAAATTGCAAAAATCGCTATTCAATTGCTCAATTTCCCCAAGCCCGCAAATGGTAAATGAAGGAGAAAATCCTATGAGTGCTAGAGAGGACCCGCAAGGGGATTAAACAACTATCCGTAGCCCTTTAAATGCAAATAAAAAAATCAATACTACACTGTAAATTACAGGGAAAGAGCGCAAAAATCAGCAGAATATTTCATTTTAAGTTTCATTTTGGGGTTAATTCGATCTGTTAATACATATCAGGCCACCTATATGGACTAGAACAGTATTGGCATTCACTTTCATAATTCTTTATTTTGAGGGTTTGCGAGTCTGATCGCATATCAGATCCTCGAACCTAATTGATTGACATGTAACCACCATGTTTTACTGCCGTTATAATGACAGTCTCATTTTCTATTTGCCGATTTGAAATGGGAGGTTACAGGCTGGCTTAATTGATCATGTTCCTGTCTTGAACTGCTGCGGTTTCGGCTTTGGGACAGTAGGTTGCAGCCTTGAGCAATTGAATGGCATCGCAATCAGAGACGAACGGGAGCCCGCAACACACCCTACAACGATCAAGTTGCGGGCTTGGAATTGAATATGGCCTAAAGTTTGATAACGGCAAAACATGTACCTCCCCCTGTCACTCTTAGCCCCCCAAACGTCTCTCTCTTTTAATCCTCTTTTAATATAAGTGTCTCTCTTTCGCCATTAAAATATTGGGAGGTATGAAAAAAGTGTTTAAAAAGCAAAATAAACCCATAACTTTTATATTTTGTAACTTTTACATATTTTACTTTGGGTTTTTTCCATTTTCTCACATGGTTATGTCTGCTAATTTTTCAGGAGGGTTTGCCATGTGAGTGAATGAGCTTTCCGTTCCTTCTGATAAAAGTCCTGCCAGTTGTAGATGTCACTTTCTAATTGTGCAAATAGAAAATCCCTTAACATTCAAAGTCTCCCCCTGCCTCAGAAAGTTGATCAGCCTAAACCAAAATTAAAGTGTCCTCAGCAGTAACATTACATAGGAATGGTCATAAATTAGAGTCTGCATTATTATTTACATTTTATAATTATTTTGCCGTTTTTAAATATAATATAGTCACTTCAAATTTGAAAACCCATGTCCCTGAAATATAATTAGATTTTTCGATACTTGTACAACTCAAATGATTAATTGCAGCTCTATTCACAAAAAGCCTAGGTCACCTTGCCAAAACATGTGTGTAATTATATATATATATTCTCATTTTCACCATACAATATTTTTTTTTATCCACCCATCTATTTATCTATCTAGCCATCCATCTATCTATTTATCTATCTAAAAAACAACATTCCAATATTTAAATATAACTACTTGGAGATCTCCTTCTCAATTAAAAAAAGAGAATTGGTAAATTCTTTACAGACTTTAGTTTTAAAATGAATTGTCTTTAGCGTGACCTTTTTCAATTACAGTTGTGTTATGTGATTATTTATTTTTAATGGGCATTGCAATACTGTACACAGGCCACTCGTTGCTATACTGAGCATTCACAACCCAGCATGGTGAGCCAGATGAAAGTCTCTGCTAATTGCATGTTTACTAACCCTCAGAAACATTTTTAATTGCCTTTAAAAAGAATAAATGCAGTTGACTGCTGCTTTAAACAATGGATATTTTAATTGAGAAACCTAGAGATCAGAACAAATTTTGGTTTGTTGTGAAGGGCTTAAAATATTGTAGAATGAACCTTTATGACTTCCTATGCATCGATATGTGATAAATAATTGTTGATTATATATATATATATATATATATATATATATGTATATATATATATATATATATATATATGTGTGTGTGTGTGTTTTGCCAACCTTGACTTTGCATTAAAGCTGTGTAATACAGCATGCATAAGCTTAAAGGAAGCCATGTTTGATAATGGCTACGGAATGAAGAGCGAGGCATTTGTGGGCATATTTGTGTGTCCCGGCTCAACTTCCCAGAATGCAGTGTAATAACTGTTTTTCTCGGAACTCTGAGCTGGAAGCAGGTTTTTTTTAACTTGCTTTAGACATTCAAATGTGAACACAGATGTACTTTTTATTTACTATATATATATATATATATATATATATATATATATATATATATATATATATATATATACACACATATATACACACACACACACACACAACTGGAGAATAAAATGACTAGGTATTTCCATTTACTGAATGATATCATCACTTCTGCTTGATAAAGGAGGCACATGATCAAAGGGAACTTGCTTTGACCAAAGTTAGCAAAATAAATAAATAAATATACAAATAAATATTGTAAGCACCACAGCAGACTATACTTAATATATGTATGTGCATATTGAGCATACGATATTAAGACACACTGTTCAATTTACGGTCACCGGTTGTGCAAATTTCAGCGAACAGTACATCTGTATTTGAGAATGAATGTATTTCTTTGGTCACTTGAAATATTGGAAGGTAAAACACTGTTTTTTTAACTGGTACAATTTAAAAAAAAAAAAAAAGTCAATTGGTTGCTCAGTATGAACCCACAATATAATTAACACGGTTTACATGAAATGGAAGTCATTTTGATTTTTAAAAAAAAAGAATATACCAGTGCTTAAAAGTAAGGAACCAGGGAATTTAAATAAATAAAATGTAATTAAAACAGAATTTCTATCATGGCATATATCTACCAACAACTAGATACATGAACTTCGGATGGACATGTTAGGGTATAATTGGACTAGTACCCAAGACACATTTCATGGGAGGTTATATTTCTTTGAAACTTTGTGTTTTGACACTGTCCAAGATGTTGTTGTTTTTTTCTAAAAACATACACCCTAAGTTATTTCTAGAGATTATCCTGGGCCAAGTAGGTAGACAATATATTGTGTGATAACCCTGTACCATTAACACTAAAAGAAGCACCAGAGGGTGGTTTTACAATTAGTTTTCATGGTTTCAAAATTGTAGCTAGTAGTATATAGAGACATCGACAGCAGCTGAAGACCACTTGGCAAGCCACCTGCCCTTTGCCAGTCTGGTTCAAAGTCTTGTACCATAATTGATCCTTGCCTTTCATTAATACCCTTGAGATTTATTAAAATCATCTCATAGTCAATAACCATGAGCAACAAAAGTAGACATCTCATTTTTCAGGAATTGAACATAATGGTGGGATGAGCCCAACAGATTTCCAGATACAGAGTAGATTAATATCATTAGTAAACTGTGCTAGTATAGTTGCATTTACACTGTAATTAAGATAGTGGATTTTTTTCAAGATGTTTTAAGTAATAAGCAATAATTGTTCAAATTATTGTGATTAAAAAAAACAAAAAACACTATTTACTGTAAGTATAAAAAGAAAAGAAAAAAACTTACCCTGGTTTTCCTCTGATCTTTAGGCTGTAGCTCATCCCATCCTGTGGCAGAGTGTGGAGAACACCTTCCTGTAGATGCCATGCTAATGCTTTTGTTAGGGAATATGCTATAGTTTGTAGAAAACTGGGAGAGCTACAGTGTAAAGATATATAAATACATTTTCTGACAATATATCGGTTTTAATCACAATAAAGTGAAATTATGTTTATCCTAGTAAGTAAGAAATATGATGATAGATACAAGGATTCAATAATGTTCACCAATCAATACCATCAATGCCTAATGAACGTGAGATGACTACCCTGAAGCATGGTCGTATTCTAGATACATTTCTTCCAGGTTTTACTGGTATGAATATTTTCATTTCACAGACACAACAAAATCCTGTAATCCTGCAATATGCTACCCAAACCAACAACTTCATTACCAAAACAATGTTATCCCCAATCATCTAGCACTCAGGGTGTGATATAACTAACACAAAATGTAATCATAAAGCATCTTTAAGAATTCAGATTTTTCTATAAAAAAAAAAAAATTGTATCCAGGACTTACACAACTGCTAATATTGTTACTTGACAAACAAATATATTTTCTTGAAATGCAGTTGCTGGATGCAGGAAGTATGGGAACAGGCAACCAGTTCAGATATAGCACGACACACACTCAACACATTTCCTTTCTCCACAGGAATCACAACTTTAGGGCCTTTCCAATTTATAAGATGGCAAAATGAATAACCAAAGTGTGCTTTACGGTTTCAACATAGAGATAACTTTTCATGTAACTAAAGACTAAGGACTTGTAATGCAACTGGTTACCCAGCCCTCTGGAATATAAATTATTACACAGTGCCCAAAGGCCTGTGAAGTTATAGCCGATAGAACTTACAAAATGATAGATCCCTCATTCAAGTGTCAGTTTTACATATATATATATATATATATATATATATATATATATATATATATATATATATATATATATAGTGCCTGTTCTCAAGTTCTTCCAAAGACTAACTTGTAAATATGGCACTGCGGTGATCTTTTAATACTTATTCAAAGTGATGCTGAATATATTGGCGCTTCATTAATAAATAATAACCACCTTTTGTTATACAAAAACGTATATATATATATAATACTTTAAAAACTGGCTATAAGAAATTCCAATTAAATGCAGCTGGGACAATTTGCAGTCTATAAAAGGTCCAACCCTAATTTTATCTTCTGATAATTTCAGTTTCTCTGAAGGATTATCCACTGAGCTTTATTTCATTAAAATAAACCTGAAAATTACATACAATGTGAACATTTGTTTTCCCTTTTAATTACAACTCACTACTAATCATTTTTCTCCTGTACTGTTCAAAGTATTTGGTTACATTAAGATTAACTACTGAGATAGAAAATAGAATTATATTGTACTGCCGGATGATATCTGAAACCAATGTAGCAGCTCTGGAGGCAAACTGGGAAACCCAGCACTGGGTTACAATTGTGAAATTAGTAGAGGAAGGCAAATTTGTGTTTAATCTACTAGTCTTGGAAGTGGGATGCTTCTCAGTGCAAGTAAAAATGTGATTCAAACCAAGTTGAACTACTAATACAATTCCCTATGAATATTTCATAGTGGATACATGGGGCACAATTCACTAAGTGTCACTGTAGTTTATTAAGGCTGAGATATCTGTATTTAGAGGAAGGTTAATAGAAAACAAAAACATTTTGCAATTCCAGCAAAGTTTTGTGAATGATCGTCAATGCACAGACAGTAATAAAACACCACCAAGGGATGGTTTTTGAATGTATTAATGGAAATCGAAACTCAAACTTCAGTTCTGGAACTTAATAATGCCCAAGTTGTTAATAAAGGTGAAAAAATATTATTTTTTTTTTTTAATATTTGTTTTACTGGTGGGTGTTTCCTGTTCGTGATTGAGGGGTATGTTTTCTAAAGACAAAAAGAGCTATAAATATTTCTAACAAATAATCAAGTTTTTCACAGAAACAGCATGTCTTACACCCATACCATCCCACAGAACACTATATTAAGCTGTCCTGATAAACCCAAGCTTGTTTACTACATAACACACTAGCACTTATTTTTGTAATAGTATATCTAAAAATCTAAATATTAGAGGAAATTTCAATATCATACAAGACAGAAAAGAATTTGAAATAAAGATGATCACATTCTTCAAAACCACTAAAGATACAGGACTGAAGATGCTTGGGTTATCTAACATTATCACAATTTCTTGTGATTCTGCCTCAATTTTTCTCATGTTCATAACAGGCTTGTCACTCCTAGTGAACTACAACTACAGTGCTCCTGTTTTTCATGTATATATTGATGTATATATGTTTCCTATACTATGTTGTGTTGATTCCCCCTATTTACCTGATAATGTCAGATGCTGTCTCCACTCTCTCTGCATCTGCTGTTTTTATTCAAACTGAGGGTTCCATTCCATGTCAGTTTTACTTCAGACTTGATAAAGAGAGGTTGAACCTCGCGAAAGCTCGTCATTATAAATATGCAGCCTTATTAAATTGCGATTCTGTAAATTTATAAGTGCTCTATTTAAGCACACAGCATATTTTTTTACAAAAGTTTTTAGTTATTGAACTTCTATCCAAAAGCAAGGTTTTCACGAACTAAAAACTTCTGTAAATAAAATATGCTGTGTACTTAAATAAAGCCCTTTAAATTTACCGAATCGCAGTTTAATAAGTCTGATGGTGTTTATCCAATACAAAAGGTATCATAATATACTGCAATACTCCCTGCGAGGCGAGCAGTTGACACATGCGAGACTTAAGCTGCAATGAGCGCCAAAGGCGCTCATTGCATGGGTGGACATGCGGGATTTAGCTGGCGCTCATCCTGAGATACGCAGGGATTAGCTGCAATGAGGACTCATCGCGAGGCCCCTGGACTTTGCAACGGACGCAAAATTCCGTCCCGTATGACTTAGAACCCGAAGCACGTAGATGGACTGCGGGACTCGCAAAAATACGATTTTACCGTCCGAAACAACAAACTTGAAAAGCCTGCAAAAACACAAATATGCCTCGAATTAACTTACAAACTCACACACAGCACAGGGGGAGAGCCAGGGAGCCTGTGAGTGAGGTTGCAAGTTAATTTGAGGCCTGTTTTGTCTGTTTTAATGAACGAAAATCGCTGCAGCGGGGGGGGGGGTGGAACGGCGGCCGAAAAAACATAAAAATTCTGAAAGAAGATGAAAACGAGGCTCAGCAAGGCCAGCCACGCAGAAAATTCACATTTGAATGTCTAAAACAAGTTAAAAAACCTGTTTCCAGCTCAGAGTTCCGAGAAAAACAGTTATTACACTGCATTCTGGGAAGTTGAGCTGGGACACACAAATATGCCCACAAATGCCTCGCTCTTAATTCCGTAGCCATAATCAAACATGGCTTCCTTTAAGCTTATGCATGCTGTATTACACAGCTTTAATGCAAAGCCAAGGTTGGAATAAACACAGGCTGAGTATCCAATCCATGTGCAGCTGTTTCAAGCTTACTGGCTATCATCAGCATGGAGCGGGATCTCAGCTTGTGTTGTGGACCTTATGAGTAGGTAGTTCACCACAACAATCATTTATAATATGGTGGGCAAAAGACACACACACACACAGGTTTGTTTGGTTGTTACAAATTGATAGAGGCCATATGCTAAGAGCCCCATCTTATCATGGTCTGCCTGTCACAAGCTATTGGCTGCACTGAAAGCAGATGCTTATACACATCTAAATCTTGAGAAAAGTACCTGATTATAAATAAAAAAGGGTAAATTGAAAGTCAAGTGGTCTTGCTAGATTTAAAGTATAACATTGTGGGAAATTATAGTATAAATGGTATGGTGTGCTGGGGGAAATCAGTAAATAAATATATCTATATCCCCTTCTGGATCGCTATCTTGTCGTGGTGAAGGGGCTTGGGTAGATCAATTAAACTGTGAGCTATACCATGTAAAGTCATCGAAGGTAGGGAGGGCCTAACAGAGAGGTCAGACAAATCGTGGTCCACTGTAGAAGGAAATGGCAAGCTACTCCAGTATCTATGCCAAGAAAACCTGGATGTGCCTGATGTGATGCGGTCCATAGGGTCACGGGGGGTTAGAACAAACACAAACATTAAATATACACGGAGGCTCCGTATTTGTGTTTCTTTCCCACACAATGTGTATACAATTATAAAGTAGTTGCGCTGTACTCTATACCGAGCACCACAGAATATGTTGGCGCGTTACAAATAATAATACCCTGTGTACATGAGAGGCTCATAAATACAGTTCCCATACATGTTACAGTCTGGGTCCAGTCTGTACTATACATCCGTGAGAGGCTCATACAAACAGCTCCAATACATACATGTTACAGTTTGCAGCTATGAGGGGCTCATACACACAGCTCCCATACATGTTACAGTCTGTACTATACATCTTTGAGAGGCTCATACATACAGCTCCCATACATACATGTTACAGTTTGTACTATACATGTGTGAGAGGCTCATACATACATGTTACAGTCTGTACAATACATGTGTGCGAGGCTCATACATACATGTTACAGTCTGTACAATACATGTGTGCGAGGCTCATACATACATGTTACAATCTGTACAATACATGTGTGAGAGGCTCATAAATACATGTTACAGTCTGTACAATACAAGTGTGCGAGGCTCATACATACATGTTTCAGTCTGTACTATATATGTGTGCGAGGCTCATACATACATGTTTCAGTCTGTACTATAATATGTGAGAGGCTCATACATACATGTTACAGTCTGTACTATACATGTGTGCGAGGCTCATACATACATGTTACAGTCTGTACAATAATCTGTGAGAGGCTCATACATACATGCTACAGTCTGTACTATAATCTGTGAGAGGCTCATACATACATGTTACAGTCTGTACTATAATCTGTGAGAGGCTCATACATACATGCTACAGTCTGTACTATAATCTGTGAGAGGCTCATACATACATGTTACAGTCTGTACTATAATCTGTGAGAGGCTCATACATACATGCTACAGTCTGTACTATAATCTGTGAGAGGCTCATACATACATGTTACAGTCTGTACTATAATCTGTGAGAGGCTCATACATACATGCTACAGTCTGTACTATAATCTGTGAGGCTCATACATACATATTACAGTCTGTACTATAATCTGTGAGAGGCTCATACATACATGCTACAGTCTGTACTATAATCTGTGAGAGGCTCATACATACATGCTACAGTCTGTACTATAATCTGTGAGAGGCTCATACATACATGTTACAGTCTGTACTATAATCTGTGAGAGGCTCATACATACATGTTACAGTCTGTACTATAATCTGTGAGAGGCTCATTCATACATACATGTTACCGTCTGTACTATAATCTGTGAGAGGCTCATACATACATGTTACAGTCTGTACTATAATCTGTGAGAGGCTCATACATACATGTTACAGTCTGTACTATAATCTGTGAGAGGCTCATACATACATGTTACAGTCTGTACTATAATCTGTGAGAGGCTCATACATACATGTTACAGTCTGTACTATAATCTGTGAGAGGCTCATACATACATGTTACAGTCTGTACTATAATCTGTGAGAGGCTCATACATACATGCTACAGTCTGTACTATAATCTGTGAGAGGCTCATACATACGTTACAGTCTGTACTATAATCTGTGAGAGGCTCATACATACATGTTACAGTCTGTACTATAATCTGTGAGAGGCTCATACATACATGTTACAGTCTGTACTATAATCTGTGAGAGGCTCATACATACATGTTACAGTCTGTACTATAATCTGTGAGAGGCTCATACATACATGCTACAGTCTGTACTATAATCTGTGAGAGGCTCATACATACATGTTACAGTCTGTACTATAATCTGTGAGAGGCTCATACATACATGCTACAGTCTGTACTATAATCTGTGAGAGGCTCATACATACATGTTACAGTCTGTACTATAATCTGTGAGAGGCTCATACATACATGCTACAGTCTGTACTATAATCTGTGAGAGGCTCATACATACATGTTACAGTCTGTACTATAAACTGTGAGAGGCTCCCATACATGATACAGTCTGTACTATAATCTGTGAGAGGCTCATACATACATGATACAGTCTGTACTATAATCTGTGAGAGGCTCATACATACATGCTACAGTCTGTACTATAATCTGTGAGAGGCTCATACATACATGTTACAGTCTGTACTATAATCTGTGAGAGGCTCATACATACATGCTACAGTCTGTACTATAATCTGTGAGAGGCTCATACATACGTTACAGTCTGTACTATAATCTGTGAGAGGCTCATACATACATGTTACAGTCTGTACTATAATCTGTGAGAGGCTCATACATACATGTTACAGTCTGTACTATAATCTGTGAGAGGCTCATACATACATTCTACAGTCTGTACTATAATCTGTGAGAGGCTCATACATACGTTACAGTCTGTACTATAATCTGTGAGAGGCTCATACATACATGTTACAGTCTGTACTATAATCTGTGAGAGGCTCATACATACATGTTACAGTCTGTACTATAATCTGTGAGAGGCTCATTCATACATACATGTTACCGTCTGTACTATAATCTGTGAGAGGCTCCCATACATGTTACCGTCTGTACTATAATCTGTGAGAGGCTCATACATACATGTTACAGTCTGTACTATAATCTGTGAGAGGCTCATACATACATACATGTTACCGTCTGTACTATAATCTGTGAGAGGCTCATACATACATGTTACAGTCTGTACTATAATCTGTGAGAGGCTCATACATACATGCTACAGTCTGTACTATTATCTGTGAGAGGCTCATACATACATGTTACAGTCTGTACTATAATCTGTGAGAGGCTCATACATACATGTTACAGTCTGTACTATAATCTGTGAGAGGCTCATACATACATGTTACAGTCTGTACTATAATCTGTGAGAGGCTCATACATACATGTTACAGTCTGTACTATAATCTGTGAGAGGCTCATACATACATGTTACAGTCTGTACTATAATCTGTGAGAGGCTCATACATACATGTTACAGTCTGTACTATAATCTGTGAGAGGCTCATACATACATGTTACAGTCTGTACTATAATCTGTGAGAGGCTCATACATACATGTTACAGTCTGTACTATAATCTGTGAGAGGCTCATACATACATGTTACAGTCTGTATAGACAGCTGCTCTCCAGTGAGCATGTACACAACAGGACCCCTACAGAACACAAAGTTGAATGACACACAGCTCTCTCAGCATCTCCAGTACGGGGATATCACCAAGTCACACACATGATAAAGTTTGAGCCCATTCAAATGAAGCCAGAAATAAACAAGTTGGGGCAGACAAGTGTCACACAGTGCCAGCCACACGTGCACAGGACTCCTTGTCTATCAGACTGCTGGATATCCTCTCTCACTCTTATGTCTATGTCTCTCCCTCCCTTCTCTTGTCTCCTCTCCCTACCCCCTCTAGACGCCATCTCTCTCTTCTCTATCTCTTTCACACACACATACAAGTGAATGTGGAAGTGAAACAGAAGACATGTTAGCCGATACTCCTCTCCGCCCCCCTCCGTGCAGGCAATGACCAGGTCCCACTGCCGACCCTTCCCAGGGGAGAAGCTACCATCACTGGGGTGAAGGGGGGGCGGCATGAGGAGTGGGTTACTTGTGCTGTATATGTAAATAGAGACAAGGGGTAATAATAAAAGTGTTACTTACCCTGAAGGTGATGTGCTGAGAGGTGCAGGCACCTGGTGCGAGGGTCTCTGCTCTTTGTCAGGGGGATAGAGAGCAGACAAACACCGGGCTCGCAGTTTGTGCTCTCTCTGGGATCTCTTATCTTTCTTTCTCTCTGCTTCTCAGCTCTTTCTGTCTTTCTCTAGCAGGAAGGAAGAAGGGAATGAGGCAGGGCTGACGTGAATGGATGCAAAACAGCTCCTCCTAACCCTGCTGTCTGTGAAAGAGAGAGACAGAAAGAAAACTGAAAGAGAGAGAGAGAGAAAAGCACCCACCCAGCAGCCCTGTATCTCTCTTTTGTTTTCTCACTTCCTCCCCTCCTCCACCAAGTTTTCTTTCTCTCTCTCTACCAAAGACTGGGGATTTTTTTTCCCCTTGAAACTATTCTAGTCTCATTAAAAGCAGAAGCTTTTTTTTTTATCCCCTCCTCTCTTCCTCTTTTCTCTTCTCCCTTTTTTCAGTTCTCTCATTAAGCTTTATATTTGCAGTTTTTTCTGTTTAAAAAATATCCTGAACAAAAAAATCAATATCTTATTTTTGGTGTGTGTATATATATATATATATATATATATATATATATATATATATATATATATATATATATATATATATATATATAACCAGCACATAATCCTAAGGGAAAATTTGGATAATTTGAGGAATATTTTCCTTGGAGTTTCTCAAGCACCCTCTAAATAAAACTTCACAATTTAAGTTTAATCTTTCTACTTGAATATAACTGTAAAACCATTTCCATAATGTACACTTTGCTCTCTAGACACAAGAGAGGTGTTTCTTGGCCATGTAAAGAAAATATAATCATTGTAAAGTCAGAGACACATTTTGTTTAATTTAGATTCATCATGGTGATATGATATCTCATTGGGTTTTTTAGTGGTAACTCTTAAAAGGATATATGGGTTAAAGCAGGAAATATGTGGTAATGTCACTGCTTTAGAAGTGAGTGGATATTTCTTGAATCCCATTATCCACTTCTTGTGATCTTAGGTAAATAATTATATCTAAGGGTTTGAGGTGAAGAATAAACCTGTAAATTTGTCATCGTAGAGACAAACATTTATATACATTAAAATATGTTAGAGCTCCAAAATAAGGAATATATATATATAGTGTTCCTTTCTCCTATGTACAAGAAATATATATTGCAATCATACGTTTGACTTTATATTTTCTTCTTGAAGCCTAAGGCATTAATTAATTTAAATACACCAGAATGTTTCATACACCAAGGGCTTCTCATCACCTGACTTCAAATCACAAGAGACACAATCCATCCGGGTTTTATTAAATCCCACAATAGACTTTCCTGTGAGAATATATTTTATACCTGACAGGATATGAAAAAAAGATGTCTGGCTGAAAAACTAGAGCTGTGTAGTGAGTTGCCTGACAATATATACTTATTATTCCTGTTGTACAATAATTCGCTAACTTGATTAAACAGAATGTTAATCTAAATATTGGTCGGTATATATTTTATATTTTTTATGCTGTAGTGTATTATATCCTTTATGTTAAGGATAGTAGCCAGTATCCAAGTGTGCTAGATCATTATAAAATTGTTGACTACCTAGGTTCTGGGACACACATTTGTTTTAACCTACTACCTAAGAAACCTAAAATTTGTAGCAAACATATAAATGCTTGATATGCAAAATGTCATATGTTCTCATTAAAAGAATATAGCAAACCATATTTTAAACTATAAACCAAAACAAGCACAGATTGTAAGGTGGTGGACCAATACCATTTTATCTACTGAGTACAATATATATATATATATATATATATATATATATATATATATATATATATATATATATATATTCTAGCTTTACAATCTATTTTAGATAGCGATATCATTTTAGATATACATATTAAGGTAATAATAAATACATTTTAGCAAATACAATTAGAAAGAAAATATTCATTTTTAGTTTAGGCATAGTCATGCATTACTTGGAACATATTTTATCATACAGTATAAACACTGAAGTGAATACAGGTTCATGGCTAATGTCTTTGAATCCTGCAACCAGAAAAAGCAATCCACCTCCTCTCTGCTGCCATCTAGGCTATAAGTTTAAAAAGAGGAGCTTGCCTATGCATGTTAGTACCGGTTAATGTGAAGACCAACCAGGAACATTAGCAATAAATCTCAGTACATTGCACCCTTCCACTCTCATCAGAATTGCCACCATTAAGAGAAGGTAATCACCTTCATTTAGATCTAATGTATGGCCTCACAAATGCAGCTACAAGCTACCTGGAACTCTGAGTTTCCACAGAAATCTAAAGGCCCTAATGCCTTGGGGCTTGTCAGACTATGCACTCAATCAACCATTTGCCTTTCCCTTTTGCATGCTAATTAATCTGTGACCTCCTGGGGTATTGAGTACTGCTCCCGTATTATTGCTCCACTTTTTTTTTACAATGCCCAGGCTGAACAACTTCAAGTCCTGACATCCTATGGGAGGAAGTTGTTCAATCCTATTTCCCTCCCCTGTATCATTTGAGATGGGGAACTTTTTCCAGTAGGGTAACTTTAGTTCAATTAAACCGATTGTGCAATTACATAAACAATCAAAGGACCATTCTAATTGCTTATTTCCAATCTGTTCTTTTTATAATTGGTAAATTGTTTTTAAAAAGAAATATAAATTTTAAACTATGAAATGCAACTATGTTGTAGGGACAGTCATTGCTTTCTTTCTGTTGATCTGCTTCTATGGGTGGCAGAATGCCTTAAATGCAGAGGTTTCAGCTGTGGAAATGCAGCAAATCTTATTACCAGTGCTTTTGATTGTACTAATGGAAGTCATATTAGTTTAACACACACATTAGTGAGGAAACAGGTAAATCAAGGCAATGGTGGCCCAAGTAAATAATAATTGCATATAATACAAAATAACATAAAAAATACCCATTATCTAGTTATTCCATAAATATATATTGTAACTATGGAGCTACACTCCTATATTGTAACTATGGAACTACACTCCTATATTGTAACTGGAACTACTCTCCTATATTGTAACTATGGAACTACACTCCTATATTGTAACTATGGAACTACTCTCCTATATTGTAACTATGGAACTACTCTCCTATATTGTAAATATGGAACTACACTCCCATATTGTAAATAAGGAACTACACTCCCTAACAGTCAGTTGTGTTAAGCAATATTCCCTTTAATCTGAGTTTATATACATTTATGCTTTCCAACTGTCTCTCATTTCAAGGACAACCCCCTGTCCCTCTTATCCTCCCAAATGTCCTTCTTTTGAAGAAAAGTCGCACATTTAAAAGCAAATCCCTAATTTGCAGCTCTGACCATGCCCCACCTTGTCTTGTTCTTCCTGTTGGTTTCTTTTTAAGAGTAAGATAGAAGCCCAGAGTGTCAGTTCTATAAACTGTTTGGCCCCCATTTAATTCCAAGCCAATTACCTTCACACAGGCAGTATGTCTGCGGGTTAGAGATCTGCTACAGTTACAGATGTATTTAATTGCTCCAGCCCGCAAGCACAGGCTCACAGCCCCAGTATACAAACCATGAATCCGTGCGTAGCATTTCAGAGCATGATCATGATCAATTAAGCAAGCCGGTAAATTACAATTTAGACAGAGACAATAGTAAATGAGACCGTGATCATGACGTCAGTAAAACATGGAGTTTAGACTACAATTAAATAGTGTTTAGAAGTCCGATTTTTGCGGCCTTGTTTAATTTTTGCAATTGAATATGAATTTTGCGTCTTTAGCACTGGTAACATTTGTGGCCTTGAACCATCAAAGGAGGATATAGGACAGCGTTAAGTTTGACAACCGCAGTGATTTTGAGCCTGTAATTCGCAAATGGATTGCAAGTTTCAAAATGAAGCCAATTACACATCTGTTATTTATACGGGCTCCATTATGGGCTCCAGTAATTGCAATTTGGAAAATTAAATAAGGGCCTGTATGTGTGCAGAATTTTTCAAGAATGTAATAAATGTCCCTCTTTTACGATTTGAAATGTTGGGACACGTGTACATCTTTAGACTCTCTTATAACAAAAGTAAACTAATAGCAGACATCTACTTAATACCTTGAATTCTGAGTATATTCAGAAGAAAAAAAAAACATTGAGGTTCTTAGAAAATGTTATTACAAAGCTTAAAAAATGTTCACTTTAAATTATTGGGTGACAAGTGCTAAAGGAGGGGGTTGCATAAATAGTTAATATAATGCAGATGTTAGTTTAATCTATGTACTTCCTCCTTATCACAGGAACAGATAGTAGGGGGGAAGACACCAAATAAAAGGCAGAGGATGAGGTAACACACAATTGCCAGGTTTCAAAATAGATACACAAACACTGGTTCACTAACTTCTGAAAACAAATTTAGACAATATATAGTCACCAAATATTTATAAGTAAGTGCAAATATGTCAGTCCTAAACATATAATTACTCTTAGATCATTGATTCATCACACAATCACATAAAACCTACAATTTCAACAATTCAGCAGCAGAATCATGTCTAGTATTCAGCTTGGTGCAATGCGGTTTCTTTGTTGTTATATATTTATTAAAAGAAGAACAGGTTTTGCGACTGCTAGGTTGTTATCATTAATGCATCTGCCTGTAATTATACCTAAGAAGAAATATACAATAATGTCACTCTTTCATTTAAAATTAGTCTGTACGCAAACGCCCACTTTACACTATTAAATCTAAAAGCAAATTAGTTTAAAGAGAAAGAAAAACATGTTTAAAGCATTTACAGAGGAATCTGTCATACCAAATATAAATTAATAGCACTTTAATTGCATTCAGCTTCACAAATGTTTAATATATGATTAATTTTTTATGCTGGCAACAATATACCTTCAAACAAAATACATGGGGATAAAATGTTAATTAACTTCTTTAACTTTATAAAATGCAGATATTTATTGGGTTAAAAAGTGAACACAATGCTTCACAATAGGTAAAGTATATTCATTTATTAATGTATTATATATTTCATTATTACACACTAAACAGCATTAGCTCACTTACAATTTCATTGCCGTCATTTTTTGACGGGCAATTCGCTAGTCATATTATAAATGTGAAAGAGTGGGAATTGATTTGTGCATGCAATCTGTGAGATCAGAAGGAGTCAAGAAGTGTCAAAAAGTGCCTGAAGGACTTGTGCCTGGGTGTGATGGAGCTGTCAATCCAGCACTGCCTTCAGACTTTTTTTTTTTTTTTAACAATGCTCCGGAGCAAAAAAAAAGTAGTCTGGTTTTGTATGAAGCCAGTATATGCACAAGTAATAAAATTATAGGCAGTGTAAAGTTTTTCACCACATTCGCTGAACCCGTTTTTTTATTTAAAGCAACAATGAAAGTGACACTGTAATGGTAAAACAAGTCATGGCTCTTTAAAAGTATATGTTTGCTGTCCCATTCACCTCACACAGTCATATACTCTGAGGCAGACATTTTCTGATGAACCACTTAAAAGTTTTCTAGGATCTTGGTGCACCACATGTAAGGGGTGTTTGTGATCCACTTAGTGATTTTCTTCTGGCTGCCTCTTGACAATTATTGTCCACTACTGGAATATATCTTGTTCTCTTGCAAATCATGCAATCTAGTATCTAGGCACTTCTACAGGACTTTTTATGCATTGGTATTCATTTTGCTTAATTTTCTTTCATTTTTGTGTAATCACTGAAAGAATTGGAATGAAGCTGTTGGACCACAATTGTGGAACCTCTGAGGGATGGGCCGGAGCAGAAAGGTCAACATTGCACTAGAGGGGAACTGATGGAAATGTAAATAACCCCCCCCCCCCAGTAATAATTCATAAAATAATTGGGTTAATAGAGCTTTCCTTACGTAAAGTGCAAATTAAACTTTTACCATGTACAGTGCCTTGCAAAAGTAATCACCCCCTTGACTTTTTACCTATTCTATTACATTACAGCCTTAAGTTCAATGTTTTCTTAGTCTAATAGTCTACGTTGGTGAAGTGAAATGAGAAAAATATATACTGTACATAAAAAAAATTTTTAGAAAAAAAAAACGAAAATTGTCATGTGTGTATGTATTTACCCCCTTTGTTTTGAAGCCCATAAAAAGCTCTGGTGCAACCAATTACCTTCAGAAGTCACATAATTAGTGAAATGATGTCCACCTGTGCGCAATCTAAGTGTCACATGATCTGTCATTACATATACACACCACTAAGGCATCACTAACCAAACACTGCCATGAAGACCAAGGAACTCTCCAAACAAGTAAGGGACAATGTTGTTGAAAAGTACAAGTCAGGGTTAGGTTATAAAAAATATCCAAATCTCTGATGATTCCCAGGAGCACCATCAAATCTATCATAACCAAATGGAAAGAACATAGCACAACAGCAAACCTGCCAAGAGACGGCCGCCCACCAAAACTCACGGACCCGGCAAGGAGGGCATTAAACTGAGAGGCAGCACAGAGACCTAGGGTAACCCTGGAGGAGCTGCAGAGTTCCACAGCAGAGACTGGAGTATCTGTACATAGGACGACAATAAGCCGTACGCTCCATAGAATTGGGCTTTATGGCAGAGTGGCCAGAAGAAAGACATTACTTTCATCAAAAAACAAAATGGCATGTTTTGAGTTTGCGATAAGGCATGTGGGAGACTCCCAAAATGTATGGAGGAAGGTGCTCTGGTCTGATGAGGCTAAAATTGAACTTTCCGACCATCAAAGAAAACGCTATGTCTGGCGCAAACCCAGCACATCACATCACGCAAAGAACACCATCCCCAGTGAAACATGGTGGTGGCAGCATCATGCTGTGGGGATGTTTTTCAGCAGCCGGGACTGGGAAACTGGTCATAGTTGAGGGAAAGATGGATGGTGCTAAATACAGGGATATTCTTGAGCAAAACCTGTACCACTCTGTGCGTGATTTGAGGCTAGGACGGAGGTTCACCTTCCAGCAGGACAATGACCCCAAACACACTGCTAAAGCAACACTTGAGTGGTTTAAGGGGAAACATGTAAATGTGTTGGAATGGCCTAGTCAAAGCCCAGACCTCAATCCAATAGAAAATTTGTGGTCAGACTTAAAGATTGCTGTTCACAAGTGCAAACCATCCAACTTGAAGGAGATGGAGCAGTTTTGCAAGGAGGAATGGGCAAAAATCCCAGTGGTAAGATGTGGCAAGCTCATAGAGACTTATCCAAAGTGACTTGGAGCTGTGATTGCCGCAAAAGTTGGCTCTACAAAGTATTGACTTTAGAGGGGTGAATAGTTATGCACATTTACTTTTTCTGTTATATTTTCCTATTTGTTGTTTGCTTCACAATAAAAAAAAGCATCTTCAAAGTTGTGGGCATGTTCTATAAATTAAATGATGCAAATCCTCAAGCAATCTACAGTATGTTAATTTTAGGTTGTAAGGCTACAAAACATGAAAAATGCCAAGGGGCGTGAATACTTTTGCAAGGCACCGTAAACTAGCACTCTTCCCATACGCATGCTCAGAAGCAGGGATTTTCACCCAAAGCTATAATTCCTGCTCAGTACCCCCCCCCCCCCCTCCACACACACACACACACATAAAACATTGGTCAGAAGTATCAGATAAAAAGCAGCAGCCTCCTACATACAAGCAGAATTTGTTAAAAGTACGAATTTATCTAAAATGATTTTATGCACATGTTTTTTTTCATCTGAAATGTCACAAACTAAACTACAGTGCTCGTTAACAGAGGCATATTTCACTTATTACATGGGCCTATATTGGTACATCATATTCAAAAGGTATCAGTAAAATTATTGAAATCTTACACTTGGTAATTCACTTTTAGCTTCATCTGGTTATTCAAGTAGATCACAATGTAGAAGACAAAATAATATCAATACATTAATTGTACAGTACACAGTTACAAAATGGTTTATATGCAAGAACTACAGATGGATAAGTAACAATTCAATTATTAACTAGATTTCCCTGATACTTTAACAGAAGGAAAGGCTAATAATGTTTTCTGAAAGATTTGATCAGTGGTAAACAGCTGACTGAAGTGCACTGTTTTATTCACTTTTGTGTTTATGTTATCACAAAAACTATTCTTTTAAGAGTTTTTATGAATAAGATTAATCTTGAAAAAAGCATAACGTGGAAAATAATAGAAATCAACATTAAAGAACAACTGTACATTTGAAAAAAAATATATGTTGCACAATTTGTTCCTAGCTAACTGCATAAATGGGCAAGGTAAATGTCATAAAACTACATTATTAGATAAAACTTATTAGATTTTTTTGCATCTGCTAGTTCTTATAGACATTTATGATAGGGTGGTGCAGGTTACATAAGAAGGGTGTTTATATTTCTGCAGGAGCAGGGCTTTTAGTTATCCTTGTGGCTACATGTGTCAGAATGTGTGCAGGACAAGGAGTTAGGAATCAAATACTAAAAGCACCAGTGACACAATTAACAGCCAGTAAGGCTTCAAGTTATCAGAAACTGATGAGGCCACACAAGATGAAATTGCCTATGTGACGTTTTTCCAAAATTACAATGGCCCTCTAATTAAATTTTCTTAATAATACAGTATTTTCATTAAATTGTACTGTGTGCTTTAGTTTTTAGATTTCAATAGCATAGCTTGCTCCTTCTTCCCATTGCACGTATATCAACATGTAAAGTGATTCCCATGCCCATAATAAAACTAAAGAGACTGTCATTGGGCTATGGTGATAGCTATAGTAGGAAACAATGAGAGGAAACCTTAGCACACACGCAGATATATTGCAGAGGACACAGAACTATTAATATGGATAAATAAATTATTACATGATCTCCATTGCTAGCTAAAAGCCTAATGAGATTAGCAAATAATCTCCCTCCACTATCAGATGGACAAATCACTGAGCCTGAACAGCATTTATGTAGGAGACTAAATAATTCGGGGGGGGGGGGGGGGTATCTCTTGTTCTATCCCCACTTTGTTTACCCATGCTAAACTGCAAGAAGGATAGAGCAAGTTAATACAAACGGAGTACGGCAACTCGCAGTACAAATAAAAGAAAATATGAGCAAAACTGTACAAAAATGATTGTGAGACAACAAAAATGACTATGTTTCGTATATATATATATATATATATATATATATATATATCACTCCAGTTAGAGGGGTAGCAATTAAAGACAACCAAAGTTGTTGGGGGAATAATTTCTGCCAATGATCTATAGCTGTGCAAACGAAGCACATTTATACAATCTGCATTTAAATGATAAACAGTTTTCATTACTATGATCAAACGCTATACAAGGATCAGTAATATTATACCATCTCAGAAACTGTACACATTTATGGTGTAGACTTGTTGATATGTGCATTGTAATAACCACTATATTTCTCCCTCTCTCTGAATCACCACGCCAAGCTATCCTGTTGCCATATTTGTTTAAGTTCCTCTATTGTACCTCTAGTGTATTTTGTACAGCCAGGCCAGTGGTTGTGGGGGCAGTCCCATGATCAGGGTGGAGTAGTCTATTGTTTATAAGAGAATAGGATCCTGCTAGCACACAACAGCTCTTTTCTATGCACCTATTGTGTACAAAGAACTCTGTGGATGGAGATGTGCTGGCCATCACAATGTGCTTTCATGAGGGAAGATACTAGAAGCCAGACTTGCTGTTTGTCGTCTCCAATTACAGTCATGAAATGTAATCTTTTCAATAATGACAGAAATATGGCTTGGATAGTAAAAATGGACATGTGTGTATATGTATGTATTAATGCATATATTTTGTACAATCTTCTTGACAGCAATTATTTTATTAGAAGGTGCTAATGCAAATATTTATTAGTATTATTCTTTAATTATAGCATACCAAATGTATTTTATAGAAGAACAGGTATAATTAGTACTCAAGATGTACATACTGTACAGGAATTGCTACACTGTCCACAAAAGCTTATACCGTATAATGTAGTGGTGTACAAACCTGGGGCCCTGGGGGACTTAAAATCTTCAGTTGGGAGGCCCTGGAAGGATCTTGAAAAGAGCTGAATTTGAGCCAGCTATCTACATTGCTAATGGGAATGTGAAGAGGAGAAGAAAGAAAAAGGAAACTGGAGACTAGCAAAAGAAGAGCATGAGAAGTATAGGGTTTCAGCTGGGGGAATAATCACCTAGTTGTTTTTAGGCAAAGAGGGTATGAAGAAGTGGGATCCGTCTATTTTCCTGGACGGGGGAAAAAAGAGGCTGCTCACCCCCTCCTTATGGACAATGTGGGGACACTTGAAGTGAAGTGACAATTTGGTGGAAAGCTGGACCAATAATCAATGCCAGCTTAGGTTATTCTTGTGTTACTTAATATGAAATACATTCAAATTCCTGTAATCTAGCTTGAAATACAAACTTATTGAACTGTTTAAATAGCAACCATTATACACAATAAGTCCCACATCAATAGACCTGTTTTGAAAAGGCTTTTCAAAATAGTTTTGTTGAAGCTGCCTAGGATAAGGGAGAGGTTAAATAAGAAAATTTAGGCTCAGAAATGCAATATTTAAAAAAAATGTTAATGTTTTCTGTCATGCATTTTGCATGCAAAATGTTTTAACAAACGTACTTTTTCCCTGCTATAAAGTTGTCAAATTTGAGCAGGGAATGTTTTTCTGCCACCATTGTCAGAAATACATGAATACCTGTGTGTACAGCTGTACCAGTGTGGATTGGCTGGATAGATTTTATTGGTTGGAAACATTGTTTTTTTTATATTTAAGGTAAAAAAAAAGTAATATATTGGACCTGTTTCATGCAAATACATTTTACTTGTCTAGAACATGGTCTTTTATCATAATGTAAAATGTCCTATTCTACAAGTTTGTTTTGTATGAATCTAAAAATGTTTCAAATCTAAAAGTATCCCTATCCAGATAGAATTTCAGATACATGCTTTGAATATGTCTGTAGCTAGCACAACCAGCTTGCATTCCAACATGTACTGCTGAAGACTTTTGGCACACAAAAGCACCCCAGCATTGTCCATGGTGGTCTGTAAAAGACTTGATGAAAAAGGAAGTGGGCAGCTTGTCAAATCTTGACAAGATGGGGCTGTCAGTGAAGAAGCAGATTTTGTTTGGGGTTACAAGGAAGGAGGATTTCTTTGAAAGTCCTGCAGACGAAGTTTTTGTCAGGGAGTTCTAGGGGAAATGGAAAAACGTAGGAATTCTGATGATAGACGATCTATTAAGGAGTCCTGAAGGATAGAAGGTCTGTCTTGGAGACCAGGTTTAGTATTTCCACTAGATATAGAGAGAGGGAGAAGTGGTGATGAGAGAGGGAGCAGGTATGCAATGATATTTGATGGAAAGGAAAGAGGTAGTAGATAATATAAACATTGTAAGAATAAATGCAAAGAAGGTCAGAGAAGGCACAATATAAGAGAAAACGTATTATTTAGGAAAGTTGCATACTGTCAGCGGGGATCATATGGAAGAAGCATTCATTTTGTTATGGTTAAAGATCTGCAATGTCTTTTTTTTTTTTTTACAAAAAAATCTTATCTAGAGATTTGGTGAGACAACTGCTTTTAAGAAGATAAGATGCCCTTTTGAACTCAATTCTTTGCATATTAGTCACCAAGTTCCCAAAAAAGAGTGGGTAGATTCTGTGTATACCTTGAAATGAACTAAGCACAGACCCCCCGGTAATATGCAAAAGCATAAAAATAGGCGAAGCAGTGTACTAGAGAAAAAAAATATTAAAAAAGTGTACACTTGAGACAAAGATGCCCAAAAAGAAAATCATGTCTGAATAATTCATCTTCAGTTCCCCTTTAAGAATACCATTTCATGTTGGATTCTCTTTCAAAGTTTTTGTTGGGATGCCTTTTATCGTGACCTGCTGTGATTGGCTCAGAAGCTTTCAGGGGCAGGAGGAGGTGTTTTAACATAATTTAATTGTTGGGTAGCTTTAGGTTGAGCTTACAATGATTTGCTACTCTAATTTCAAAATGCTCATTTCCAAAATATTTAAAATCGCTTTATAATCTTATTGTTACTACAGTACTATGACAATTAAGTAATGTTATGTTTCAAAGAATAAAGAAATATAGATTTATGTACTCTATCATGAGCTGCAAGTTTGTTTAAACTATAATAACATGATTTTCTATTATAGTTGCAGTCCAACTATTTCTTCACTTTACTGAGATAGAGATAGACAGGGATAGAAATATACAATATGAGGTGAGGGGGAAGGTATGGCAAAGAGGTAACATGTCATAATAAGGCAAGGGGAGAAAAGGGAAAGCTAGGGGAAATAGAGAATGAGATAACGAAGAAGGGACATAAAAAGAAAGAGAGAGATGAAAAACTAACAAAGGAAGGATGTGAAATAAGTAGGAGAAAGGAATGAAAAGAACATAATGTATATATATATATATATATATATATATATATATATATAAATATAAATAAGGAGGCAGAAGGAAGAAGGGCAGCAGGAAGAGAGTTGAATATGTAGAAATGAGGAAGTAGAGGAGCTAAGGAAGGTAAATATGGTTGAAAATAAAGTGATTGTCTCAGGAAGGGAGAAGATTGAGCTAGGAAAACAGGAAAGAGGGGGATGGACAGAGAGTTAAAAGGAAGAAAATACACAACGAGCAATAAAATGATAAGGATAAAAAGACATAGAGAATGAAGAGCTGAATCCTGAGAGGAGAGTCATTATTAAGGGTGATGTTTGAGAGAGAATGAGGAATGTGAGAAAGAAAGATGGAAATAAAGATGCAGAATAGAATGAACATGAGAGAGACGAATATTATGATGAAATAATAAGACGTAAGAAGTCAGGAGAGAGACAGGGAAAATAAAACAGATTGAAGGAGAAGGACATAGAGAAATGAGAAAGTGTCAGAGAGAAACAGGACCGGAAAGATATACTGACTAGGAGAGAAGCATGCTGTATAGAGGGAGATAGAGAAAAGCAGAATGAGATAGGGAGTTAGAGACAGGGAAAGATAGAGGAGGAGGAAGGCGCTGGGGAGAGAGGCAGACGGGAGGGGGAGTAGAGTAATAAAGGAGAGCGAGGGAAAGTGAGAGGGAGAAGATGAACAAGATATAATAGAAACGAAAGAGAAAGGACAATGCAGGGAGAGAGAAAATAAATAAGGAAAGGAAAAAATGAGAGCGAGAATGAGTAATGGAGGAAGAGAAATATAAGGAAGAAACCAAGGAGGAATAAAAGGAAAGAGAGGATGGAGGAATAGATAGATATAGAGAGCATCAGAAAATGAGGGAGAGATCAAAAAAATAAAGGAGTGAGAGAACTGAAGAATGGGAGAATGATAAAATAATTAGTGAGAAAAGGATGTAAATAAAGAAAGAGAAGGAGGAGTAGAAAAAGGAAGGGAGGGAAAGCAAGAGAGAATTCAATAAAATAAATAATAAAGGAGTGTGTCAAGAAAAAACTACAGAGAAAAATAGGGAAGGGAGATAAACTGAAGAAGAGAATGGGAAATGTAGGAAGAGAATGATAAATGACTAGGGAGGGAATTATATTGAAGAAGACAGAGAGGGAGATTTAAAGAGAGAGGGAGAAAGCATAAGGAAGAAAGAGACAGCAAATAAGAGAGGGAGAGAACATAAAGAGAGACAAACAAAAAACAAAGTGCCCTTAGAAGATGGTAAGGGAGGGAGACAGATTAATGGAGGAATACATACTGAAGAGACTGCGAGAACTTAAGGGAAATAGATAGATTGAGAGGGACTGAATAAGAAAGAATGAAAGATAGGGAGAAATGAGAAAAATGTATGGAGGGACAAATAGAAATAAATAATAAATAATGATAAGGAGGGAGAGCAATAGATCAGAGAAAATGTTCTGGTTACCTTGCCTTCATTTGCTAAATATTTTTTTCTAGTATAATATTTTGAATTTGGATTTCTGGACAATATTATAGCTATCAGCCATGTCATGTTTTTAGAGTTTTAAAGTTTATATATGTAAATTATATATGTGATTTAGGAATACAAAAACATTCACAAGGAAATGAAACATAAATAGAAATATACACACGAATATACACACAAAGTAGTCACCTTATCTATCAACATGATAGCCTTGTGGGTGGTTTATTCCCTAGCTCTGTCTCTGTCAATGCAGGGTTAATGGAGGTGATGTGACAGGAGAAGGAGGGAGTAATAGGCCTGTAAATGCTTAGCAAGGTTGCTGTAGTAGAAATGCAGCTGTGCCAGCACTGAGAAGGAGAAGGTGCGCAGAAATTGAACCAATAAAGCAGATTAAGGCTGATAAAGCAGGAGAAGGTAGGAAGTCCATGACCCCAAAGGAATAAAAAAAAATCTGCGGTAGGAACTGTAGGAGGGTAATGTGACTGGTACAAGTTTGATTAGAATATAACTTATGAAGAAATCAAGTTTTGGTGAAGTAGTTGTATGACACCTTGATGACAGGAGCTGACAATGCAATATAGAGCTCAGGGTGAAACTTGGAGAAACACAAAGGTATAATATCACTGAATGATATTAAATTATGTTGACAAAACCTCATCTAACCATTATATGCTAGTGTCTCTGGTGGTGTGTGCTCACTTTAAATATTAATTCATTGTATACCAGTATAATCAAATGTATTAAATATCCATACAATTAAATTATTCAATTGTTGATCAATCCAGAGCACAACAAGCCATAGAATCAAACTTAAAATACAGTCCAAGTATATATAAGATAGCTATTAAGACATGATGTGCTTATCTCCTTTATGAAATAATACTGAAATAACTGCAGTTTGCACTAAGCCAAATACAATGGAACACAACTGAAGCACAGAGATGGAAAAGAGCAAACTACATAGAGCTATACTGGTTATTAAAGGACCACTGTACAATGAAAATATATAGTTTAATATGTACATTATAGTTTTAAATTATAATAATAATATATAATAATGTGTGAATTTTATTTATTTATGAATTGAGTACAAACTGTGTTTCCTTCAAGTCATCATGAAAAGAAGGCCAATGACACCTGTGACAATGGTCACGCCATAAATGTCTACAACATTGTATACACAAGGCCCGATCTACCTTTTTGGAGTCCCTTGACAGTGAAGTGGATGAGCCCCTGCAACTATGTGCACAATATTTACATTTTCTGTGCGTATATCTTGCTCTCTTGCTATCTGAGCAAATAACAGACATGTCCTCATAACAGCCATTTTAACTACATATCTATTTATACACATACTGAGCAACTATTTGCCTAATAAATGCATTTGATGGTAGGCCATAATATATATATATATATATATATATATATATATATATATATATATATATATATATATATATATATATTTCTATTGGAGGACATCAAGAATATGTTACACAAACACATATCATGATCACTTGTATAACATGTACAAACAGACATTGTTTGCATGTAAGAGCCAATGTGCAGCCTGTGCATGTAAGAGCCTAATGTGCCCAGTCTGTGCCCGTAAGAGACAATGTGCAGCCTGTGCCTGTAAGAGCCTAATGTGCCCACCCTGTGCCTGCAAGAGCCAATGTGAAGCCTATGCATGCAAGCCTATGCATCATGTACCTGTAAGAGCCAATGTGCAGCTTGTGTCTATAACAGCCAATGTGCATCCTATATCTGTAAGAGCCAATCTGCAGCCTGTACCTGTAAGAGGCAATGTGCATCCTGTATCTGTAAGAGTCAATGTGCAGTATGTGTCTGTAATAGCCAATGTGCAGCCTGTGCACGTAAGAGCCAATGTGCATCCTGTATCTGTAAGAGCCAGCGTGCAGCTTGTGCTTGCAAGAACCAAAGTTCCAAGCAATAACCTCTTTCCTCCTTCTCCTCCTCTACATTACCACCATCTTATTGAGACTTATAAAGTCCTCTCAGTACAGTTAAAGTGAAGTTAAATTCTCTGTTATATGATCTAGTTATTGTTTTTTATTTGGGCCTGTTCTCACTATCAGTTCGAACTAAAACGTAAAAAATCTAAGGGCCAGAACGGATTATTTGAACTCAAACTGTACTGTGCAAGTTGATGCTGGAGGGGGGCTAGGAAGTGCAGAACCCCCCCCCCCCCCTTTTTTTTGCACTGGGCCCCTCATGCACTAGTTCCACCACTGAAGAGACAGATATATACAAATTCCCTTACATTATATATATACTGAAGATGTGTATATATATATATATATATATATATATATATATATATATATATACACTATATATATATATATATATATATATATATATATACAGTTTCCCTACACAGCCCACAAACACTGCAGATATACAGAAAGTTCCCTCATATACAATATAGATGAATACTATTGAGTTAATCAGACATTCTAACTCTGATTTACATACACAATAAAACACATATAATTACATTACATAACATGTGGGTGATAAAACTCCAGAAATGTCTGTCTGTCTACTCCCAAACTCACCAAAACTCCTCTCAAACTCAGTGACAGTCTCACAGCAATTTGATCTTCTTGTTGTATCGCTCTAGTTCCAGGTGGCCATTCTGTGAAGTGCAGTATTTCTTCCAGGAAGGTTTAAAAAAAAAAAGTTAAAAAAAGTGTCGCCCTTCACAGGGAAGCGCCCCTAGGCAGCTGCCTAGTTGGCCTAATGGGTAATCCAGCCATCTGCTTGGGTGCTTTGGGTGCACTTTAGCAATTGAAGCTAAGAAATTACACAAAATCAAAGGAACATAATTTATATAAAATAGGTGTACAGATGATATAACTAAGTTGATGTAATTCCTGTCATTCTTATTGAGGTTATATATGAAAAGCTCCAGATATGGCTGATAGGGAAAAAGTCGCAAGAGAATATGGAGTCTCTAAGGCATTAAGAAATAGGTCTTGATGATGCCAGTGTTTCTCTCCATATAGACAAGACAATGGAAATGTTCAGTGCTATTGTAGAGGGAGAGGGCACCTGAGAACTTGAGAAGTCTCAGGCCATGATCACGAGAGGCTACTAAAGATTGGTGATTATGGAATAAATCAGAGTTGTTGTGCTCTGAGGCTGTTAAATAGCTCATTATGAAATAACCCTTCTTGGTCATATACTAAAGGAACTTTACACAGAATTGCCAAAGATGATTGACAACTAGAGAGGAAGGATTGGAGTCTGGGAACAACTAAAGGGTACGTCTTAAATTGGGGCAGGAGGGGAATACATGTTTCAGACTTCTTAGGGGTATAGCACTTGTTGCTATTAGCAAGGCAGGCCACTGGGTAAAAGAGGATAGGCTAACAATGCTGGGGTATACTGTAATGGAAAGTAGGCCTGAGCACATAGATACACCACACTATACTAGCAGATCTATGCATGAATTCTTGTGTAGACATACAGAAGAGACACTGAAAATCCATGAATATGGAGAAAATGGACATCCCAATAATTTAGTTAATTGTGACACAGCTTAGAAATGAAACTAGGGAGGAAGGCGGATCTTGTGCATTATCTGTCCGCACAGACTGTGAACACTGCAATTAAACGCTGCGCCAGAGGTAGTGCAGGCAAAAAATTATTCCCCCTCCGACGTGGCGCAACTCGAGGGCGCTGAATCAACAGCAAGGCTATCACTATGTTCGATGTGGGGACTCGGCTCTCGAGGGCCCTGGGGCTCGCCTCTCATAGCTCAAGGCCTCTTCTGTCGGTGCGCCTTATGCGCCACATCGGAGGGTGGAATAATATTTGGCCTGCACTTCTTCTTTTTCACCACTAGGTGCTGTGGTGCAGCATCCAACCGCAGCGTTCACAATCTGTATGGACAGATAATGCGAAAGGATCAGGAAGGCTAATACAGTGTCATTTGGATGAGCTAAAATTGATAGCCTAAAATCACTATTAACATGGGACCTGTTATATAGTCAGAATTAATTGTTTGTAAAAAGTTTGTTGATCTGCCAATTCTTATGACAAATACTTGAGAATTCAGGACAGTACTTATTGGTAGTGAATCATTAAGTATTTTCTACAACATAATTTATATGATGATATAAACACAATGATATAATTATTATTTGAAGTTGTGTCATGTGATGAAATAATAACACTCCATCTGCATACTGCCTTCAATAAGGTTTAGGAAACACATTTTTGTATCCACTAGAAAGCCTATGGTAATCTAAATTTATTTTTAATTGTTTGTTAGTGAAGAATTAATGCTGTCATGTGTTGCAAAATATTAAGTTATTTTACATTTTTTAACTTGTATAATGTTAATATTCACTAACAATTATATTGTTGAGTTCAGTGAACTGGCAAAGACTGAAAGCTCTGAACTGGTCGTATTCAGGTGTAACCCACTTCCCAAGGCATGACAATGCTCCACTTCTTTGCACTTGTCATTTTTTTATAGCAGATTAAAAAAGTATTTTTACTGTATGTTAACTGGCAAAAAGGTGAGACTGACATTTTTACATTTCAAAGGTTTATGCAGCCGTCCTATTTCCAGAATTTTTATACCATTATGTTTGTGTTAGAATTTAATGTTATACGTGTCAATAGTTTTTTAAGCTTTTATATTAGGTTTAAAGGGACTCCGTACCGCAACTGAAAGTTGATTTCATGTTCAAGAGTATTAAAACTTGCTATACATTGTAATAGCAGTTATTTTCTACAGTAAATCATTTCTGAAATACTTATAATTGATTTTGAGGGTCCTGAATGCTAATGTGTGGTTCAGCTAATGTGTAGCTTAGAGTATTTGAGAAGGGTGGGAGAGGGGTCTACCTGCCATATTATTGGTCAGTAGCGAGTTTCCAATCCTGTAGGTTGCTTTGGAAAAAAACACTTTCTACAAACAGCCACATTACCTACATTTGGCACCTCTGTGTGTTACACTGGCTCCCCAATTAAACATGGCTTATATTTCAAGTATGGCCTGCTGATATACAAAACTGCATAACCAAGGTCCCGGCTAGCTGAAGGTGCCCCCTCTCTGTACACTGGTGCTCTGACCTTTACCTAATTCTGGATCACGTGCAATATTCTAGAACTCAAATAGATTAAAGACATTTTTTCTCTACACGTTTTGGTTGGAATAGTCACATCACAATTATTAGTCAAATGTCCTTATAATTATATATTTCCTTTCAACATAAACTATAGAAATGAATTATTATATTGCTTCACTGTAGCATTTTTTATCTGTCTCCTGTCTAATGTGCCTCTTATTTATATACTAGCGACTTGCCCGTCAAAAATGATGGGGCAATAAAATTTTAAGCCATGGGAATGCTGTTTGACACACAATGTAAACCTTTTTGTACTCGGAGGACCTTCGGCGCTCATGGCGTGCCTCTCCTCTCGTCTATTTTTGATCCTCTGAGCACCTTCGTCACTCATCAGGAAGAGAGATATATATTTATCTAGATATAGTTAACTAATAATGGATTAATTAGTTCTTGAATAAATTAATATACTTTACCTATTTGTAATTAATATATCCAGCAATCAATAGCCTGAAGAGCTAACAATCTGTTTGTATTTTCCGGCAGCATACAATGTACAGTTTGAGTGTTGTTGCTAAAGTGTAATGAATGTCCCAACTGTGCATAAGAAATAAGCTGCGTGATGGGTAGAAATAGAAACAAATATCTTTGAACAAAGTGTCCTCCACATTAAACAGGTTATTTGGCTTAGCTTACATTCTAAGTTGGGGAATGCCTCCTTTACTAACTGCATGGTCCAGTCTCTGGCATTTCTGACCCAGACAAACAAGAGAATCCCACTGGTTGAAACAAGCTCATGGATAGCCCCATTGTGGGTATACCAATGAACGGCACTAATTGATAGATTCTCGCAATTTAAGTGGTGGATAGACAATAAATTTACGGTGGTGGCTGATCTGTTGAGGGGTAATAGACAGTGGTCTATTACAGCATTTAGGGAAGAACACCATTTACCATTAAGGGAATGGCTTAATTTGTCCCAGATACATGTCAATATCTCCAAAGTAATCAAATGTAATGCCGCTGCCAGGACTACTCCATTTGAGAAATGTTGCCTTGAGAATCCGACTGGCAGACGGAATATCTCTATTATTTATAACTACCTAACAGACCAGACCACACCACCTAAATTACATCATCAACAATCTTGGGAGTCGGAACTTGCCATTGACTTAAACGAGGCTCAATGGAACAAAATACATAAAGAGGCGGCAGGCTCCTCATTGAACGTAATATTGAGGGAAAATTCACACAAGACTATTTTGAGGTGGTACCTAACACCATCTAGGTTGAAGCTTTCCAATCCTTCTTTGGAAGGTAATTGTTTTAGGGGATGTACTGATTTAGGTACTCTTAAACATGTCCTGTGGGATTGCCGTAGGATTGCCCACATCTGGCTGGGGACATATGATATCTTGGAGAAACTCTGGGATTGCAGGATTCCCCAAAAAACGGAAGAAGCTCTTTTAGGTCTACCCATAGAGGGCCTTAGTAACCAGGCTCAACTTTTTTCACACCAAGTGTTTTTGGCAACTCGAGTTACGCTAGCTAAAGCCTGGAAATCGGGAATACCCACATATAGTGAAGTTTTACGTAAGCTTAAGTTCATATATGATATGAGCGTTATCTCAGCTGACCTGAATCAATCATACAAGAAATGGGCTTCATGCTGGGACACCTGGATCCTTAAGATCGGATGGTAAAGTTACAGAGTTCTCTAATTCTTAGCACATTCAGGGTGTGGATCCTGATTTTCCATGTCCCTCTCTTCTCCTGTTCTTCCTTCCCCCCCTTCCCTTTACCCTAGGCGTGTTTTTTCCTTTGTTTTTAGTTTACAAGTTCGATAACCTGTATTTTTATATGTAAGTAATCTGAATTCATATAACAAAAAAAACAAAAAAAGAGAGAGAAAGCAAAAAGTCGAAAATTGAAGTTAAAAGGTTATTTATTTGTATGTTTATATTTTTCAAGGACATTGTCTATATCATTCTTGTTTTATCGTTGAAACATGTGTATTATTGTATTACCTGGATACTCTTAATAAAAAAATATTTTAAAATAAAGAAATAAGCTGCGTGCGCAATTGAAAACTGTTGGTTTAGTTGTGTAAAGCGCCATTGTAGATTTGTAATGTTATAAATGTGTTACGCGGCTCGCGAGCTTTTTCGTCATTTGTAATAGTGTATTTTGTAGTTGCTACGCGTTTGGCAGTGTTTTGCGTGGTCCAGAGTCGTACATTTTTTTGGTGGCCATTTTTTTTCTCGCTTAGGCGATTTTCGAGTGGCGAAAGTAGTCAAAATCGGCTTAAATTCGTATTCCACCTTACTCCCAGACATCCTGGCTGTTCCCCCGTGCTATGTTGTATTTTTTTTATTTTCTTTGTGTTTTTTGTGTTTTGGGGATTTTCGCAGTTCGGCCCTTAACCTCGTATTTTTGCTATCTTGTATTTTTTTTTTCTGCGTTGCGTATTTTTTCCCCGAAATCCCACGTTTGTCAAGTGCTTGGAGGGTAAGGCGATCTCGCATTTACTAAGTGTTTGGTGGCTAAGTCCCACGTGTATCATTCCCTTTACTGCTCGCCTCGCTGAAGGTGCTCACTGCCTTTGTGCTGCAAGTTTTAGTGCCTTAACAGCTCGCCTCGCCATGCGAGGCTCGCAGGCAATGAGTGCCTTCGCCACTCATCGCCAAAGTGCTACGCGTTAACGGCTTGCCTCGCTTAGCGAGGCTCGCAGCGATGAGCACCTTCGGACCACGTTCGCTTTGCACCACGCAAAGCGTGGTCATTATTATGCATATTTTGGGAGCATACATATTTGGTAATATTCCACCATATAGAAGTGATAATTTATACAAACAGCATTGTGTGGTTTTTATATCGTCCTCACTTAGTCCACTCTGCATCTTAGTTTGATCACTTATCTTGTGAACTGAAATTTTATTTGGGGCCCACTTTTTTAAAATATATTTATGCAGTTTGAGATATTTTTCTTGTTTCATCTTTAAATATTTTTTATATTTTGTAATTTTACTAGTATCTGTATTATTTTGTATATTTACAACTGGAAATCTGCAAATGTATGTATACAAACAAAACCATATCTATGTCACTATGTCAGATATGCAACTCTTTGTTACACTATGTAAATGTATTAATGTATCAAGGTATTAGCACAATCACAACCAAATAATGTAAATTATGTCATGTTCTAAACTTTCCTCCCTCTTTTTGATAAGGCTTTTGGTCACTGGAGATGCTCATGTTGGAGTTGAGGAATCTACTGGAGAGTTGTGATGAGGGAATGAGAGCAATAAGCACTTCATGGGAAATTGGTAGAAGGTCTGTAATTGCTTTTTGACAGATGCTGTAGAAAAGCTGAGCTGTATCAGAGTAGTTGCAAAAGCTTGTACAGGGATGGTGCTGACATAGCACATGCTACCAATCACATATTTAGTTGTCAGCAATACGGGTTGTTGCTAACGTTGCAGGCTCGCGCAGCGAGGGCCACAGATGCAGGCAAGGAGCGCCAAAGGCCCCGTACGACGCTGGTAGAGATGAGCGCCGTAGGCACTATGGGCCGCAACTGCAATGTCAGCTGTTTGCGGCCCGTAACCACGAGGCCCGCGACCCTACCTGGTTCCTGCCAGGGGAGAACTCGCGATGAGTGCCGGAGGCGCTCATTGCGAGGCCCCCCAGCCTCGCAGCACCCCCAGTGCCTCCCCCCTCCTTCCTCTCAACCCCCCTCTCCCCTCACTTACCTTCATTCTGCTGCTCCTGCTCCTGTCCATGTGTGTCGGGAACCAGCATATGCTAATGACGTGACGTCACATGCGCGTCACGTCATTAGCTTATGCCGGGTCCCAAAGACCCGATGGACAGCTGCAGGAGTCCCAGGACTCACATCACCCCCTCCCTCCCCTCATCCTTTCCCTCTCCTCATCCTCCTCCTCCCTCCTTTCCCCCTCTCCAATTACCCCCCTCCCCTCACTTACATGCATTGTGCTGCTCCTGCTGCTGTCCAGTCCGTCTTCTGTGTCGGGACCCGGTATTTGCTAATGATGTGACGTCACATGCCCATCACATCATTACCATATGCCTGGGTCCCAAAGACCCGATGGAAGCAGCAGGAGTCCCAGGACTCCCATCACCCCTCCTACCTCTCCTCATCCTCTCCTCCCCTCATATTCCTCCTTCCCTTCATCCTCCTCCTCCCTCCCCTCATCCTCCCTCCTCTCTTTCCCTCTCTCCAATTAACCCCCCCTCCCCTCACTTACCTGCATTGCGCTGCTCCTGCTGCTGTCCATCGCATCTTCTGTGTCGGGACCCAGTATATGCTAATGACGTGACGTCACATGCGTGTCACGTCATTAGCATATGCCGGGTCCCAAAGACCCGGTGGACAGCAGCTGGAGTCCCAGGACTCCCATCACCCCCTCCTCCCTCTCCTCATCCTCTCCCTCCCCTCATCCTCTCCTCTCCCTCCCCTCATCCTCCCTCCTCCCTTTCCCCCTCTCCAATTAACCCCCCCTCCCCTCACTTACCTGCATTGCACTTCTCCTGCTGCTGTCCAGTGCGTCTTCTGTGTCGGGACACGGTATATGCTAATGATGTGATGTCACAAGAGACATGGGAGGGGGAGAGAGAGACACGGGAGGGGGAGAGAGATACGGGATGGGGGGAAGAGAAACAGGGGAGGGGGGAAAGAGGCACAGGTGAGGGGGGGAGAAGACACAGCGGAGGGGGGAAGAGACACAGGGGAGGGGGGAGAGAGACACGGGAGGGGGAGAGACACACGGGAGGGGGAAGAGACATAGCGGAGGGGGGAAAGAGGCACAGGGGAGGGGGGGAAGAGACACAGGGGAGGGGAGGTAAAGAGACACACGGGACGGGGGAAGAGACACAGGGGGAAGAGACACAGGGGAGGGGAGGGAAAGAGGCACAGGGGAGGGGGCAAGAGACACAGGGGAGGAGGGGGAAGAGACACAGGGGAGGAGGGGGAAGAGACACATGGAAGGAGGGGGGAGAGACACAGGGGAGGGGAAAGAGACAAAGGGGAGGGGGGAAGAGACACAGGGGAAGGGAGGGAAAGAGACACAGGGGAAGGGAGGGAAAGAGACACAGGGTAGGGGTGGGGAAAGAGAAACAGGGGAGGGGGGAAGAGACACAGGAGATGGGGGGGAAGAGACACAGGGTAAAGGGAAAGAGACACAGGGGAGGGGGGGAAGAGACACAGGGGAGGGGGGAAGAGACACAGGGGAGGGGGAAGAGACACGGGGGAGGGGGGAAGAAACAGGGGAGGGGGAAAGAAACACGGGAGGGGAAAGAGACACAGGGGAGGGGGGAGAGACACAAGGGAGGGGGGAAGAGACACAGGGGAGGGAAAGAGACACAGTGGAGGGGGGGGAGACACAGGGAAGGGGGGAAAGAGACACAGGGGAGGGGGAAAGAGACAGAGGGGAGGGGGAAAGAGAGACAGGGGAGGGGGGATGAAACACAGGGGAGGGGGGAAGAGACACAGGGGAGGGGGGAAAGAGACACAGGGGAAGGGGGAAGAGACACAGGGGAAGGGAAGAAAAGAGACACAGGGTAGGGGTGGGGAAAGAGACACAGGGGAGGGGGGAAAGAGACACAGGGGAGGGGAGGTAAAGAGACACACGGGAGGGGGGAAGAGAGAAGGGGGGAAGAGATACAGTGGAGGGGGGAAAGAGGCACAGGGGAGGCGGGAAAGAGACACAGGGGAGGGGAGGTAAAGAGACACACGGGACGGGGGAAGAGACAAGGGGGGAAGAGACACAGGGGAGGGGAGGGAAAGAGGCACAGGGGAGGGGGGAAGAGACACAGGGGAGGAGGGGGATGAGACACAGGGGAGGAGGGGGAAGAGACACATGGAAGGAGGGGGAGAGACACAGGGGAGGGGGAAGAGACACAGAGGAGGGGGGAAGAGACACAGGGGAAGGGAGGGAAAGAGATGCAGGGTAGGGGTGGGTAAGAGACACAGGGGAGGGGGAGAAGAGACACAGGGTTAAGGGAAAGAAACACAGGGGAGGGGGGGAAGAGACACAGGGGAGGGGGGAAGAGACACAGGGGAGGGGGAAGAGACATGTGGGAGGGGGGAAGAAACACAGGGGAGGGATGAAGAAACACAGGGGAGGGGGAAGAGACACAGGGGAGGGGGGAGAGACACAGGGGAGGGGGGAAGAGACACAGGGGAGGGAGGGAAGAGAAACAGGGGAGGGTGGGAAGAGAAACCGGGGAGGGGGGAATGAGAAACATGGGAGGGGGAGAAGACACAGGGAAGGGGGTAGGAGACACAGGGGAGGGGGGAGAGACACAGGGGAGGGGGGGAAGAGAAACAGGGGAGGGTGGAAGAGACACGGGAGGGGGGAAGAGACACAGCGGAGGGGGAAGAGATACAGGGGAGGGGGGGAAAGAGACACAGGGGAGGGGAGGGAAAGAGACACACAGGAGGGAGGAAGAGACACAGGGGGAAGAGACACAGGGGAGGGGAGGGAAAGAGGCACAGGGGAGGGGAAAGAGACACAGGGGAGGGGGGATGAAACACAGGGGAGGGGGGAAGAGACACAGGGGAGGGGGGAAAGAGACACAGGGGAAGGGGGAAGAGACACAGGGGAAGGGAAGAAAAGAGACACAGGGTAGGGGTGGGGAAAGAGACACAGGGGAGGGGGGAAAGAGACACAGGGGAGGGGAGGTAAAGAGACACACGGGAGGGGGGAAGAGAGAAGGGGGGAAGAGATACAGTGGAGGGGGGAAAGAGGCACAGGGGAGGCGGGAAAGAGACACAGGGGAGGGGAGGTAAAGAGACACACGGGACGGGGGAAGAGACAAGGGGGGAAGAGACACAGGGGAGGGGAGGGAAAGAGGCACAGGGGAGGGGGGAAGAGACACAGGGGAGGAGGGGGATGAGACACAGGGGAGGAGGGGGAAGAGACACATGGAAGGAGGGGGAGAGACACAGGGGAGGGGGAAGAGACACAGAGGAGGGGGGAAGAGATACAGGGGAAGGGAGGGAAAGAGATGCAGGGTAGGGGTGGGTAAGAGACACAGGGGAGGGGGAGAAGAGACACAGGGTTAAGGGAAAGAAACACAGGGGAGGGGGGGAAGAGACACAGGGGAGGGGGGAAGAGACACAGGGGAGGGGGAAGAGACATGTGGGAGGGGGGAAGAAACACAGGGGAGGGATGAAGAAACACAGGGGAGGGGGAAGAGACACAGGGGAGGGGGGAGAGACACAGGGGAGGGGGGAAGAGACACAGGGGAGGGAGGGAAGAGAAACAGGGGAGGGTGGGAAGAGAAACCGGGGAGGGGGGAATGAGAAACATGGGAGGGGGAGAAGACACAGGGAAGGGGGTAGGAGACACAGGGGAGGGGGGAGAGACACAGGGGAGGGGGGGAAGAGAAACAGGGGAGGGTGGAAGAGACACGGGAGGGGGGAAGAGACACAGCGGAGGGGGAAGAGATACAGGGGAGGGGGGAAAGAGACACAGGGGAGGGGAGGGAAAGAGACACACAGGAGGGAGGAAGAGACACAGGGGGAAGAGACACAGGGGAGGGGAGGGAAAGAGGCACAGGGGAGGGGAAAGAGACACAGGGGAGGGGGAAGACACAGGGGAGGGGGGAAGATACAGGGGAGGGGGGAAGAGACAAGGGAGGGGGAGAGAGAGACACGGGAGGGGGAGAGAGATACGGGATGGGGGAAGAGAAACAGGGGAGGGGGGAAAGAGGCACAGGGGAGGGTGGGAGAAGACACAGCGGAGGGGGTAGGAGACACAGGGGAGGGGGAAGAGACACAGGGGAGGGGGGGAAGAGACACAGGGGAGGGGGGAAGAGACACAGGGGAGGGGGGAGAGAGACACGGGAGGGGGAGAGACACACGGGAGGGGGGGAAGAGACATAGCGGAGGGGGTAAAGAGGCACAGGGGAGGGGGGAAGAGACACAGGGGAGGGGAGGTAAAGAGACACACGGGAGGGGGGAAGAGACACGGGGGGAAGAGACACAGGGGAGGGGAGGGAAAGAGGCACAGGGGAGGGGGCAAGAGACACAGGGGAGGAGGGGGAAGAGACACAGGGGAGGAGGGGGAAGAGACACATGGAAGGAGGCGGGAGAGACACAGGGGAGGGGGAAGAGACAAAGGGGAGGGGGGAAGAGACACAGGGGAAGGGAGGGAAAGAGACACAGGGGAAGGGAGGGAAAGAGACACAGGGTAGGGGTGGGGAAAGAGACAAAGGGGAGGGGGGAAGAGACACAGGAGATGGGGGGAAGAGACACAGGGTAAAGGGAAAGAGACACAGGGGAGGGGGGGAAGAGACACAGGGGAGGGGGAAGAGACACAGGGGAGGGGGAAGAGACACGGGGGATGGGGGAAGAAACACAGGGGAGGGGGAAAGAAACACGGGAGGGGGAAGAGACACAGGGGAGGGGGGAAGAGACACAGGGGAGGGAAAGAGACACAGTGGAGGGGGGAAAGACACAGGGAAGGGGGGAAAGAGACACCAGGGAGGGGGAAAGAGACAGAGGGGAGGGGGGAAAGAGAGACAGGGGAGGGGGGATGAAACACAGGGGAGGGGGGAAGAGACGCAGGGGAGGGGGAGAAAGAGACACAGGGGAAGGGGGAAGAGACACAGGGGAAGGGAAGAAAAGAGACACAGGGTAGGGGTGGGGAAAGAGACACAGGGGAGGGGGGAAAGAGACACAGGGGAGGGGAGGTAAAGAGACACACGGGAGGGGGGAAGAGAGAAGGGGGAAGAGATACAGTGGAGGGGGGAAAGAGGCACAGGGGAGGCGGGAAAGAGACACAGGGGAGGGGAGGTAAAGAGACACACGGGACGGGGGAAGAGACAAGGGGGGAAGAGACACGGGAGGGGAGGGAAAGAGGCACAGGGGAGGGGGGGAAGAGACACAGGGGAGGAGGGGGAAAAGACACAGGGGAGGAGGGGGAAGAGACACAGGGGAAGGGAGGGAAAGAGACACAGGGGAAGGGAGGGAAAGAGATGCAGGGTAGGGGTGGGGAAAGAGACACAGGGGAGGGGGGGGAGAGACACAGGGTAAAGGGAAAGAGACAAAGGGGAGGGGGGGAAGAGACACAGGGGAGGGGGGAAGAGACACAGGGGAGGGGGAAGAGACAAGGGGGAGGGGGGAAGAAACACAGGGGAGGGGGAAGAGACACAGGGGAGGGGGGGGAGAGACACAGGGGAGGGGGGAAGAGACACAGGGGAGTGGGAAAGAGACACAGGGAAGGGAAAGAGACACAGTGGAGGGGGGAGAGACACAGGGAAGGGGGGAAAGAGACACAGGGGAGGGGGAAAGAGACAGAGGGGAGGGGGGGAAAGACACACAGGGGAGGGGGGAAGAAACACAGGGGAGGGGGGAAGAGACACAGGGGAGGGGGAGAAAGAGACACAGGGGAAGGGGGAAGAGACACAGGGGAAGGGAGGAAAAGAGACACAGGGTAGGGGTGGGGAAAGAGACACAGGGGAGGGGGGAAAGAGACACAGGGGAGGGGAGGTAAAGAGACACACGGGAGGGGGGAAGAGACACGGGGGGAAGAGATACAGCGGAGGGGGGAAAGAGGCACAGGGGAGGCGGGAAAGAGACAGAGGGGAGGGGAGGTAAAGAGACACAGGGGAGGGGGGAAGAGACACAGGGGGAAGAGATACAGGGGAGGGGAGGGAAAGAGGCACAGGGGAGGGGGGGAAGAGACACAGGGGAGGAGGGGGAAGAGACACAGGGGAGGAGGGGGAAGACACACATGGAAGGAGGGGGGAGAGACACAGGGGAGGGGGAAGAGACACAGGGGAGGGGGAAAGAGACACAGGGGAAGGGAGGGAAAGAGACACAGGGGAAGGGAGGGAAAGAGTAGCAGGGTAGGGGTGGGGTAAGAGACACAGGGGAGGGGGAGAAGAGACACAGGGTTAAGGGAAAGAAACACAGGGGAGGGGGGAAAGAGACACAGGGGAGGGGGGAAGAAACACAGGGCAGGGGGGAAGAGACACAGGGGAGGGGGGAAGAAACACAGGGGAGGGGGGAAGAGACACAGCAGAGGGGGGAAGAAACACAGGGGAGGGGTAAGAGACACAGGGGAGGGGGAGAAAGAGACACAGGGGAGGGGAGAAGAGACACAGGAGATGGGGGGGAAGAGACACAGGGTAAAGGGAAAGAGACACAGGGGAGGGGGGAAGAGACACAGGGGAGGGGGGAAGAGACACAGGGGAGGGGGGAAGAAACACAGGGGAGGGGGGAAAAGACACAGGGGAGGATGGGAAGAGACACACGGGAGGGGGGAAGAGACACAGTGCAGGGGGGAGAGGCACAGGGAAGGGGGGAAAGAGACCTAGGGAAGGGGGGAAAGAGACAGAGGGGAGGGGGGGAAGAGACACAGGAGAGGGGGAGCAGGGCAAACAGACACAGAGGGAGTAGAGGGGGGAACAGACACAAGAGATGGGGGGGAAGAGACACATGGGTGGGGAAAGAGACACAGGGGAGGGGGGAAGAAACACAGGGGAGGGGGGAAGAGACACAGGGGAGGATGGGAAGAGACACAGGGGAGGGGGGAAGAGACACAGTGGAGGGGTGAGAGACACGGGGAAGTGGGGGAAGAGACACAGTGGAGGGGGGAGAGACAAAGGGAAGGGGGGAAAGAAACACAGGAGAGGGGGAAAGAAACACAGGAGGGGGGGGGGAGAGCCACAGGGAAGAAGGAGGAAGAGACACAGGGAAGAGACACTGGTGAGGGTGTGAGCATATATTACTCTCTATGCCCCTTAGGTGTGTGTGTGGGAGGGGGGGGGGGGCAAGACTTTCCTGGCCTCACAGCTAAGAAGTCACTTTCATAAATTTGGCATGAAGATGGGCACCTCTTCACTGAGCACTCCCCCGTTAAAAATTTGCAAAAGCAGTTTGCAAAGGTACAACAATTTTCTAACCTATGCAAATCTTGTTCTCCTCATTGTTCCATAGTATTTGGAACCTGCTCTTTTAAATGCATGCTACCTATAAACGCAAAGTCCATGACCCTTTAACTTTCTACAATAGAATGGCATTCTCACATCAACATTTTGACTAGGATAGCATATTACTGATGTATTGGTGATCCACACACCAGGCCATCGTCATATTGGAACTGTATACATTATGGTTGTTGATCCAGTGCAAGACTGATAAGGAAACATCATAAACTACATTCTGTAACAATTGTCAATTTGCCATAATTTCTTTGAGAATAACACAGAATATTATTTTTCTCAAGAGAAAGACAAGTTCTAAAATGTAATGCACTTAAAAGGCATTCTTCAGCCCTTTGAATATGCTAATAGTAATGGGTACTGGATGTTTTTAAAAGGTGGTATTGTGTCATAAATACAAACCAAGTACAAAATCCTAACTTACATTTTGCCTGCAAAATTTTGTATGTCTATGACAATTCAGGATTTGATATGTGATAGCCTTTTCACTGCATAGAGCTTCAAGCCCCAACTGATGTAAAATAAAAATTTGCATTTTTTTCCCAAATGGATGACAGTACACGCATGCCTTTTTATAAACACAAACCAAGTGTGCAGAATATATCAATGACAGCAGAATTGTCACTACTATTAATATATATATATATATATATATATATATATATATATAGTAAATAAAAAGTACATCTGTGTTCACATTTGAATGTCTAAAGCAAGTTAAAAAACCTGTTTCCAGCTCAGAGTTCCGAGAAAAACAGTTATTACACTGCATTCTGGGAAGTTGAGCTGGGACACACAAATATGGCCACAAATGCCTCGCTCTTCATTCCGTAGCCATCATCAAACATGGCTTCCTTTAAGCTTATGCCTGCTGTATAACACAGCTTTAATGCAAAGCCAAGGTTGGAATAAACACAGGCTGAGTATCCAATCCATGTACAGCTGTTTCAAGCTTACTGGCTATCATCAGCATGGAGCGGGATCTTAGACTGTGTTGATGAAATTATGAGTAGGTAGTTCACCACAACAATCATTTATAATATGGTGGGCAAAAGAGCGATAGAAGCCCTCCACCGTACAGTAGTACAGTAAATAAAAAGTACATCTGTGTTCACATTTGAATGTCTAAAGCAAGTTAAAAAACCTGCTTCCAGCTCAGAGTTCCGAGAAAAACTGTTATTACACTGCATTCTAGGAAGTTGAGCTGGGACACACAAATGTGGCCACAAATGCCTCGCTCTTCATTCCGTAGCCATCATCAAACATGGCTTCCTTTAAGCTTATGCATGCTGCATTACACAGCTTTAATGCAAAGCCAAGGTTGGAATAAACATATATATATATATTTACATATAAATATACATATTTAAATATTTACCTCCTGTCAAGCCACCCATGTTGTAGGATATATCCAGAGTCCCAAGCCTCCTCCGCCCTGAGGCCTCCTCTTATTAAGTTGTGTTGATATTCTAGAATCAAGTCACGTCAATAAGGTGCTAAGAGGGGATTCTAACCAGGGCTCCCAAATCTTATAAAATTGAGACATCTTATCTAGTATAATGCAAATTAGTTTCTCATTTATTAATATGTAGTTAATTTTCCTAATTACCTCTTGAAATCTTAGGGCCTTAGACTTCCATTTGCTAGCAATATGTAGTTTAACAGCAACCGCCATTAATTGAAACTTGTTTTGATTCGGGGACAAGTTTTGTAACCCAATTCCCAAAAGGCAGGATTTTATACTGACCGGGATTGCCTTCTTAAATAGTGATGTGGCAAGTAATGTTAGGTCTCCCCATAAATTGTGAGCCACTGGACAAGACCACCAAGTGTGGATATGATCTCCTATCTGTTGGCACCTCCTAAAGCATTTGTTACCCTCTCGGGGGTTAATCTTCTGAAGCTTGTCAGGTGTACAGTATACCCTCTGGAGGACTTTGATGGATGTTTCTAAGTGGGCGTAATTAAAGGATCCTCTGCTTAAGTTTGAACATGATTCCACGCATTTCTTCCACTCCCATTCTACTCCTAAACCTTCTTCCCATCTACACATAAATGTAGGCTTCTCATCCAAGGTGGTATTTGTAAAAATATCATACAATGACAAATTAGTGAGATCCATGAAGGTTTAGGGGGCCCAAAGCTTTTGAGATTGTCACTAACCCAGCTTTTTATTTTTAGATAATTAGAGACCATGAATCTCCCTGTGCGATCGAATAGCCTGTGCCAAAGGTTCTATAACAAGGGCAAACAGCAGGGGCGAGAGTGGGCATCCCTGCCGGGTGCCTCTTTGGATCTGAATCTGAGCTCTATGTTCGCCTGGTAGCCTCAAATTGGCTAGCGGGGAGTCATAATACATTTTATGTAAGGTAATGAAGCGTCCCTTGAATCCAAATTTTTCTAGCGTTTTTTATAAAGAAAAGGCCATTTGACAGTGTCGAAAACCCTTTTCCATTTACTTAAAGCCAGTAAACACATCGGGGATCTTGCTCTATTTGCTAGATATTGAATATTTAGAATTCACCTGACATTGACCCCTGCCTGCCTACAGTCAGGTCCATAAATATTGGGACATCGACACAATTCTAATCTATTTGGCTCTATACACCACTACAATGGATTTAAAATTAAACAAACAAGATTTGCTTTAACTGCAGACTTTCAGCTTTAATTTGAGGGTATTTACATCCAAATCAGGTGAACGGTGTAGGAATTACAACAGTTTGTATATGTGCCTCCCACTTTTTAAGGGACCAAAAGTAATGGGACAGATTAACAGTCATAAATCAAACTTTCACTTTTTAATACTTGGTTGCAAATCCTTTGCAGTCAATTACAGCCTGAAGTCTGGAACGCATAGACATCACTAGACGCTGGGTTTCATCCCTGGTGATGCTCTGCCAGGCCTCTACTGCAACTGTCTTCAGTTTCTGCTTGTTCTTGGGGCATTTTCACTTCAGTTTTGTCTTCAGCAAGTGAAATGCATGCTCAATCGGATTCAGGTCAGGTGATTGACTTGGCCATTGCATAACACTCCACTTCTTTCCCTTAAAAAACTCTTTGGTTACTTTTGCAGTATGATTCGGGTCATTGTTCATCTGCACTGTGAAGCACCATCCAATGAGTTCTGAAGCATTTGGCTGAATATGAGCAGATAATATTGCCCGAAACACTTCAGAATTCATCCTGCTGCTTTTGTCAGCAGTCACATCATCAATAAATAATAGAGAACCAGTACCATTGGCAGCCATACATGCCCACGCCATGACACTACCACCAGAATTCATCCTGCTGCTTTTGTCAGCAGTCACATCATCAATAAATAATAGAGAACCAGTACCATTGGCAGCCATACATGCCCACGCCATGACACTACCACCACCATGCTTCACTGATGAGGTGGCATGCTTTGGATCATGAGCAGTTCCTTTCCTTCTCCATACTCTTCTCTTCCCATCACTCTGGTATAAGTTGATCTTGGTCTCATCTGTCCATAGGATGTTGTTCCAGAACTGTGAAGGCTTTTTTAGATGTTGTTTGGCAAACTCTAATCTGGCCTTTCTGTTTTTGAGGCTGACCAATGGTTTACATCTTGTGGTGAACCCTCTGTATTCACTCTGGTGAAGTCTTCTCTTGATTGTTGACTTTGACACACATGCACCTTCCTCCTGGGGAGTGTTCTTGATCTGGCCAACTGTTGTGAAGGGTGTTTTCTTCACCAGGGAAAGAATTATTCGGTCATCCACCACAGTTGTTTTCCGTGGTCTTCCGGGTCTTTTGGTGTTGCTGAGCTCCTTGGTGCATTCTTTCTTTTTAAGGATGTTCCAAACAGTTGATTTGGTCACACCTAATGTTTTTGCTATCTCTCTGATGGGTTTGTTTTGTTTTTTCAGCCTAATGATGGCTTGCTTCACTGATAGTGACAGCTCTTTGGATCTCATATTGAGGGTTGACAGCAACAGATTCTAAATGCAAATAGCACACTTGAAATTAACTCTGGACCTTTTATCTGCTCCTTGTAAATGGGATAATGAGGGAATAACACACACCTGGCCATGGAACAGCTGAGCAGCCAATTGTCCCATTACTTTTGGTCCCTTAAAAAGTGGGAGGCACATATACAAACTGTTGTAATTCCTACACCGTTCACCTGATTTGGATGTAAATACCCTCAAATTAAAGCTGAAAGTCTGCAGTTAAAGCACATCTTGTTTGTTTCATTTCAAATCCATTGTAGTGGTATATAGAGCCAAAAAGGTTAGAATTGTGTCCATGTCCCAATATTTATGGACCTGACTGTATATGGTATAAATCCTGCCTGATCTTTATGTATGATTTCAGGCAGAAATTTGGAAATTCGGAGCACCATAATTTTAGCATCACCATTTAATAATGAGATGCGCTGATAATTCTTAACATCAAGATTGTCCCTACCCTCTTTAGGAAACACTACCAAATCAGCTTGATTTAACTCTGATGGCAAACTTTCCCCTCTTAGAATTGCTTTGAATAAGGACGTGAGATGAGGTGTAAGCAAAGCTTAACATTTCTTGTAATATAGATGTGTGAAACCATCCGGCCCCAGGGATTTACCCACTTTAAGGCTCTGGATGGCTGCTTTCACCTCTTCCACAGAGACATCTGAATTTAAATTAGATAGCTGTTGTTCCGTTATTGAGGGTAGGCCAAGTGATCCAAGAAAAGAGGTCTAAGGTTTCAGCTTGTGTTTGAGATGTATATATCTGCTGATAGAAAGATTAAAATATTTTTTGAATGTCTTTTGGGCTAAAAGAAATCTGACCATTGGGCATTCTGATTGGAGTAACTCTAGATTGAATTTCTTTGGATTTTAATCTCTTAGCTAGCATCTTGTCCGGTTTGTTTGCCTTCCAATAGTATAGGTGTCTTGTCTTTCTTATAGCTTTTTCAGTGTAATGAGAGAGTACCTCAAGTTCTAACCCAATCTTGTCTATTTGTTTGCACAATTTAGTGGATGGGTTCTGTTGATTAGCTTTCTCCAGACTGCTATGGGTGGCCATCAACTCTGTCTCTTTTTGCTTAAGGGATTTTCTATATAGAGAGGCAAGTTTAATACAGGAACCCCTTATATAGGCCTTATGGGCCACCCAGTGCCAACCAGCCCCCGTCTCCAGAGAATCATTACAGTCAAAATACATTTTCCTCTACCAACACTGCCAAGCTATTAAGATCAAATAATAGATGTTCATTAATTTTCCAATTATTATAAGGAGACTGGCTAGGACCGAGTGTTAATCTAATAGATACTATTGCCTGGTCAGACCAGGGGCAGGGGGCAATGTTAGAGTCCCGAGTACAGTAAAAAATGAGGGAATCTATTAGAAAGTTATCGATTCTCGAGTAAGTTGCATGAGTAGGGGAGTAAAAAGTATATTCTCTGCAATCTGGATGAAGACCCCTCCAGGCGTCCAGCAGGCTCATTCTATTTAATAACTGATTGATTTGGCTCAATTTTTTTGGAGAATTTATTTTCTAGAGTCTTCCCTGATCTGTCTATCGCTGAGTTAAAGGCGAGGTTAAAGTCCCCTCCAATTACCAATCTACCTACATCTAATGATTCTAGTTATTTCAGTAGATTAATAAGAGTTCTGCGAGGTGAGGTTGTGGGGGAATACAAAGAAACTAGTGAAATTCTAATACCTGAAACTGACCCAGTTACTGTTACATAATGACCATCTTTGTCTATAGTGCTTTGTTCTAATTTAAATGGGAAATTTTTATGCATGAGAACTGCTGCTCCAGCCTTATTCATGGGTTGGGTGGCTGCATAGACTATAGGGTATTCTTTATGCAGGAAGGTTGGCTTTCTTTTATGAGAAAAGTGGGTTTCCTGCATAAAAATAGGCAGCAGGTCAATCAGCATCCTGCACTTTCCTGACAAACTATCATGTTTTGAAAAATATGAAAAAAAAAAACCTCTTTTTTTTTAATTTTGATTAATCGGATCTCGCAGCAAGTGCTGTATCAGTAATAAGTCTGGATTCCCCCTTGCTTGGAGAGCTGCAGATACCCCGTGCTTTACGGTTTGTGTTCAAGTCTCTGGGGGCTCTAGGAGGTAGTGGATTCTTGTTTGGAGATTGTGAGCCAACTAGAGTCCACTTTCTCTTGGGAATGGGAGGGGGAGGATGATCCTGACCCCCTACCGATATTTCTATTGAGCACAGATGTAAATGACATAGTACAGCTAGGCAGTCCTCCAATGTATGAGTGGTATGTGCCGTACCTTGGTAGTTAAAAGTGAGAGCAAAGGGAAAGTTCCATGGGTACTGCACTTTATGCTGCAGCAGAATAGCCAAAGCAGGTTTCATCTGTTTCCGTCTCTCCAACGTGTTGGGAGATAAATCGGCATAGAATTGCAGATTGGAGTTAGAAATCTCACAATGACATCTTTAGGAACCTCAGGATTTCTTGTATCACCAAGAAGAGCTCTATGATCCCACTCTATCTCTAGAGTAGTGGCTGTTTGATCAGGGAGAATAGCAGCAAAGGTCTCTCTTAGATATGCTGTTAAGTCTTGAACAGCTCTTGGTATTCCACGTAACCTTATATTATGATGGCGAGACCAATTCTCTAGACCTTCAATCTTGTCTGTAAGCTCCATGATGTTGAAAGAATTCTGATCAATAGATGTCCTGTCACATTGTTGAGCTTCTCCAACCTGATCTACTATTTGTTCCAGTAATTTGTTCTTTGCCCCAAATCCTTTAAATCTTTCCTCAGCGGTTCAATTGCTTTGGTTAGAAGTTGCTCAATTGTGGCTATTGATCTAGCAGAGAGGTCAATTGGTTGATTTGGTAGCTTAGGAATGTCCTCCTGGTCTGAAGAGTCTGAACGATCAGAGGCCGCCTTAGGTGGGAAATGCTCCCGGATGCCTCTCGTGGACGGACCTCTTTTGCCTTTCTTCATGTTTGAGATTTAGGACTATCGTGGTCAGGAAAGCTGTCAAGTCCTCCTTAGATTTCTCTTCTTTTATTTTTGTGGCAGTTGTAAATGATTTAAGGGCAGGAACACTGTTTCTTGACTTGCATTTAAGTTCAGTAGTTATATTTGATAGGAAGACTAGTGATGGTTTTGGTGCTACTCAGAACACCCTTTGGGCTTATGTTTACATTTTTAATTCAGTGTCTTTAGGACAGCAGAGACGATTAAGATATTTGTGTTGAAGGCCCAAGTTTTAGACCGAGAAAGAAAGACTTTGAGTAGCTTTTAGTTTGCAATGAAGGTTACTATACAAGATCACGGGGAGCTGGTGGGGTAGCAATCCCTCAAAATGTTAGTAGTTACTTAGCAGTTCTTCCTGGGAATGGGTTGGTTACCTTCAACAAATGGAAGTTTGTATTCTGTGAAGTATCAGTTGCAATTAACCAGTATGTCCACATGGTGGCAGCACAAGACCAAATTGTCAGATAAAATATACCCTTTATTTAGCCTCTGTTAAAAGCAGTTAAGGGCTAACTAAGATTACACACCGGTCATATTGGCCCAGCCTAGGACAGGCTTATTAGACCCAAGTGACTCAGGTGATTCTGTAGTTTTTCCTTTCTTTTTTGCAGGAGTGACACTCCAACAGTAAAGTTTGTGATTCCAGCTCAAAGCTGGTTTATTAAATCTATGCCACTCTGGAGATTCTGCAGTATGATAATACAAAAGTGCCATTATAGCAGTAATATTTGTGATATGTAGGTTTTGTGGGGTAACCATGTCCCAGATGCAGCTTTCAAGCAAACAATATCAACAGCACAGCACACGTTGCACGAAGAATGGATTGTAAACTGATGCAGTCAAGATCTTCTATGGCTAGAAGCAGGGGAGTCAGTCTGCAGTAGGTGTAGATTATCAGTCCTCGGAGTTGATTAAAGATAAAAGGACTCTGACAGCAGTAGCAGTAGTGTCTGTGGGCCTTAAGTTATCTGAGACAGTTATGGAATACAAGGATTAGAATAATATCTGGCTCATTTCAGCAATCCCCTTTGTGGTAGTAGCAGTCACTGGTCTATGCAGCAGGGTGTCAGCAAGGGCCTCTGTGACCCCCCTAATGTATAGCCACCCTCTATCTTCCTGCTTCTTTCCTCCAGGCCCACAGTACTCACTTTACAGTTGGGTCACCAAGCATAGGGTCTCAGGGTTGATGGGTAAATAGAAGCATCCAAGATGGCTGCCACCCGATCTTGGGTCTCTGTAGCTCCCACTGCCTCCTGTGTAGCTCTGACCTGGCCTTTCTGCAGTGCTGCAGTTTCTGTCAAAGCGTGCCTGTAGCAGGCGCAGGGCCTCTAAAGCTCTCACCGCCCGGCAGGTCCCTGCAGGAAGGCAGTCTTCTAGTGAGCTGGCTGGGTGCAGGTTTCTCCGCAGATGTGCCTCCAAGGGTATCTTTTGAGGGTCCCACGGGGGAAATGGGTCCCCCCTCTTGTTCCCGCAGTTGTTTTCAGTGCATGCAGTTTAATTATGATGCACTAGGGCAATTTATAAGCCCACTTTTACTGCTTTAAGCAGGAGCTCACAGTAAACACATCTAGCTCCAGCAGACGCAAGCTCCGCCCCCCTTCAAATGTATTTTTTAAAGATAATAATGTTTTAAAATGGAGGAAGAAACAAAACAGTACGTAGTCTTGCAGAACCAACTTCGGGTACAAAGCTCTGGTTGTGGTCTGTTGGTGGTGAATTATCACCCTGTCCCTTCTGTAGGTGCAAGATGTTCCTCCCACGTGCTGTTTAGTGTCTGTTTTGTTTGTTTAATTAACCTATTTGCTAATTTAATAAATTATTTATTTATGCAGTTTTCCTCTCTCAGTATATTTGCTACTATCATAGTATCTGCTTGTATCATTATTGGCTACGTCGTAAAATACCTGACCTAAGCTCAGAGTGATAGATAGAGAGGTATGGAGATGGGGGAGGGGTATTGAGGAAGGAGAGGGGTAGAAGGAGAGATGGATAGAGAGTGAGAGAGAGGGACAGAAGAAGAGGCATAAAATCTATCTCTCTAACTTTCTTTCTCCCTTTCTTTCTATCCCTTCCTCTATTTACCTTCCTCTCTCTCTTTCTCTCTCTCTCTCTCTGTGTCTCTCTATCCCTCTCTTTAACTCTCTATCTACCTCTCTCACTATTCCCCCCTCTCTATTTCTATCCCTGTCTTTCTCTATGGGATCACTTTTGTGGGTGGAGACTGTGTCACTAGGTAGGGTATATACATGTGGTGGTAACATGTGAAGGAGAGGGGTTTATACTGTTGAGTGGAGTCAATATAAGGGGAGGGGACAGGTCTCTGTTTTCCACCCCACCAAGTTGGAAAGTCACCAGCCGCACACAGAGGTATTGATGGTAAAAACCTTCTTGCAGCTACCCCATTGGACTAGTTATGCTGATTATATATACAATTCCCAAATTAAAACATTGCAGGTTGTAGGGTCCCACCTCAAAAGGCACCAACATATTTCACCATGCAGAAGCCCACCATAGGTAAATACTGATATGGATAATAGACCACGTTACCTGTCCTTTGGTCTAAAAAGATGCTGGGTGCAGAAGCCTATCTCATTAGCCACCCACCAGGCATCCCAATTAAGTAAATCCTACTTCATGCAGAAGCCCAACTTCCCAGAGTCTTGTTACAAAATTGTAAATATGGCATAATTCAGCAGTCTCTATCTTTGGCCCCAAACATTCAAAATATATGTTTCACAATGTGGAACTAATATACCCAACCCCTAAAATTCCCAAATAATAAGTCCTAAAAATGCTGTTAAATTATAAAGTGCAGCTCACAGCAGCTCATCCTCCTCAAAATAGTTCCAAGTATTGCGGAGTATAATAATTCATTTGACTCCTTTATTACCCCCAAAATAGTTGGGATGCTTCACACAGGCTTTAGAGAAGAATGTGTGTGAGAAGATACTTCTCATGTAACACAGGAGGCAGACTTGGTGTGAAGGGCTTGGGAAGAAAAATAGTATTTAATTCAAATTAAAACAAAAATATAATATTGGACTCTGTTACTGGGGGCAGGGATAGCTGAACATCTTAAATGGGACTTCACCTGTGGGTGAAACTCAAAATACACACAATGTCCATCTTCCACTTCTAATGATGCCGTTCCAAAGTTGCCAAATAGTTGTTTACTTTCTCATTCAGACAAGACTTTCAATAAAGCATGGAGTTAATTGTTGGAATATTTAACCCTGGACCCACACTAAGATACCTTGGGGTACCTCAGTGGGCGCCTCTTTATTTATTTTTTCACCTTCGAGCCCTTCCCTTCACATTCCCTTTACCTCTTTCACCTTTTATTTATTTTCCTTTGCTTTATGTCTACCTTTCCCTTTTCTTTTCTTTACTAAAACAAAAAAAAAAGACCCACTTCATATGCTAGCCATGGCTTAAAATTAAAACCTACAAAAGGATCCTGGCAAGAAAGGATTCTTAATTTTATCTTCCAAGCATTGCTCTTCTTGTATATCTATAACCAAGGTTAATTACTTTAACCTCATTATCTCAGTGTTTGTGATGTGTTTGTTGTGCTTTTGTTTTTTTTTTTAAAGAAAGAAATAATATTAAAAATATTAGTTTGTGCCTAAATTGCAGGTGCATTGGTAAAAAAAAATGCTAAATTATGTATTATTAATTATTAATTATATATAGTATAAATGATCACAGGTCTAGTTCTTCAAATTATATATGAACTAGCGACTTGCCCGTCAAAAAATGGCGGTCAATGGGGGCGGTCCTAGCCAGCAGACTGGAAGGCTGCACGTCGTGTGGGCTCTGCACCACAGATATCAAATTTAGGGCACAAACTGCCTAATTACGCAAATTAATAAATCTGCAGGCTTCTGGGAGCTCATCTACCCACACAGACTGTGGGGACCAGTTTTATTTTGCCCCCAAATAGCAGCATTTGGCAGGCTGCACGGCCTCTCACAGCAGACCGGACCGTGCTTCGCTGGAACGCAGGGAAGCACATCAGACCCTCCTCCCCTACCCCTGGGGGAGTCCCGACCGGACGGCCAGCCACGCGAGTCGCGTTAATCAGGCTGCAGAGGAGTCCCCTGCCCGCGCTGCCGCACTGGAGCAACGAGAGGCCAGAGCGGAGTGAGTAGGGGGCACCGGAGACCGGAGAGACACCCAGAAGGCTAGTGAGACCAGAGGCCGGTGGGGTGAGTGGCCTGAAGGTGGGGTGTGATAGGAGGTCCGGAGACCGGGGAGCAGGGGGCGACAGCCCGGGGGCCTCTGCACCCTGTGAGAGAGGCGCAGCCTCGTGGGGGCGGCCATCTTGCCCACCAGGCCTTACAGGCCTTACAGATCAGCGTCACACCGCGATCCCCCAGGGCCCTAGAACAACAATAGGGAGCACCCAAAGGGGTTACTACAGACAAGAAAGCCGGGAGGACTTCACTTCAAGGCAGGTAGCCTCCTCTTACCCCAGATTTACAAAGCCCGCGAACCTGCGGCCGCCATTTTGAGGCGCGAATTTCAAATCTAGACAGAGAAAGCAGATACTGCCAAGAGAGGCTTGACGCAACGCAGAATCCTCCCAAAAAAAGAGCCCTCACCATATTTTATTACAGACTTTTTCTTATGAAAGTGAGACATCAAAAGATTCTGAGAAGTTAGGATCCCAGAGGACATTACAATCTGGCTAAGGGTCTCACTATAAGGCTTAAAAGCCCCAACTGGACTTATATGTAATAATAACAGATTGAGGAAGTTTGCCTGCAGCTCGTGTTTGTCTAAAAATCTGGATTGCCCTGCTATGTGGTGTTGAAAGACTCCATTCCACTGACACTAGTGTGCTAACACTGACACCCAGTGGACACTCTAAGAATAGCGCATCCAAATCACAAACTGCACTAATCTGTAAGCATTTTCTGTTCAAGGAAGTTTTTTCTCTAACCTTAACTCAGATGAAGAGCCCTTACACTGGGAACACGTATTATACAGCACTGGTGCAGGGATTGGTGATCTCGGAGGCATTAAAGGAACGACAAATTCCCTTACTCAAGGCGCTCGTCATGCCCCAGAGGACACTGGGCCAGAGAAGATCGGCACTCCCTGGGGGCAGCTTGACCGTGGCTCCTATGCATACATGAGGCTGGCAGCCACTAAGCCATCCATGAGTAATTAACTACATTAGCACTGTACCAACCCATTACCCTCTAACCCAGCTAACAGACTGGTCCAGGTCCTTGAACTTGAATCACTACCCTCCTTAAATGATGGCAAGTCGCAGTACTAGCAAAGTACAAAAAAAACAGACTGGAAAGGGGATCCAGGAGTTCTACAAACCACCTGACGCAAGCCGCAACCCAAGTCCGAGTCCTAATTCGGAACATCCGGACTCGCCGGCCCAAGCGGCGGCGCAGAGCTCACAACCAGTTCAAATGGAACTAACTGACGGCACCCTGTCCAAAATCAAGCAGATCTTGCAAGCTGAAATCAAGCACGCAGTAGACGATCTACGGTCAGACATCAAGTCCCTGAACCAGAGGCTGCAGGGCCTGGAGGAAAGCACCGACCACATTGTGGAGGCCCAAGCACTTGATAAGCTGGATATCTTGCAGAACGCGTCTAAGATCCAGATGCTGGAAGACAAAGTGGAGGACCTGGAGAATAGATCCCGCAGACATAACATCAGATTGAGGGGGGCCCCCAATAAAATAACAGACGTTTTGCAGTACTCTAGAGATTTTATCCACATGATCCTTCCATCGGTCGAGGAATCAAATTGGACAATAGAAAGAGCTCACAGAGCGATGGGTTCATCTAGGGACCAAAATACACCCAAAGACATCATCAGAAGATTTACCCAGCAAAAATCTAGAGATTTAATTCTGGCCGAAACGAGATTAAGAAAGGAAATCGTAGGTCCAGACGGCACCAAGATCCAAGTTTATATGGACCTTTCACCCTCTACCTTACAGAAGAGAAGGGAGATGAGACCCACACTACGAGTACTCTCCCATTATAAGATACCGTATAGATGGGGGTTCCCATTCGCCCTTTTGTTCACGTACAAAGGAAAATCTTTCAGGGTGCTATCGCTGGAGGAAAGCCAAAGCCTTTTAACCAGACTGAGACTCGTGCCTGAGGATTCCGAGGAGGAAAACTCCTTCCTTCAGGCGGACTCGAGGCAGACCAGGAGGGGTCCAGAGAACCCTCTGCCTCAAAGATCAAAGTCCAGTTCCAACCATGTGAGGGACATCAAGCATCGGGAGCAGGGGGTGATGGAGGACCCTTTATCCTAAAAATTTTCCAGGTCCATACTCGCGCTCTATAAGACTCTCCACACTTTGCATGGAGTTTGGACTCCACTTCGGGATTGGAAAGAGGAAAACTCGATTCTCCAGACTCTTCGCACACGCTGGGACATTGAGCACACTACAGACTCTACCTCAGTATTGTATCTTGGTTTGTGCATATGTTTAGCGGGAGCATATAGGGGCTAGAGGCCAGGCTTAACTTGAGGTGATGTTAACTCATGTAGGGTTTCTTTATTTTTATAAAATCTCTTTAGCCAGTAGCGGGTAATGGGTTAAATTGTTTTTCTAAATTGTTTTTCTATTTGTTTTCATATTGTTCTCTAACTGCCTTAGTATTGCATACATTTTATTGAGTACTAAGGATGGCTACCTTAGGTAGCTACGTTTCATGACAACCGGGGGCTTAGTGCCCAAGATATGGTTAATATTATTATGGTTAATGTTAATTGATAGTTTTCTCCCTGTAGGAATAATTAGGGGGGTAGGTTCCCTTCCCTTAATCCTATCGGAATGACTATATGTAGTAGTCAAGGGAGTACTCACTTTCATTGTAGGTTTATTACTGAGATACTAAATTGTACTGATATTGTTTTTTTATTTTTTACATGTTATGCCGCTTGTGCCTGGCGGATCAAGAATTGCCTGGAGTCGTCCGCGTCTGGAGCGAGATATGGTGGGCATGTCCCGGACCAGCCGGAATGGGAAATGGGAGCTGAGGCAGAGTGGTCCGCGTGGGGTAACTTTCCAGCGACTTTTACACACCTAGATAACAGACAACCATGACGGATCACCCACATAGTATAATAACACATAATGTAAAAGGCTTCAACTCCCCGTTTAAAAGGCGTAAAGCCTTCCTCTTTTATAAAAAAATCAAGCCCTCTATAATTTTTTTACAAGAAACTCACTTTGCATTAGATAAAGTCCCGAAATTCCTCCACAAGGATTACCCAAATTTTTATACTTGTTCACAAAAAACCAAGAAAGCAGGTATGGCCATTCTCCTTCACAAGAACCTCCCCTTCAAGCTAGAGAAACAGGTAAATGATAAGGAGGGTAATTTCCTTATAATTACAGGTACAGTTCTGAATCTTAAGGTCTCCCTGGTGAATTTATATGCCCCCATGGTTAATCCGCACAACACGCTAATCAAACTATTGAACCTCCTGAAGCAAGAGGACAGAGGGAAAATTATCATAGGGGGGGACCTAAACCTGGCGCTTCAGCCATTCCTGGATAGGTCAGGGGCACCCTCGTACACCAGGGATGCTAGAAAACTTAACATCATACATGCCCTACTTAAAGAATTGGACTTAATAGATGCCTGGAGGGGGTTACATCCTTCTGAAAGAAAGAACACATTCTTCTCCCCTACCCATAGCACATACTCCAGGATTGATGCCTTGTTAATCAACTCCTCACTGTTCAATAACACATCAGATGCCCAAATTTTACCCTGCCCATGGTCAGACCATGCGTTGATATCTTGTAAATTAAGTTTAAGCCAAAATAATCCCCACATTCACGCTTGGCGTCTGAACGACAAATTAATCACGTGCTCAGAGATACGGGCCCAAATAGATGAGGAAATTAACACCTTCTTCGTTCTTAACGATATTCCTGAGACGGAAATAGGTTGGTCCTGGGTTGCCCATAAGGCTTACATTAGAGGGATAATCATAAAAATCTCAGCGGCATATAGGAAGAAACTACTCAGCAAAGAAAATGAACTCTTCAAGAAATTACAAAAGTTAGAAAAGTTAAACCAGAGTAAATTCACCAGGGAAACACAAAACGTCATAAATCGAACCAGATCAGAATTAGACACCATTCTGGCAGAAAGAACCGAGAAGGCCATTAGAAAAACGAAACATAAATTCTTTTGTCAAATTAACAAGCCCTCTCCGATGCTGGCCAGGAGACTAAATTTTAGGAATAACTCTGCGCGCATTCACCAGCTTAGGGACATGAGGGGGGAAATTACTATGAAACAAGATGAGATCAAAGAAACATTTAGAAAGTATTACCAGGACATTTACTCATCTAAATTGGTGGCCAATAATTATAAAATTCAAGAATTCCTGAATGCCTATGACCTCCCTTCAGCCACTGAGGAGGATTTAAATATGTTAAATGCTGAAGTCTCGCTAGAGGAGATAAGCAGAACGATCAAAACCTTGAAAAAAGGTAAAGCTCCGGGCCCGGATGGCTTTACAAACAATTACTATGCCACATTCAATAATCAACTTGCCCCAAAGTTGCAAAGGCTTTTCAGGGATATTATGGAGGGGAAGACCATGCTCCCCGAACTCAATCAGGCGAGTCTTATCTTCCTTCCTAAACCGGGTAGAGATCCTTTACTGGCTAAAAACTTCAGGCCCATTTCTCTCTTGAATGGGGATGTGAAAATCCTTGGGAAAATACTGGCCACCAGATTAGCAAAGTTTCTGCCAAGGTTGATACATAAGGACCAAGTGGGCTTTATTCCCTATAGACAGGCGGGGGATAACATAAGAAGACTTCTCAATGTATTTCACTTAGCCAAAAAGGATAATATCCCCTTATGTACAATAGGACTAGACCTGGAGAAAGGCTTTGACTCCATAGAATGGCCATACCTGCACGCCACACTGTTGAAGTTTGGGTTGGTGGGTAATTTTGTGAATGTTATTAAGTCTTTTTACAATAATCCATCTGCAAACATCAGCATTCCAGGGGCTGATCACACACCCATCAATATTAAAAGAGGCACAAGACAGGGCTGCCCCCTTTCCCCCTCCTGTTCGCTCTAGCCATTGAGCCATTGGCTCAGGCTATCAGGAATAGCGCCTCAATAACAGGGATAAATGTAGGCCTACATCAGTTTAAATGTTGCCTCTTCGCCGATGACATCCTGTGCACACTTACGAACCCAATTCATTCAGTACCAGCCTTGATGTCCCTGATGGAATCCTTCGGGTTCATCTCAGGGCTCAAAATTAACATAGACAAGATGGAAGCGATCTTGGCTCAGGCTCCCCAGGCCTTGAGAGATACTCTCAAATCCCATCACCCCTTTGATTGGCCGGAAAAATATATAAATTGTTTAGGTATTAAAATTACTCCGGAGATCATCGGCCTGTATCAGTCAAACTATATTCCGCTATACAAGTCCCTGAATCAGGACTTGTTGAAATGGAATAAGTATCATCTCTCTTGGTCGGGGAGGATAAATGCAATAAAAATTAATATTCTCCCCAGGATCCTGTACTTTTTCAGGACTCTGCCTATTCAGGTACATATAAGAGACTTGACCAGCTTCCAAAATGCAATATTCAGATTTATTTGGAATTACAAGCGCCCTAGAATAAGGAAAGCAATTATGATAGGAGGAGATCCTCTGGAGGCTTGGGCTGTCCCGACCTCCTTAAATACTTCAGGGCAGCTCAGATTTCTTTCTTGCCCCAGGCGCATTCGGCAGAACACCAGCCACTTTGGGTCTTTGTAGAAAACCACCAAATTGCACAATTAAAATGGGATACTCTTATATGGGACCCTTCCTCCCCATTGCCCTTAAAGCTGGCTCGAAACAACCCGATGATAGCCCTGTCTCTGAGGGAATGGGAAAGAGCTAACATCAATAGACAGCTAAGCCCCAATATCTCTTTTCTAACCACTACACTCCCTTCCCCAAGCACCCTTGAGGAGATGGGTACGTTCTCTAAAGATTGGTGGATCTCACGGAAGTTAGATAGGTTTGAAAGCTGGGTTAGAGAGGGTGCAGTACTAAATACTAGGAGTTTTATGGAAAAGTACAATCTCACACCCAGAGAATACTTCAACTACAACAAAATTCGCCATAATGTCACCATTAAACTCCGTAAATGGGGCCCGCCAAGTTCAACTTGGTTCACGCTAATATGTAATAAAGCCCCACTAACAAGCATATTAAGCAATGGGAACAGGATATGGGAGTAGAATGGGACATGAGTAGGTGGTCCAAAATTAACCTGGAACTGACGAAAGGCTCCAGATACTTTAGTCATATGGAAACATCAGCCAAAGTTTTATTTAGAACCTATTACACGCCAGACAGGCTACACAAAATGGACCCTAAAATCTCTCCTGAGTGTTTTAGAGGCTGTATCACAGGAGGATCCTTCCGCCATATCTGGTGGGACTGCCCAATTGCTCAATCAATGTGGCACAAGGTGGCCGAACTGGCCTCTAACACACTTAAAACAAAAATACAACCCGAGATGGGAACATGTCTCCTAGGGCTTCCAGTACAAAACTTACGTATTCACCAAAATAAGTGGCTTCAATTCATCATGTTGGCGGCTAAAAGCAGTCTGGCAGGAAATTGGCGGAAGAATACACTAGATATCCACTCAGTCATTAACAAAATCAACTTTATTATGACATTTGAACATATGACGGCAACATTGAACGATACAGTGGCTGTTTATAAGAAAATATGGGGAGACTGGAGCAGGACGGAACACTCATTCCAGATACACTGACGGTAGTGCACCGATCGAGAGGGGAAGGCAGATAATAGCTGGTGTGGTCCGGGACAGGGCTCTCCATGGTACCTCGCTTGAGGTCGCTGCGGACGTTGACGGTAAGAAAGGTAGTAAGCAAGTTCTGTAAAACGTAATTTTGAAAGGCACACGTTAATTTGTGTTAAGTTATGTTCTATTTTTGTTAGTTAAAAGTGTTTTAATTTCTAAAATAAGTAACCATAGCAGGATATCTAGCACATGCGAGACATAGATAGAGCAGTTAACCACGGGTAATTTACCTAACCTGTTATAGGTTGCATACATAGACTATCTTAATAATAGAAAAAGGAAAAAGGCGGAGGGTGACACATGGAATTGACATATGTATTTTATCTTAGGCTAGCACAAATGTATACGATGAAAATCATAAAGTGTGGGGGACCTGCGTGTCACTCCTTGTTTTCAACGGTGCTTGTCTTGTGAATGTGTCAATAAAAACTTTATAAAAAAATAAATAAATGACGGTCAATAAAAAAAAGTGTTGAAATGCTGTTTGCCACACAATGTGAGTGTACTGTGTGCCTCAACTATATAGACCCCTCTAACACAGTAATGAACGCATGTAATAACACAATAAGTGCCATGAGGGTCATCCAGGACCCTCATGACCAAAGTGTAAGCACTACACCATTTTAACCCAGTCTCTTATGGGGGTCTATACAGACCCTCATAAGCCTCTATTTAACCCCATTAGTCCCATAAGGGTATTTAAAGACCCTCATGGGACAGTTAGAAGCCTAACATTACCCTGTAAGTGCTATGAGGGTTCTTCAGTACCCTTATGACAGTAAGTATATACAGTACACTGCACTATAGCCCCCAATAAACCATTAAATCTAAACTACCCCCCCTCTACACTAACCTATTAATACCTACACTACCTACCTACACTACATACCTACCTCCTAATAACCCCCACCACTCTAATTACAGAAAAAACTAAAGTCACCCAAAATTTTTTTTTACATTACATAAAATAAAAAAACCTAAATCACAAAAAAGAAAAAATCTACATTTCCAAAAATAAAAAAACCTAAGTCACAAAAAATAAAAAAAGGGAACATTACAGAAAATAACAAAATACATTGCAACCCCCCAGTACAGAAAAAAAATGACACACCTGAAAAGGAAATACATATAGAATACATACAATACAATACAAATAAAATCAAATACAATACAATACATCACCCAATCTATCTAATATACAATCAATACTATCTCTCTAAAATACATCACCCAATCTATGTAATATACAATCAATACTATCTCTCTAAAATACATCACCCAATCTATCTAATATACAATACATCCTATCTATGTAATGTACATCACCCAATCTATCTAATATACAATACATCCTATCTAACTAAAATAGATCCCCCTATGTAACATACAATAAATGCTATCTATATCTAAAAAAATAAAATAAAATAATTTAGACCACTTACCTTTGCAGATGTCCCTTTAGATCAGCCACCTAGGGAAAAAAAACAAAAAATGAGTACAACATTTACAGTAAATAAATAAACATTCTAAACATTCTAAATATTCTACTCACCTTTCCAGCATGTCCCTGTCCTTCTTCTTTTCTTCTTTTCCGGCGAGGCCCCTGTTGAAAAAAAACATTACATTAATACAAAATAAAAACAAAGTAAAATAAACATAATATACATTGTACTTACCTACCCGCGATGTCCCCGCCTCCTATTCTTCTGCCCCGAATGGGCCCTGGAACGATCTGCAAACGAAAAAAAAAATTGTAAAAAACTAATGGAGGTCCGCACTTGCGAACCTCCCCGACGCTAATGAGCCTCCTACGGAGTGTTCCAGAATAAAATTGGCAATGACAGCTTCTGATTGGCTGAAAACGCTGTCTATCAAATTCAGCCAGAAGATGCCAATGTGTGAGCCAATGAGAAAGGGATACACCCCAAAATCCCACTCTGATTGGATAATACACCTGCCAATCTTTATTTAAACCAATCAAAAGGCGTTATTGCCATCAGCCAATAATAATGGGATACACCCCCATGTGGTGATTGGCTGAAGACATCTGCGCCTTCTTATTGGCTGTAATACTGATTGACATTGACAACAGCCAATGAGAAGGCGCAAATGCCTTCGGCCAATGAGTACGTGGGGTTGTATCCCATTGTGATTGGCTATTGTCAGTGCAACCAATCAAAATGCGCAGATGCCTCCAGCCAATCACCCTGTGGGGGTGTATTCCATTGTGATTGGCTGAAGGCATCTGCGGCTTGTGATTGGTTTAAATAAAGATTGACAGGTGCATTATCCAATCAGAGTGGTATTTTGGGGTGTATCCCTTTCTGATTGGCTCACACATTGGCGCCTTCTGATTGTTTGAAAACGCTGTCTATCAAATTCAACCAATCAGAAGGTGCCAATGTGTGAGCCAATCAGAAGGCGCCATTGGCGATTTTCTTCCAAAAAAGGCTCCGGGAGGCTCATTAGCGTCGGGGAGATCCGCAAGATTTTTTTTTTTAGAGCGCGGGTGGGGCAGAAGAGGAGGAGGCCGGAGACATTGCGGGGAGGTAAGTACAATGTAGATTATGTTTATTATGATTATGTTTATTTTATTTTGTTTTAAGTTTATGTATGTGTACTAATGTTATGTTTTTTTTTAACAGGGGCCGCGCCGGAGAAGTAGAAAAGAAGAAGGATGGGGACATGCTAGAAAGGTAAGTAGAATATTTAGAATGTTTATAATGTTTATTTATTTACGGTAAATGTGTTGCACTAATTTATTTATATTTTTTTCTCTAGGTTGCTGATCTGAAGGGACATCTGCAAAGGTAAGTGGTCTTAATTATTTTCTTTTAGCTTAGAATTAGAGTATTTTATATAGAGATAGCATTTATTGTATGTTAGATAGGGGGATGTATTTTATAGAGATAGCATGTAATTTAGATAGATTGGGGGATGTATATTAGATAGATAGAATGCATAGTATATTAGCTATATTGGGGTATGTATTTTAGATAGATAGTATTTATTGTATATTAGATAGATTGGGGGATGAATATTATATAGGGGTGTATTGAATTGTATTGTATTTAACTTATTTGTATTGTATGTATTGTATTGTATTTTTTTTTTCTGTAATGTAGATTTTTGTTATTTTTGGTGAACTGTAATTAGAGTGGTGGGGGGGGGGTAAAAGGGGGTAGGTAGGTAGGGTAGGTAGGTAGTGTAGGTGTTAATAGGTTAGTGTAGAGGGTGTTTAGTTGATATTTAATGTTTTATTGGGAGGGTATAGTGCAGTGTAGTGTTAATACTTAGTGTCATGATGGTCCTTTAGGACCGTCATGGCACTTATGCGGTTAATGTTGGGTTGTAACAGCCCCATAAGGGTAATAATATACCCTTATGGGACTGATGGGGTAAATAGAGGCTTATGAGGGTCTCTATTGATCCTCATGAGTGACAGGGTTAATTAAGTTCTTATGGGGGGCTGTATTGATTCTCATGAGTGACGGGGTTAATTAAGGGTTTATGGGGGGCTGTATTGACCCCCATGAGTGATGGTGTTAAGTGCTTATAGGGGTCTGTATTAAACCCCATGTATTGACCCTCATGAGTGTCAGGGTTAATTATAGGTTTATGGGGGTCTGTATTGACCCCCATGAGTGACAGGGTTAATGAAGGGCTTATGGGGGTCTGTATTGACCCCCATGAGTGACAGGGTTAATTATGGGTTTATGGGGGTCTGTATTGACCCCCTTGAGTGACATGGTTAATTAGGGGTTTATGGGTGCCTGTATTGACCCCCATGAGTGAGGGGGTTAATGAAGTGCTTATGGGGATCTGTATTGACCCCCATGAGTGACAGAGTTAATTATGGGTTTATGGGGGTCTGTATTGACCCCCATGAGTGACATGGTTAATTAGGGGTTTATGGGTGTCTGTATTGACCCCCATGAGTGAGGGGGTTAATTAAGTACTTATGGGGGTCTGTATTGACCCCCATGAGTGACAGGGTTAATGAAGGGCTTATGGGGGTTTGTATTGACCCCCATGAGTGACAGGGTTAATTAAGGGCTTATGGGGGTTATTATTGACCCCCATGAGTGACAGGGTTTTTTAGGGGTTGGTGGGGCTCTGTATAGAGCCCCATGCGTGATAGGGTTAATTTTTTTGTTTATATTACGGGTCCTTTAAGGACCTTTACGGTCCCTTAAGGACCCGTAAGGCAGGAATTTAGAATTTTCATTGCAGTGGGGGTCCACTGCAAGGGTTAATGTGGGGTTAATGCGGGTTTCCCAGCTTATCTGGGATCCCGTGGGTTTAATGCAGGTTTCCGAGCTTATCTCGGATCCCTCCTTGGGTAAGTTGTAGGTGTCTGGGTTGTCCGGGATTGTGGAGCCTCGTTTTTGTTTTTTTCGGTGCCCATTTTTTCTTTCGCTTACGGGATTTTCGTGTGTCTAAACTCTTCAATTTGGACTTAAATTGAGGTGTAACTTCACTTGCAGAGGTCCTATGTGCCCCCCCCCCCTTGCTGTGGGTAAGCTTTTTATGTATTTTTGGGGGGTATTTATTGTGTTTTTAATGTTTTTATGTGCGCGCGGTTCTTCTGTTAATGTTGTATTTTTTCCGTTAAGGTCGTATTTTGGAGTCTCGTATTTTTTATGTGTAAGTCCGTGGTAGTGCTGCTTGTGTGGGTGTTTGTAACCGCGTGTGAGGCTATAGAGCCTCCACCTCAGTTGCTGGCAAGGAGAACCTTTGGACACAAAGAGGTAAAACAAGGATACATTAAGTAAAAAGATAAACACATTTAACAATAAGCTAAAGTTAAATACATTGAGTACAAATATAAATACAATTAACAATAAGCTATTCATATATCTTTTGCTCTATTGCACATATGTTCCATATGATCGCATAGATATAAACAAGAGGTAATTCAAAAAAATAAACATTAGAATGAAGCTGAAGAGGACTATCATTTAGGAAGACTAATAAATGCTGATCCCACATCCTCCATTTCAATATGGATTTTTCAGTAATATTATTAGTTGATTTTATCAATGTATTCCTTTATTTTTTGTACCATATTCCAAGATTAAATTGTAGACTGTTTCCAGTTTCTAACTATACTTTTAGACCAGTGTGGTTCCCAAACCTCTTCTTGCGGCTACCTAGAAAGGAGGAGATTGAAATTGAACTGTGTGTGAATACAGGTGAGGCAATTAGTATTCAACAGGCAATGGAGCCTCTAATTTCCTTATCTGTGTTCACATGCGGTTAAATTGAAATCCTGGCCTGTCTGGGGAGCCTTGAGGAGAGGTTTGGGAACCACTGCGATAGACCATTTAGCTGCTAACAGAATTTGTATGGCTAAACTTTTCACCATATAATTCATCTTTGTAGGGAAGGTGTGGAAAAGCATCAATTCTGGGGACATCTCCAGTTTCCCTTTAGCTATATTGGATAAATGAGTAAAACAAGTTAAAACAAATTAATTTCTTTACAAGACCACCACAAATGTATGTGAGAATCTATCAGCCTTATTAAATTGCAATTCGGTAAATGTGAAAGGGCTCTATTTAAGCACACAGCATATTATTTTTACAGAAGTTTTTAGTTAGTGAAGACTTTGCTTTTGGATAGAAGATCACTAACTAAAAACTTCTGTAAAAAAAAGTCTGTATGTGTTTTCTTTACTACGTGCTATTTTAATAATAGAGGAACAATGTACCACCTTTCTGAATTTCTTTAAAACAATACACTTCTCTAAAAGTGGTACACATTTTGTTGTAATTTCAAATGTCTTATTCCGGTCTACTTCCATCCATTCATGGCCCCGTTCTCTAATATTAGAAATTTTACATTTCTGGGAGTGATGTTTTAATATATTATAACATTTCTTCACCTTTTAAGCAGAGTTTTTCCAATTTCTGCTAGATTTCTGTTCTCCTTTAAACTAAAATGAGGAATAGGGTACAAAATAGTTGAAAGGAATAAATTAATAGAAATATTTTTTTTTTTTAAATCAACTAATATTTCTGAAAAATCCTTATTAAAAGAGAAGATGTGGGGGATCAGCATTTGGTCCTCTTCAGCTTAATTTTAATGTTTGTCCTTGTTTTTAATTACACCTTTTTACTTATATCTATGCTATAATACCTTTACATTTCTTTAAAATAACACTTCTCTAAAAGTTGTACATTTTGGTGCCTTCATAATAATTTTGAATGCCTTATTCCAGTCTACTTTCCTCCATTCATGGCCCAAATTATTCTCTCATTCTCTAATATTTCATGTTTTTTTCTGGGAGTGATGTCTTAATATATTATAACATTTAGAAATGATGTGTTTCTCTTCACCTTCTAAGCAGAGTTTTTCAAATTCGGTTAGATTTCTGTTCTCTTTAAAATGAAAATCTGAATGAACTACCATTAGTTTCAGAGAGAAATATTCTAACCAATAATTTTCCTTAATTTCAAAATCCTTTTTTAATTTGTCAAATGATTGAAATAAGGCATTGGAATAAATTTCAATAAGTTTCAATTATTTTGATGCTTTGTTTCCCAATTACTGAAGATATGTTCTAATTTATATAGCTAATAACCAGTGAGCAAAACAATGCTAAGGAACCATTCAAGTTTTATATTTGATATATATAGTCTATCATTTTACCCATCATGAATGCACGAGTGCATGAATATTGCATACTAAATATATGAAACTTCATTGACCCCTTAAAGAATGACAAAAGTCACCATATGTGATCTGCACACCATTAAATAGAGGGTGAAAATTGTGTTTTTCTTTAAAAGTGATGCTTCATAATGAACAATAGCATTTGGGTTATCTTAATGTGTTGCTTCTTCCCAAATGAGTAATAACCTCTGCACCATATAACGAATATTAGAATCATGTGTAGAGGCTTTGAATCAGGCAGTGGCTGCGTGATTTGTAACTATTTGATTATATTCTAGCAGTTAGTTTAGCAACAGAAGTGATAGCAGTGAAGGTAAGGGGCTGCAGTCTGTGGTGGTGAAGGTCCAGGTTCAAATCCTTGTGCTTACTATTTTTTTCTTTATTGTCTAAAGGAAACGGCCATCACGCTGTTAACTTTTTTTTTAATTGCACAAATTTAGCTGTGAGATTCCTATTGAGGGTGACTCGTCCATAGTATTTGAATAGGATGCCAGTAATTACACAGCCTATAGCTTAAGTAGAGCTTTGAAATCCATTCAAACACTTATTTTGTGATATACCATTGATTTCAAGTAATTTGTTTCTATGCTGCTTTGAATTATGTCAATTGTTAATTATTATTATTTTTTTAATCCCGCATCCTTTTGCTTTATTGCTATACAAGCAATTATGATTCAAGATTGAGCACAATACTACTCTACTGCATGAGTTTCCTTATTTGTATCTTTTCGGTCTGATACATTAGGGACATGTAGGGTATCAACCTAGTCCCTAAGGTTTGAACCTTCCAGGTAAGAGGAATGTAAGGTTACATTACAGCCTTCACACTCTTTACATTACACTCCATTCACTAGCTCCACCACTAGCCTTCAATGTCTTGTTAATCTGAATTTTATGTGATGGATCAGAACACAATAGTCTAAGTTGGTGAAGTGAAATGAGAAAACTATATACATAAAACTATTTTTTAGAAATAGAAAACAGAAAATTGGCATGTGCGTATGTATTCACCCCCTTTGTTAGGAAGCCCATAAAAAGCTTTGGTGCAACCAATTACCTTCAGAAGTCACATAATTAGTGAAACGATGTCTACCTGTGTGTAATCTAAGTGTCACATGATCTGTCATTACATATACACACCTTTTTTGAAAGGCCACAGAGGCTGCAACACCTAAGCAAGATGCACCACTAACCAAACACTGCCCAAAAAGTCTGAGAATCCCAAAATGTATGGAGGAAGGTGCTCTGGTCGGATGAGACTAAAATGTAACTTTTCAGCCATCAAAGAAAAAGCTATGTCTGGCGCAAATCCAACACATCACATCACCCAAAGAACACCATCCCCAGTGAAACATGGTCATGGCAGCATCATCCTATGGGGATGTTTTTCAGCAGCCGGGGCTGGGAAACTGGTCAGAGTTGAGGGAAAGATGGATGGTGCTAAATATAGTGATATTCTTGAGCAAAACCTGTACCACTCTGTGCGTGATTTGAGGCTAGGATGGAGGTTCACCTTCCAGCAGGACAATGACCCCAAACACACTGCTAAAGCAAGGGGAAAGATGTAAATGTGTTGGGATGGCCTAGTCAAAGCCCAGACCTCAATCCAATAGAACATCTGTGGTCAGATTTAAAGATTGCTGTTCACAAGCGCAAACCATCCAACTTGAAGGAGCTGGAGCAGTTTTGCAAGGAGGAATGGGCAAAAATCCCAGTGGTAAGTAAGATGTGGCAAGCTCATAGAGACTTATCCAAAGCGACTTGGAGCTGTGTTTGGCGCAAAAGGTGGCTCTTGAAACTATTGACTTTAGGGGGGTGAATAGTTATGCACATTGACTTTTTCTGTTATTTTGTCCTATTTGTTTTTTACTTTACAATAAAAAAAACAAAAAAACATCTTCAAAGATGTGGGCATGTTCTGTAAATTAAATGATGCAAATACTCAAATAATCTATGCTAATTCCAGGTTGTGAGGCAAAAAAACATGAAAAATGCCAAGGGGGGTGAATACTTTTGCAAGGCACTGTAAGTCAATTATTGATCTAGTTTAAAAATATAAATATTTTCCACATGATTTCCACCCTCTAACTGATTGTGCAGACTACATGTGGTAACTTACCCTTCCTTCTCATTATTTGGTGGGAATTTTCCCTGGCCAGTTCTTTTGTTGCAGGATGATCTCTTTCCAGCAGGGCATCACTCATCAGATGGACAAACTTTTAGATCATTTTAGTGGGACTGACACACTGCAAATCACTTTGCTAGGCAACCGGCACTCTGCAGCTCTCTTTATCAGTCAATCATGATCTTCAGATGTCCCTGTGAAATGAATGATAAGAAGAGCTTCAGTCTGGGTTTTTATAGGCAGCTTCCACTGTTATATCATCACATTATGACCTCATTATGTCATCACACTTTGACCTCATTTCTGCACCCTCACAATAGAGGTGCCCACAGTGCTGGCCAGCAATGTATGGCTGACCCTCTGGCTTGTCAAGACCTATGATTATACCACTGAATATAATAACACACCTACCAGGATATTTGCTGTTTTAATGGTTGACAGTGGAGTATCATTGTGTTGATAAAATATTCAGTTACAATTTCTGAACCAAACAAAATATATAAAACTATTTACATATAAAGGTCTATGTATTTCTTGTTCTAAAAATATTAAGTATAGTAAAAAGTAAATAGCATTAAAAAGCATTTTGAGCTTCTATTCTGAATATGACAATTCAACATAAAGCTTATGATTATGTTGCTGAACTGATGTACAAGGGTCACTTTGCTTAGAAAACTTTTCATGTAATAGACCAAAACATTAGATCCATATAAGTCAAAGATAAGAGATAAGACTGGAATCACTATATTACATAAAGATGACTAACCCCACTGAATGTGTACAGTTCTGAGAGCAGTTGGATGCTGTGTGAATGATGTGTGCTGAGAATGGATTGGGAGCTGTGTGGGGATGGGTGCTGAGGAGGACTCAGTGCTATGTAGGGATGGATGCTAAGAGGTGTGGGTGGATGTTAAGAGGGACTGGCTGTTATGTGGAAATAGTATATGTATGTGTGTATACAGTATATATATACATATATACATATATATATAGGGGGGAAGGGGAGTTTGTTTGAAAGTCGGAGTCTACTGTAAATGGGTTTTAAGAACAATCATTTATAAGCATTTCATACAAAATATATGAAACTATTAACATATAAAGGTCTATGTATTACTTGTTTTAAAAAAAAACTAAATAGATGCATGTATATAAGCAAAAAAAGTAAATTTTGAGTTTCCATTCTGCATATCACTATTCATTATACAGTCTATGATTATGTTACTAAACTTATGTACAAGCCTTGTCACTTTGTCACTTTGCCTAGAAAACTTTTTATGTAATAAACCAAAACATTGGATCCATATAAATAAAAGATAAGAGATAAGAGTGGAATCACCATATTACCTAAAGATGACTAGCCCCACTGAATGTGGACAGTACTAGAAATATATATTTAAAAAAAAGCACATTTATCTTCTTATAATGATTATGTATTTCACAAGCCTGTTGTTGTAGATCAGTTCCTCTATCAAGAATCAAGCGTTAGGCTAATTATTTGTCATTTTATTTTTTATAAATTGTTTAATCATTTCCTATGTACATATAGGAACCTATGGATTGTATTTTTCAGAACAAGTTCCATTTTAAGTGATACTTTTCTGGTATTAAATACAGTGCCAAAAGTAAAAAACAACTTTATTTTATTCTACACATTACACTGTTAATCAACTATTAGTAAATTTAGGGAAGCATATTTTAATCAGCTAACAACATCATTATAATGATTATGACAAAGTATTTACAGAAAAAAAACTCAGAAGATAATTGGTTAATGTATTGTTAGATAAATACACTTTTCCCATTAACAGTTGGGTTGAGGAATGTCTTACAGATAAGAGTGCCCGGGGCAGAGCCAAGCTGTGAGATAATAAGGTGGCAGATGGTTGTTCCCCTTTTGGCCATGGGCTACTTTATAGGTGAACCCCTTTAGATTGTAAGCTTGCGAGTTTCAGTCTTGTGTCAGTGCTTTGTGAAAAAGCATTATGTACACTAGATTGTAAGCTCAAAGACAAGTCCCTGTATTCTTTTGCATTGGGGTAATATTGCATTTTGCTTTGTACTTAACCCTTGTATAGCACTGCGCAGGGTCAGAGCTACCTGTGGTGCAGGTTTTTATTTTTTGCATTTAATTTTTTTTCTGAAAAGTAAAAAAACTAAGCAAATGAGATAGGAATGGGTGCTGAGAGGGGTTGGGTGCCTTGTTATGTCACCACACTATGACCTCATTCCTGTACCTCACAATAGAGGTGCCCAGAGTGCTGGCCAGCAATGTTATGGCTGACCCTCTAGCTTGTCAAGACTGTTGGTTATACCAGTGAATATAATACACAACTACCGGATATTTGCTGTTTTAATGGTAAGCAGAGCAATATTGTTGTGTAGACCAAATATCCAGTTACAACCTCTGAACCATAAATATATGAAACTATCACATGTAATAGTTGTCATCTTGCGTTTTTGTCCGTCACGCCATGTTAAAAGTTACATAGTAGCACATGAGCAATTAGTGACAAAGGATCTCATTGCGGCACAACTTTGCTGCATTGAGCGCCGAAGGCATGCACTACTTTTGGGATGCAATGAGCATTGAAGGTGCTAATTGCAGGCCCAGCCTAGACGTGTGCGCCAAAGTAGCTCATGTCAATGGCCGCGATCAGCACTGAAGCGCGTAACACTTTAATGCTGATCACGAGACATGCAACCCTTTACGATTTTAACGTCCAAAACTTTTTCAACCATGTAACGCGAAAGACCCCCAAGAAACGCTACGTAATTAAAAAAAAATACTTCAACACTCACCCACAGCACAGGGGGAAGAGCCAGGGAGCCTGTGACTGAGGTTGCAAACTAATTTGAGGCTTAATTGGCATTTTTCGGAGATTGAAAACCGGCTAAGCAAGGAAACAAATGGCGGCCAAAAACCGTAAACATTTTCAAACAGGATCAAAGCCAGTAACACTTACCCGAACAATACCAGGAAAGCGAGACTTAGAAAATACACGACGGCGAAGCCAGTAACACTTACACAAACAACGCCAGGCATGCAGGACTTCGAAAATGCACGATGCAGAAGCCAGAAACTCAGCCGAACAACGCGCAGCACGCGGGACTTTAAAAATAAAGTCAACGGCAGTCAGCGCGCACCTCGCAAAGCTTCAGCAGAGACACAGAGGAGAAAGACACAGTTAAGTGTCAGGGGGGAGAAGGTGGTAAGAGACACATGGCTGAGAGACAAAGGAAAAGACACACAGGGGAGGGAAATAAGAAAAAACTAAAGACACTTTTTATGTAATAAACCAAAACATTGGATCCATATAAATAATAGATAAAAGATAAGACTGGAATTTCCATGTTACCTAAAGATGAGTAACCCCACTGAATGTGGACAGTAGTAAAAATATATATTTAAAAAAGCACATTTCTCTTCTTATAATTATTATGTATTTCCTCTGACACAAGTCTGTAGTTTAAAGTCATCCAGATAGAGGGAGCTGAGTGTAAAGCTTCAGTTTTCTCAATACTCTGATGGTCTTATTGATTCTGACTACCCTGCTCCACACACCAAGCTTGTGACATGTCTGTCACCACCCCGGCCTATACCAGACAAAAGCAGCTGCAGAGCTCAGGTGAGTCTATATCCCTCTTTGTGTCTTGCTGCTGTTGTTCTGTCCTTCGTTTCTGACTCTCAGTGACCACATGGATGTAGCACAACAGGTACATCTGTTTGTTTTTCTGGTTGTGCTTATACATATGGTTTTCATGGCAAAGATACCAGAGTGGGCTGCCAGTTCCTACTCAGGTGGACTGCATTTTGTCTGACCTCTCTAAAATGACCTTCCCATCTTGGGTGACCCTTCATGATATAGCTCACAGCTTCATTGAGGTAACAAGCCCCTTCACCATGACAAGGTAGCAATCCAGAAGGGGTCATGTGTCTTAGTCTCTCTCTATGTCCATATGTATCATATGTATTTATGAGGAGAGGGCATATTTACTTTTGGTGGAGATCTCTTATTGTATGTGGAAAATATATATAGTTTGTGTACACACACACACATATATATATATATATATATATATATATATATATATATAGAGAGAGAGAGAGAGAGAGAGAGAGAGAGAGAGAGAGAGAGAGAGAGAAGGAACTGACAACCAACTCCAGTATCTTTGCCATGAAACAACCAGACACATGATGTGCCTGGCACAATGCGGTCCACAGGGTCATGGAGAGTCCGGCACAACTGCTAAAATATATATATATATATATATATATATATATATATATATATATATCAAAACAACTAGTACACTGCACTGCACTCTGGAACAAGCAAATAAACCCACATAGCTGTTTAAGAGTATATGTCTGTGTTATAACACAGATTTGGAACACAGCACACAATGGACTTGCAAGAGAAAGGTAACACACAGACTGTACTGATTTAATGTTTTGGATCTTGTTAGTGTGGCGCTGGTTCTGAACTCATGCTGTGTATTTTGTGATAAGATTTTTCAACCACAAATACATTTATCTTATCTTAGGCAAAAGAGTGAGAGAAGCCCTCCGTTGTACAGAGTACAGTGGGAAAAAATAAGCTAATAAACATATTTTCTGCTCATGAAATATGCATACATCATTATTTATAACTGTTTTCAGTCATTAATACATAATATCAGCTTTCAAAACACACTGTGCTCAAATTTTATTTTTTAGAAGACTGTATAATTCTTTTAAAAATTGCTAAAATTATACTCTCATAGCTTTATTTTTCTAAGATCAGAATTTTATCTCAATAACCAGCAATCCCCCATCCTTTATATCCATATCCAGCTTTGTCAATGAAACTATTTAAATAAAAATGTTGCTCTGACTGCCTCCTGCTGGTCAACAACAAAATGACAAATCTTTTATCACAGTCAAGCTCAAAGAAACCTACAACAGAATCTCGGTATGTGTCTAAATTTCATTGCTTTGTGGATTTTATATATATATATATATATATATATATATATATATATATATATATATATATATATATATTGTTAAATCTATGCACCCCCTTATGGTGCAATGTGGCCTATGACTCATTGCTAATCAACTCAATCAGCAAGTAGAGAAGAGGCAAATATCCTAGTATACAGCTTCATCATAATTATGATGGCAAAGTGTATATTCATTTGATTATAATTTATTGTAAATCTGTATACTATAATCAGTAGTGGAGCTAGTGAATGGAAGGCCCTGGTGCAAAATACATTTTAGCCACTCCAATTGTTTTTAACACTGATGGTTGAGTCAATTTCATTGGGGCTTTAGGTGCACATTATTATTATTACTAGGTAATTGCCCATCAAAAATGACGGGAGGAAAATTGTAAGCCTGGCAATGCTATTTGCCACACAATGTGAGGCTATGGGCCCTTTGAGCACCGTTGGCGCTCATCGCGAGCCCTGCACTGAGCACCTTCGGCGCTCATTGCAAGCCTCACACCCTGTGTATTTTATAGGTGTGGCGCTTGAGTGTTACTGTCTTGAGTTATGTTACTGCCTTGGGTTAAGTGTTACTGCCTTGTGGTAAATGTTAGTGGCTTGGATTAAGTGTTACTGGCTTGAGTTAAGTGTTACTGCTTAGGGCTCGTTTTTAAATTTTACGGGCTAGTTTTACATCCTTTGGGCTAGTTTTACGTCCTTCGGCCTCGTTTTCGTCGATTTTCCATCGTTAAAAATGGCAAATATGGCCCAAATTAACTTGCAACCTCATTCACAGGCTCCCTGGTTGTGTAAGTTAATTTGAGGTATATTTGTTATTATTTTAAGGTCTTTGGAGTTCTGTGGTTTGGCCGTTAAAGTCGGATTTTTGCAAGGAGCACAGTGCATGTACTGGTTTCGGTCCTAAGTGGTACCGGTCATAATACCTGCAGCGCTCATTGCAGCCTAAGTTTTGCGTGCCTCAACTGCTCGCCTTCCTCTTATCATGCCCCTCCTCCCCTGTGACATACCCTTTTTGTTTGCCCCTCTCTTCAGGCTCCTCCTCTGTAGCTTGTCCCCCGCAATTTACTTCTTTTTGTCAAACTTCGCTAGGCTCACAGTTGCGCTGTAGCGCTCATTGCGAGCCCTGTAATGAGTGCCTTTGGTGCTCATTGCAGCCTAAGTCCCACATGCCTCAACTGCTTGCCTTGCTTCGCGAGGCTCGCAGTGCAATGAACACCTTTGGGAGAGGGAGAGAGAAGTGATGTACATGATAGGGGGGAAAGTGATAATATTATTTAAACAGGTGTGTTTTTAGTGAGGTTTTGAAGGTTTTGAGGCAGGAGGATAGTCTGGTGGAGCAGAGCAAGGAGTTCCAGAGAATTGGGGCAGCATGAGAAAAGTCCTGAATTTGTGAATAAGACGAGGTGACAAGACTGGTGGAAAGAAGAAGGTCGTTAGCAGAGCGAAGAGGGCAGGTGGGGGAGTATTTGTAAATTAGAGTAGAGATATTAGGGGGTGCACTATTGTTGAGGGCTTTATATGTTAGGGTCATGATTTTAAATTTTATTCTGGAGGTTACAGGAAGCCAGTGGAGTGATTGAGAGAGAGGTGCTGCAGACACAGAGCGTTTAGTACGGTAGATGAATCTAGCAGAGGCATGCATTATGGATTAAAGTCGGGATAGACGGGTGATGGGCAGGCCAGCAAGAAGTGAGTTGCAGTAGTTGAGACGAGAACTGATGAGAGAATGTATTAGAATCTTAGTTGTGTCTTGTGTATTCATTCTTATTTTTAATTATTTTCTTTTATTTACACTTGTTTTATTTTTTATTTTTTTTCCTGAATGGCCTAGGTTAACCTGTAGTGTACAATGTATCTCCTTCCCTGTGACTCCTCCCTCCTCAGTTGCGATCACTCCCTCCTATCATGCCCACTCTCCCCTGTAACATACCCTTTTTGTTTGCCCCTCCCTCCAGGCTCCTCCTCTGTAGCTTGTCCCCCGCAATTTACTTCCTTTTGCCAAACCTCAAATCATATGTAGCCCCACCTTCCTTCCAGGCTCCACCCCATTGCAGTTCCTACCTGTATACAACACCACCATCTTTTGTCCATTCCATTTAAATCATGGTTTCATTACAGCAGGGCTTTCCCGAGCCTACATACATAGTTTTGGCACATTTTATCAAAAAATCAAAGCATTTCTACTAAATAGTGACTTTGCATAGACCAAGGTTACTCCGTTTCATTTTGGGCATTATCTACTAAGTAAAAATGTCCGTAAGGTCATTACCATTGCTGGAGAGTTATGGCCCTAAGGGCTTTAAATAAGTCCTGATTACGGCTGTCTTTGCCCATGTCCAAAGATGCGCCTCTCCATTATTACTATGCTTCTAGCAAGCGTCATGTCAGATGTAGGCTACATATATAACATTTTCCCACCACTTTCAGGACCTGCCTTGTCTAAATCACAACTATCTGGCCCTCTAAGCAGGTCTCCTGTGGCCCCTGTGTGTCTTCTGTGCTCCCCAGCAGCCTTCTGTGGCCCCTGCAGATCTTCTAAGGCCCCTGTTGGTCCTCTGTGCCCCCAGGGTCTTTTGTGGTCCTCACCACCCCTTATGACCCCTGCAAACATCCCTGGAGTTAGCTGCCCCCTGAAAGCCCTGTAATCCCCACAGTCCCTCTGTGGCCTTTTTGCAATCCCTGGAGCCCCACTGAGCCTGCAGACCTCCCGTGGGTCCCCTCTGGCCCCTTCATCCCCTTATGGCCCACTGTGGCCCCCCACAGGCCCCAAGGGCCCTCTGGAGGCCCTGTGTTCCCCCACAGACTCCTCTAGCCCCTTGCGGACCTCTGCTGCCTCTCTCAGCCCCCTGTGTTCCCCCTCAGCCTCCTGAGGCCCCTCGCAGACCTCTGTGGCCTCCCACAGCCCCCTGTGGCCCCCTGGGTCCTCCCTCGGCCCCTTATGGCCCCCTAGGTCATTGCAGGCCACTGTGGTCCCCCGTGGACTTCTGTGGCCTCCCTCAGCCTTTTGTGGCCCCCTTTGGTCCTTGCAGGCCCCTGTGGCCCCCCGCAGACCTCTGCGGCCTCCTCTGCCGTCTGGTCTGACGTGGCTCCTCCTCACCCAAGGAAGTGGAGTGCAGCATCAGGCAGGTAAGAAAGTATTTATGTAGATGTATATATATCACATATATAGTTGTCGTACTTACGAATGTTGGTCACGCAATGTTAAAAGTTACGGATTGCGCATGCGAGGCCAGAAAGTTACGGGCTTGATGGGGATGCAATGAGCACCGAAGGTCGAAGGTGCTCTTTTCCGGAGCTTGTGATGAGTGCCGAAGACGCTTATTTCGAGGCCCGTACGTGACAGGCTTGAGGGGGCGCTAAAAATGGCTGACGAGTTACTGGCTTCAAAAAATTACGAATTTAACAGCCGCCATTTTTTTTCAAGGCTGTAACTCAGGAGGCCTTCAAAAGACCCCTAAAAGACGGCAATTAATTTAAAAATTAACTTACAACCTCACACACAGCACAGGGGGAGAGGCAGGGAGCCTGTAAGTGAGATTGCAAGCTAATTTGATATTTAATTGGCGTTTTGGAAAAGTCTGTAACTTTTTTCTCAAGCTTGTAAATCGGAAACACATTTCGGGCTTGGGGAAAATAAACAATTTCTCAAGCCCACAAATGGTTTCACACCCGTAAATGCACAGGAGCACAGAGGAGGGAAAGGGGGGGGAAAGACACAGCCGCGGGAGAGGGTCAAAAGAGACACAGGGAAGGGAGTGGGGTGGAAAGAGACACAGGGGAGGGAGTGGGGTGAAAGAGACACAGGGTGAGAGAGGGGGGAAAGAGACAAAGGGGAGAGAGATAAGGGGGGAAAAAACAGGAGACGGAGAGAGGGCAAAGAGACACGGGAGGGGGAGAGTGGGGAGAGACGCTGATTGTGAGGCCCTAAAGTTACGGGTTGGCTGACGACTGCACTGAGCGGATAAAGGTGCTCAACACAAGGCTCTTAAAGTATAGGCCGCGGGAGAGGGTCAAAAGAGACACAGGGAAGGGAGTGGGGTGGAAAGAGACACAGGGGAGGGAGTGGGGTGAAAGAGACACAGGGTGAGAGAGGGGGGAAAGAGACAAAGGGGAGAGAGATAAGGGGGGAAAAAACAGGAGACGGAGAGAGGGCAAAGAGACACGGGAGGGGGAGAGTGGGGAGAGACGCTGATTGTGAGGCCCTAAAGTTACGGGTTGGCTGACGACTGCACTGAGCGGATAAAGGTGCTCAACACAAGGCTCTTAAAGTATAGGGGGGGGAGAGGCTCGCAATGAGCGCCTTTGGCGCTCATTGAGAGGCCAGCAAGTTAAAGGTGATGTCTCTAAAATGTCCTTACTATGATGCAGTATTTAAAAATATAAACACAGGCTCAGATTTTTAAAAATCAGGAACTGCTTTTATTGCTGTAGAAACTTCATACAAGTTCAATAGGTGGATGTTTAAACTTGACGATAACATTCTGTAATACTTAAATTGAGCCTCTGGTTAGCTCACCTGTGCTCAAGCAGGGATATATCTAAAATGTGAACTATTGGTGGTTTTCTCCTTCCTGTGTGGCAAACAGCATTGCCAGGCTTCAAATTTTATTGGGGGCAAGTCGCTAGAATATATATATATATAGTAATTTAGTAATTATTAATCTATACTGTATATATATAGATTAATAATGAGTATTGCAATATAATTTAATACCTTTTGTTTTGGACAAACGTCTTATTTATAATGACGAGCTTTCGAGAGGCTCAACCTCTATCAAGTCTCAAGGAACACTACATGAGATGGAACCCTCAGTTTGAATAATAACAGCAGATGCAGATAGAGTGGAAGCAGCATCTGACATCATCAGGTAAATACATATATGGGGAATAAACGCAACATAGCAAAGGAAACATATATACACCTATTATATACACATATACATCAATACATACATGAAAAAGCAGAGCACTGTAGTCCACAGTGATATGTTTCCTGTTGGACAAACACCTCACTGAGAGTGCTAAGTCTGTTATGGTATAAGAGGAAAAAATCACATAAAATTCCGAAAAATGCATTAGAAAACCCAAGTCTATATTAAGTCCTGTGTTTTTAGTGTTAAAGAATGTGATCATCTTTATTTGAAATGCTTTTCTCTCTTGAAATGTTTTTAATTTTTCCTCTGAGTATTTTGACTTTAAGTTTTGGATGGAGTGATCCTTCTGGCTAAAATGGTGTCCTACTAGGCTACAATAACTGTCTTCATTATGCTTTCTTATTGAATGCCTGTGTAAATTCATCTCTGAGTTTGCTTTCTCCTTCTGTCCAGATGATGAACAGATCATCTATGTAATGGTTTACATAAAACATTTTTTTAGAAATAGAAAACAGAAAATTGGCATGTGCGTATGTATTCACCCCCTTTGTTATGAAGCTCATAAAAAGCTCTGGTGCAACCAATTACCTACAGAAGTCACATAATTAGTGAAATGATGTCCACCTGTGTGCAATCACAGTGTCACATGATCTGTCATTACATATACACACCTTTTTTAAAAGGCAACAGAGGCTGCAACGCCTAAGCAAGAGGCAGCACTAACCAAACACTGCCATGAAGACCAAGGAACTCTCCAAACAAGTAAGGGACAATGTTGTTGATAAGTACAAGTCAGGGTTAAGTTATAAAAAAATATCCAAATCTTTGATGATCCCCAGGAGCACCATCAAATCTATCATAATCAAATGGAAAGCACATGTCACAAAAGCAAACCTGCCAAGAGACGTCCGCCCACAAAAACTCTCGGACCGGGCAAGGAGGGCATTAATCAGAGAGGCAGCACAGAAACCTAAGGTAACCCTGGAGGAGCCGCAGAGTTCCACAGCATAGACTGGAGTATCTGTGCATAGGACGACAATAAGCCGTACGCTCCATAAAGTTGGGCTTTATGGAAGAGTGGCTAGAAGAAAGCCATTACTTTCAGCAAAAAACAAAATGGCACGTTTTGAGTTTGGAAAAAGGCACGTGGGAGACTCCCAAAAGGTATGGAGGAAGGTGCTCTGGTCTGATGAGACTAAAATTGAACTTTTTGTCCATGAAAGAAAATGCTATGTCTGGCGCAAACCCAACACATCACATCACCCAAAGAACACCATCCCCATAGTGAAACATAGTGGTGGCAGCATCATGCTGTGGGGATGTTTTTCAGCAGCCTGGGCTGGGAAACTGGTCAGAGTTGAGGGAAAGATGGATGGTGCTAAATACACGGATATTCTTGTGCAAAACCTGTACTACTCTGTGCATGATTTGAGGATAGGACAGAGGTTCACATTCCAGCAGGGCAATGACCCCAAACAAACTAATAAAGCAACCCTTGAGTGGTTTAAGTGGAAACATGTACATGTGTTGAAATGGCCTAGTCAAAGCCCAGACCTCAATCCAATAGAAAATTTGTGGTCAGACTTAAAGATTGCTGTTCACAAGTGCAAACCATCCAACTTGAAGGAGATGGAGCAGTTTTGCAAGGAGGAATGGGCAAAAATCCCAGTGGTAAGATGTGGCAAGCTCATAGAGACTTATCCAAAGTGACTTGGAGCTGTGATTGCCGCAAAAGGTGGCTCTACAAAGTATTGACTTTAGGAGGGTGAATAGTTATGCACACTGACTGTTTCTGTTATTTTGTCCTATTTGTTGTTTGCTTTACAATGTGGGCATGTTCTGTAAATTAAATGATGCAAATCCTCAAACAATCCATATAAATTCCAGGTTGTGAGGCAACAAAACACGAAAAATGCCAAGGGGGGTGTATACTTTTGCAAGGCACTGTATATATATATATATATATATATATATATATATATATATAAAACAATGGCACTGGCAGTTTTAGGAGCCACTTTCCCCATGTGCATATAGAAGCTTCTTGTGTATGCAAAGTCGTCTCCCACTTGAAGAAGATCAGTAAAGATAAATGGTATAATCGACTGCAGCATAATTGTGTATAAAGGCAATAAATGAAAAGTTGTATTTATTTTTTATACCTTCTAAATACACTCATTTCTATTTGTAAGTGCAGTTAATCAGAAGACTAAACTGAAAATATAGAATTATAGTGAACCTTTAAACTCTAGATCTAGTTTTAAAGGTTGTGTGTGTGTTTATGTGTGTCTGTGTGGGAGGAAAAGTATAATTTAATAAAAATAAAAATTCAACAAGGATATAAAAAATTTGTTATTTTCCAAATTATTATGATTTACTCAGTAATGGTACACATAAATGTCATACCTCTAGAACAGTGTAATAATTGCTAAAAAAACAGAAAGTATTACAAGTTAATGACAAGGTTGTTTGTAGTACATGACAGACATGTTATTATCAATGTTTATAAAATTGGCACTCTCATGTTTCAATAAATATGGACTTTTCTTTCACCAGTCCCAACAGCATGATTGCCATTCAAATTGTAGACTCTTACTATGTTTTTGATTGTACGTTCCCCACAAAACTTAATTCCATGTGTATCTTTATTCCCTGTTCACATTGGCAAAGTGCTGTTAATATTGTTTTTTTTATGAATACAAATGAATGATAAAAAAGGTGTTTTTTTTCCTTCTCTCTACTAAACTAAATTGAAAAAGTATCTGGCACAGTTTAAACTTTTTAATAAATAGAATACAACATAAGCACCACATATCATCACTGCAGAAAACAATACATTTAAGGAGAGTAGTCAGTGATAGCTTTAGGTGTTACCATGGTGATTCTAGAACTCAGGCCTACAGCCTTAATAAATTGCAATTCGGCCAATTGAATAGGGCTCTATATAAGCACAGAGCATATTTCTTTTACAGAAGTTTTTAGTTAGTGAACTTCTATACAAAAGCAAGGTCTTCACTAACTAAAAACTTCTGTAAAAAAATATGTTCTGTGCTTATATAGAGCCCTTTAGAATTGGCCGAATCGCAATTTAATAAGGCTGCTAGTATTTTAGTGTTCCTCAAATCCAGTGCTCAGGGGAAACAACAATTCACATTTTAGGTATACCTGCTTATGCACAGATGAGCTAATCAGAAGCTCAGCAGGTGGTTAAACAGAGTTACTGAGCCTCTGGTTAGCTCACCTGTACTCAAGCAGGGATATATCTAAAATGTGAACTGTTGGTGGCCAATGATGGATGGGAGTTCAGGAACACCGATTTAACCCATTTGATCCTTGCTCATGGTACCTCAAAAATATAAAAAATAAAACTACACTCCAACTAAAATGTTAGTTTTTGTAATTGTAATCCTAAAATTAGAAAGTAACAATATGAATATAATAACTAAATAAGGAATGGGATGTTTTCTCCTTCCTGAAGCTGAGGTATCAACTTCTATTCCCAATATCCCTATCATATTGTCATATTATCATATAGTTGTCGTAATAGCAAGTTTGTCAGTAACGCTCGCAAAGATACAGATTTGCGCATGCAGCAGCCTGCAATTAGAGGCAAAGCCGCTCATTGCAGGGCCTGCAATGATCGCCAAAGGCGCTCATCGTGAGGCCCATAAAATAGAGGGGGGAGAGGCTCGCAATGAGCGCAGGTTAGAGGGGGGGGGAGGTTCACAATGAGCGCCAACATTTTTTTTTCAAGCCCGTTTCTCGGAAGCCTTTGGGAGGCCTCCAAAAGATGCCAATTGAATAGCAAATTAGCTTGCAACCTCACTTACAGGCTCATCGCGAGTCCCGCAATGCCCCCAAGCCTGTGAATGTTTTCACACCCGTAAACGTCAAAAGAGAGACAGAGCGAGAGGGGGGCAAAGAGAGACAGGGGTGGGAGAGGGGAGGGGGGAAGACACAGGGGAGGGAGGCTCGCATACGGTATAGTGAAGGTCGGAAATTGCGGCTTAGCCATGGATAACGTGGCTTGCAAAGTGTGACAAATTACGAGCCTCGCTGTCGTGAGACTCTCAAATTGCAGCAAAACGCACCAATAGTGCATGCGCAGTGCGTTTCGCGTCAAAACTGATGTTTTTTCTTGTGACTGTGGTCTATATATATTGGACAATTTCCAGATCTTTCTCACTTTCTCTTCAGTTGATGAATAGTGTGACTGGACATTTTCTGCTGGCATAATTTCTGAAGAGAAATTGTAAGCTCTTTAGGATTTTGATTTCTGCAATTTACAGATAATAGGTTACATATAATTACTTCTTAATTAATTTATTTATTAATTTAAAAAATAATATTAATTTATGGAAATTATTACAATTTATTTCACACTTCAAAAAATATTTGTGTTAACATTATTTATGTATGACAATATTTAGAAGACAGAAAATAGTTTAAAAAAAATTAATTGCAGTGTGCATAAATTTAAAATGAATAGAGTTCAAGCTAACAAAATATAAATTTATAAATAAATAAAAAAATAGTATATTATTAAAAAAATATTATTAATTGTTTTCATATGAATTTACAATTTGCAGCTCTCTCGTCAATTTCAACTGGCACTTGCTTATGACAGTGTCACAGAAATTATTTCTACAGTGGGCGGTTATGAAGACAGACTTTCAGCTCTGCATGATTTTCCACTCTGCAACTTACATATAATAGGTAAAGTATAATTAGTTCTTCTTAATTAATCATTACATAGATTATTAATTTGAATATCATAAATGAATGTTGTGGATTGTGGTTTAATGTAAATATATAAATAGAGAAAAAGCTCATTATAGGAAATATGGTGCAGATATTACTAAATTAATTGTTTGTAATTGGACAAACTAACTATTATTTTAAATAAAAAAAATAAAAAAAGCACATTAGTGCAGTGTACTGCTATTTAGATATAACAGATACAATTAATTAGATTGGAACACAGGTTTGATATTATCACACTTACATTTCTATTACAGACCGTTGCAAAGAAGAGTGGAGTCAGAAAAAAAAAGAATTATAATTCTTAAATCTATTACAACTTCAGGTAAGCTAAAGAAAGTAAAGAAAGACATTAGTAACATTCATAATCCATATGTTCAAAATAACAGTTTCACATTACATTTACAGATTAGAATGTTTGATAAGAAAGGAAACAGCGAAGAACGCAAAAAATATTTAATAAGGGAAAGCGTACAAAGAAGGAAACATCAACAGTAGCCAGAGAGTCGGAAAAGTTTACAAGAAGATTGTGAGAGAATTTCAAAGAAAAGAAAAATGTGTGTTAAAGTAAAATTGCAGCATCAGAGAGCTACAAATAAAAAACAAAATGATAAAGATGCATGTGAAGAATATGGTAAAGATAGCAATGTTAATATATGTTCTCAGGAAAGTTTATTATTTATATCTATAACAGTAGAGCCTCACAATTGTGGTTTGTTGAATGTTGTTTGTCAGTTTTGTGGGGCTTATCATCTTCAACAGGAAAGACCTAGAGGTAGTGAGTGCATTAGTTGTTGTCAGAAAGGAAATGTAAGACTTCCAGAAGGAGACAAATTCCCAGCATATTTACAAAGTATAATGAGTGACCCTACATTTCCAAATTATACTCCTTTCAAACAAACATACAATCTTATAACAGTGCCATATCATTTGCTTCTATGGGTGCAACATTAGCTGCTAATGTTCCAGGACATGGCCCTTACTATTTTAAAGTACAAGGCCAAATTTACCACTGTACTTCACATTTACACCCAGAAGTAGGAGAGCAAAGAAAATTTGCTCAACTATATGTCCTAGATACAATGGAAGCTATTAAACGTATGAAGCTTTCAGACAAAAAAAAATGCTTAGCCACTGTTTTTCAAGAGCTTGATAATATTATGGGCAAAAACCCATTTACTCAAGCTTATAAAAAATTATCTGAGGTAGAACAGAGTCATGCTGAACAAAATCATTTGCCTATCCCTAAGAGTCTATATGGTTCTTCGAAGAGATCGTCATTGTGATAAACGCTGTTATAATTTACCAACATCTAATGAGGTTGCGATGGTGTTTCAAAATGACAATGGTAATCCACCATTTCAGCACGATATTAGAATATATCCAAGAAATCAAAAGCAACCATTTATTAACATAAGTATTTTAAAGGTCTATTAACGTGAGGTGGATTATGAATGCATCCTGTAGAGGAGCATCATAACCCACCTAGCAAAAATGTTTGCATGAAAAATAGCAAACCAGTTTTGCATAAAAAAAAAAAACCAACAAACTGTTGCAGGTGATGTTTACACCCTTGAGATTGAGGATTAGTCTTCTCAGGGTATGATTTTGTAAAAGTGTACCCAGTCTATGTGAGCATGCTCAGATATGCAGCCAATCAGCAATGCTTAATGCAGCAAGCATAAAATACTATTACACTGGGTCCTTAAAGGACCATAAATCAATATTCATGTAAAAATGCTTGAGGGGTTACACAGTTGTTCTTTAGACATACACCCTCTCCTTGATACATTCTGACAAATTATAATTGTTCTGAAACCAAACATTTCAGCTTCTTCTTCAAATTCTAATCTGTCTTTTAGGAGAATGAGCAATTATGCTTGATTTATGATCCTGCAATGACCTGCATGGTTTGAGTTCTCTTCATGTGTCCCTGTGTGAGATGTGTCTCTGTGTGAGTGTCTGCCTGGAGCTGGGGCTGGGAGAGGGGACAGGGGCAATTCACTGAGGCTGAAGGGGGTGGGGTGATGGGCCAATTCGCTGGGGCTGGGGGAAGTATCACCCAGGATGTAGATAAAATAATCAGTGAATAAAGGGACACAGACCTTGTTCTGGGTATTACAGAAATCTAAAGGAAAGCTGCCTGCACAATCTCCAGGCCAAAAAGATACAATGTATTATGTATGCTAATTTCAGCTGGGATTTTCAGGGGGTGCCAACATTGATAGAAAAATTCAGCAAACTTTAGGGTAACTGTTTAAATGTTTATTTTGGTATTATTTTCATGCAAAATTGATTTTCATAAACTACTAATTCTCCTCTATCAGATGCATTAATAACCCAGCTCACTTGCATATACCTTTAAGTAGTAATTTGGATCCAATGACATATCCTATTTTTTATTTAAATGGTGAGGCAGGATGGCAACCAATTAATACTTTCAAGTTATCCAAATAGTAAAGTTTGTGTCAGAAATAATATTTCAATGCTTGAATATAAAGTTGCTCAAACTGCTAATCGAGATTAATTTAATCCCATTTTATATGGTGGAAAACTGACACAACAATGGATCATTGATTCATATATTCAAGTAGAAGCAAATAATCTAAATTGTATTAAATATCAACAAAAGAAGCTATGTGTTGAACAATACTGTGGACTTATGGATTATGTAGCTGAAGTTGCTTCAAACAGACAATTTCCAGCTGGCCGAGCCATAATTTTGCCATCTTCTTTTCAAGGGTCTCCTCGCAATATGAGAGAGAGAGACAATGATGCAATGGCTATTGTTACCAAATTTGGTAAACCAGATGTATTTATTACATTTACTTGCAATCCACAATGGTCAGAGATTGTGGATAATTTGCAAGCTGGACAAAGTGCTTCTGATAGACCAGATTTAGTGGCTAGAGTTTTTCAAAATGAAGCTATCAGGATTAATATATGACATTACCTTCAGTAATTTATTTGGTAAGTGTGTGGCTTATGTGTTTACTATAGAATTTCAAAAAAGAGGCCTCCCACATGCACATATTCTTTTAATGCTTCAAGAAAAAGATAAATTGAATTCTGCTGATCGAGTGGATTCCGTTATTATTGCTGAACTACCAGATCCACAAAACCATGCAACACTCTATGACATTGCATGATTCATGGCCCATGTGGAGATATAAATCCCCACTCTCCATGTATGAAAAATGATAAATGCACTAAAGATTTCCCTAAAGAATTTAGAGTAAAAACTTTTGCAAATTGTAATGGATATCCTTTGTATCGAAGAAGAGAAGGTCAAACTGCAATTATTTGTGGAAAAATTATAATCTATATGTTGTTCCATATATTCCACATTTGCTGATGAACTACAATGCACACATAAATGTTGAAGCTTGCACTTCAATCAAATCAATTAAATATGTGTCTAAATATATTTACAAAGGATATGATGCAGCAATTGTAGTTGTGCAAAGCGGACAAAATGAAGAAAACAATCCAATTTACATGATGAACTTTCATGTTGTGTACATGCTCGGTATGTAAGTGCTCCAGAAGCAATGTGGCACCTTCTGAAATTTGAAATGCAAGATCGGTAACATGCAGTTTATCGATTAGCTGTTCATTTGCCACAAAGACACTTAGTTTATTTTAATACTGGTGATGAAAGAAATGCTCTTGCACAAAATGAAAATAGAGAAACAACACTTACTGCTTGGTTTACATTAAATTGTAACAATAGTGAGGCAAGAGAATTCTTATACATTAAGATTCCTTATCATTATGTTTTACATATTTTGTAATGTATCTAATGCATCATCTTTGTGGCACAAATTTAAATTAAATATGTGTGAAGACTTTTTGAAACATTATAGTGAGTCCATTGCAGAATTGAAAGTATTAATGGAAATTCAAGTGGTCTTTCTTTGTCATGGCTTAAATTGTGTAATTTTTAATCTGCCTGATCCAGGAATTATAGAGGAAATAGATTATGAAGAGTATGACTCTGTTTTTGAACAACAAAAAGCACAAGAAAAAAATGCAACTTTGAATAAATTGCAATTGGAAGTATTTAAATCCATACAACAAGCACTAGATGTCGAAATGGTCAAGGAGTGTTATTTTTATCTAGATGGACCCGGGGGATCGGGCAAAACGTATTTGTATAATTTTTTAATGAGTTTAATTAGAGGTCAAGATAATATGGTACTTTCATTTGCCACTACTGGAATTGCTGCACTTTTGTTTGAAGGTGGTAGAACTTTACATAGTGGATTTAAACTTTCAGTTCCCATTTAGGATACATCAGTGTTGAATATTAGAATGACATAATTTCAAGCAAAAAATCTAAGAAAAAGTAAATTAATTATAATTGATGAGGCAACAATTATGTCTTGCCATGCTATTCAATGTATATATCGTTTGTTATGTGAAGTAATGGCAAATAAATTTGCATTTTGGGGGGAAGGTTATGTTGTTAGGTGTGGATTTTAGGCAAACTTTACCTGTTGTTGTCCATGGAAATCAAACAGACATTGCTGAAACATGTCTGAAGTCAAGTCTACTATGGAAAGAATTTATGCTTCTTAAATTAGAGAAAAATATGAGATCGGAAGGCCAAAATGAATGATTGATTAATTAAAATTTCTGAAAGCAAAACAGAGCTAATAACAAATTTACCACAGGATACTGTTGAAATTCCATCTTCAATGATTTGTAAGGATTCACTAATATCAGTTATATTCCTAAATGGAATCATTAGCAATGATCACTCAGAGCTTGCACAAAAAGTCATATTAACATCGTAAAAATAAAGATGCATTGCTTTTGAATAATTATATTTTGGAATTAATAGATGGAACAAAAAAATGTTTTATCACAGTGCAGATTCTATTCTGGCTGATGACAAACAGAGTGAGACAAACTTTACAACTGAATTTATAAATTCATTAACACCATCTGGAATACCACATTTTGCAGCTAAAAAAAGGGACAATCGTTATGTTAGTGAGAAATATGAATCCAAAAAAAGGACTTTGTAATGGGACCAGATTAATTATTCAGGATTTAAACAATTGTTTCATACATGCTGAAATTCTGAATGGTACCCATAAAGGTGAAAGAGTTTTTATTCCTTTTTTACTTCAAATAAGACAATTCACAATTATTATGGCATTTGCCATGACCATAAATAAATCACAAGGTCAAACTTTTAATTCTGTTGGTCTGTTTTAGAGGAACCAGTATTTGCACATGGTCAAATATATATGGCATTTTCGAGATGTAAAAATCCTTTAGAAATTAAAGTGTTTGTGAAACAAACAGAAAGTCCAGGTGAGCTATTAGGTGATGGGAGAGTATTTACTAAAAATATTGTATATATTGAGGTTTTGTAAATTTACACAAATATGTGACTAAATGCTCTGTATATTTAGATATGTAAAATGTAAAAAATAAGTGAAAATGTATATTTTTAACATGTGTTATTATTATATTATTTATGTGTAAATTACAATTTATTGGTTTTGCATTTAGAAAAATATTGTTTATACATTATTATGATCTTTATGTATATTATAAATATTTACATGTTTTTTTCATTATTTTTTTAGAGATAAAAATATACAAATTGAATGTAATAAAAAATATTATATTTTTATTGATTTACCGAACTATTAAATTTTTTGAAAAAGACTGAAAAGAGACAGGAGGTGTACAGAGAGATATGCATGGTACACAGAGAGATACAGTGCCTTGCAAAAGTATTCAACCCTCTTGGCATTTTTCGCGTTTTGTTGCCTCACAACCTGAGGATTTGCATTATTTAATTTACAGAACATGCCCATAACTTTGAAGATGTTTTTTTTATTTTTTATATTGGGAAGCAAGCAACACATAGGACAAAATAACAGAAAAAGTCATTGTGCATAACTATTCACCCCCCTAAAGTCAATACTTTGAATACCTTTTGCGGCAATCACAGCTCCAAGTCGATTTGGATAAGTCTCTATGAGCTTGCTACATCTTACCACTGGGATTTTTGCCCATTCCTCCTTGCAAAACTGCTCCAGCTGCTCCAAGTTTGATGGTTTGAGCTTGTGAACAGCAATCTTTAAGTCTGACCTCAGATTTTCTATTGAATTGAGGTCTGGGCTTTGACTAGGCCATTCCAACACATTTACATGTTTCCCCTTAAACCACTCAAGTGTTGCTTTAGCAGTGTGTTTGGGGTCATTGACCTGCTGGAAGGTGAACCTCTGTCCTAGCCTCAAAACACCCACAGAGTAGTACAGGTTTTGCTCAAGAATATCCCTGTATTTAGCACCATCCATCTTTCCCTCAACTCTGACCAGTTTCCCAGTCCCGGTTGCTGAAAAACATCCCCACAGCATGATGCTGCCACCAACATGTTTTACTGTGGAGATGGTATTCTTTTGGTGATGTGATGTGTTGGGTTTGCGCCAGAGGCTTTCTTTTGGCCACTCTGCCATATAACCCAACTCGTTGGAGCGTACGGTTTATTGTCGTCCTATGTACAGATACTCCAGTCTCTACTGTGGAACTCTGCAGCTCCTCCAGGGTTACCTTAGGTCTCTGTGCTGTCTCTCTGATTAATGCCCTCCTTGCCCGGTCCATGTATTTTGGTGGGCGGCTGACTCTTGGCAGGTTTGCTGTTGTGCCATGTTCTTTCCATTTGGTTATGCTAGATTTTATATTGCTCCTGGGGATCATGAAAGATTTTGATATTTTTTTATAACCTAACCCTGATTTGTATTTCTCAACAACATTGTCCCTTACTTGTTTGAAGAGTTCCTTGTTCTTCATGGTAGTGTTTGGTTAGTTGTGCCTCTTGCTTAGGTGTTGCAGCCTCTGGGGCCTTTCAAAAAGTTGTGTATATGTAATGACAGATCATTTGACACTTAGATTGCACATAGGTGGACATCCTTTCATTAATTATGTGACTTCTGAAGGTAATTGGTTGCAACAGAGCTTTTTATGGGCTTCATAGCAAAGGGGGTGAATACATACGTACATGCCAATTTTCTGTTTTCTATTTCTAAAAAATAGTTTTATGTATATAGTTTTCTTATTTCACTTCACCAAGTTAGACTATTGTGTTCTGATCCATCAAATACAAATTAGATTAACAAAACATTGAACTTAAAGCTGTAATGTAACAAAATAGGTAAAAAGTCAGGGGGGTGAAAACTTTTGCAAGGCACTGTAGTAAATACAGACAGAAAACACAATGTATAACACTATATCATGCCGTCATTTTTTACGGGCAAGTCGCTAGTTCCCTTATATTCCCTATTCAATTCCCAATATTGAAAAAGTAAAAAAAAATGGCAAGTAATTTTCCTTAGCTATTCTATTTACCCATCGCAGCATGATTGCAAGGGAGCTCCCCTTGAGGACTGCGGCAAGCCACAAACGCAAATTACGGCAAACTTTTACAATGTTTTTTTTTCACTGCCGAAATAATACAAGTGACTCCTTCTTACCTTCTTACCAAATCCCTATTCTAATCTGACTTTACTGAGCACTGGCAAATTGCAGCAGATCTGTAATACAAAAAATCTGATACAGGTACTAAACACAACTTGCAAATGGTTAGAAAACAGTTTCTGAGAGCTGGAGCAGCACTACCAAACAATAAAAAAGAATGGAATATTATTAGAAATTAATGCTGTACATTTTCATAGTCACATATGTTCAATTAACAACAAATTATTTTCTATTATCATGTTTTATATGGGAGCATCAGATGTATTGCAGAAAACTGGCCACAGTTAAAGTGACATTTCAGCACTAAAAATAATAATAAAACAAGGAAGTTCATCAGACTTTGACGCTCAACTTTCCCATAGGCACATATGTGTAATTTAGAAATATAATATATTTGTTATGATAATGTTAATGTCATAATACAACATCCAGGGTAACACAGAACTCAGTACTCAAGTGGTTAATACATATCAGAAAACCCACATGGACGATAAACAGATGCTCTAATGCATTGTCTTTTGAAGGGTTAGCCCTATTAGCAAATATATTTAACTACTTGCAAGATGGTTTCTCGCATTTATAGGTGCTTATTCTTACTCATTGTAAGAACCCAGATTTTTCCATTTTCTTTTTTTTCTTTTTTTTGATTAAACACATTTTCATCAATACAATATATAAACTGAATACAATAACACAAATTTTCCCTTAAATTTTTATCATATTAGTTAACATAAGGTATTCATCCTTTTCCCGATTACGGGATATGATATTGATTAGTTCTGACCATGTTGGAACTCTTTCCTGCTTCCAGCATCTCACTAATAACCATTTAGATACTATCAAAATTTCTATAATGAATGCTTGAGTTTCAGGGCTATATTCTGTAAAAATATGGAGAATAACATTCTCTACATTAAGGGAGATCTTAACCTTCAAGAGTCTATACCATTTAACGGAACACATCCTCCAAAAGGTCTGTATGTTAGGGCAGAGCCACCACATGTGAAGATGTGTGCCAACTAGGCCACAGTTTCTCCAACATAGGGACTGTTTCTCATCACATATGAAATTACTAATTGTGGACGGAACTATATATCTTAATATAATCTAGCCAACATCTCTTTGGGAGGTCATATCTTGTAGTTAGTTGGTCAAAAGATGCCATAGAAGCATCTATGTATAGGTCTTGTAAAAAGTTCAGTCCAAAATTAGACCACAAATTAATATTTTCTTTCCTCATTGATAATAAGGTGAAGTGGTAATATTGGACTAGGCGAAGAAATTAACTCACACAAAACTGTTGCGCCTTGCTCAAGATCTTTATTTGAAACTCAATGAAGATTAATTTCTTGATTTCTTTAGCCTTCACTAATTCTTTTTCAATCTGGCTCCAAGCATAAGTACCACTTGGGTCGAGCCATCTGATCATATGTGCCTTCATAATAGAGTTTTATGTTTGGGTAGGCAAATCCCCCTCTCTCAAAATGTCTAGACATAGTACCTTTTTTGACTGGTTTGCCCAGTTATACATATTTGTCGAGTAGTGCTTGAAATCTTTTTAACAGATAGTTGGGTAATTTTAGGGGTATACAACAAAACAAATAGTTAATTTTTGGGAGCAAGGTCATTTTTGTTATTGCAATTTTGCCTGCATATAAGGCTTTCTTATCTTTTCAATCATTTATTAGGGCAACTACAGTGGATATAAAAAGTCTACACACCCCTGTTAAAATGTCAGGTTTTTGTGCTGTAAAAAAATTAGACAAAGATAAATCATTTCAGAACTTTTTCCACCTTTAATGTGACCTATAAACCGTACAACTCAATTGAAAAACAAACTAAAATCTTTTAGGTGGAGGAAAAAAAATAAAAGGAAAATAATGTGGTTGCATAAGTTTGCACAATCTCTTATAACTGGGGATGTAGCTGTGTTCAGAATTAAGCAATTACATTCCAAATCGTGTTAAATAGGAGTCAACATACACCTGCCATCATTTAAAGTGCCTCTGATTAACCCCAAATAAAGTTCAGCTGCTCTAGTTGGTCTTTCCTGAAATGTTCTTAGTCGCATCCCACAGCAAAAGCCATTGTCCACAGAGAGCTTCCAAACCAGCAGAGGGATCTCATTGTTAAAAGGTATCAGTCAGGAGAAGGGTACAAAATAATTTCCAAGGCATTAGATATATCATGGAACACAGTGAAGACAGTCATCATCAAGTGGAGAAACTATGGCACAACAGTGACATTACCAAGAACTGGAGCTCCCTCCAAAATTGATGAAAAGACGAGAGGAAAACTGGTCTGGGAGGCTACCAAGAGGACTACAGCAACATTACAGGAGCTGCAGGAATATCTGGCAAGTACTGGCTGTGTGGTACATGTGACAACAATCTCCCGTATTCTTCATATGTCTGGGCTATGGGGTAGAGTGGCAAGACGAAAGTCTTTTCTTACGAAGAAAAACATCCAGGCCAAGCTACATTTTGCAAAAACACACCTGAAGTCTCCCAAAAGCATGTGGGAAAAGGTGTTATGGTCTGATGAAACCAAGGTTGAACTTTTTGACCATAATTCCAAAAGATATGTTTGGCACAAAAACAACACTGCACATCACCAAAAGAACACCATACCCACAGTGAAGCATGGTGGTGGCAGCATCATGCTTTGGGGCTGTTTTTCTTCAGCTGGAACTGGGGCATTAGTTAAGTTAGAGGGAATTATGAACAGTTCCAAATACCAGTCAATATTGGCACAAAACCTTCAGGGTTCTGCTATAAAGCTGAACATGAAGAGGAACTTCATCTTTCAGCATGACGACCCAAAGCATACATCCAAATCAACAAAGGAATGGCTTCACCAGAAGAAGGTTCAAGTTTTGGAATGGCCCAGCCAGAGCCCAGACCTGAATCCGATTGAAAATCTGTGGGGTGATCTGAAGAGGGCTGTGCACAGGAGATGCCCTCGCAATCTGACAGATTTGGAGTGTTTTTGCAAAGAAGAGTGGGCAAATCTTGCCAAGTCAAAATGTGCCATGCTGATAGACTCATACCCAAAAAGACTGAGTGCTGTAATAAAATCAAAAAGGTGCTTCAATAAAGTATTAGTTTTTTTTTTTCAAAGGTTTTTATTAGGTAACCAAATAAACAGGAGGATAACATAAAAGCCAAGTAGCAGTTCGACATTATTAACATACAGTCATACCCAATTAAGGGGAAAAAGAAAGAAGAAAAGGTTAACATTACATTACACCATAAGAAAATACCATATAATAGTTGAAATCAAGTTAGCCAAAAAGATCTATCCCCACTTTTGGGAAGGTCTAAGGGTAGCCAGGTTACCTAAGTTTTTCCAATTTTCTAAGGAAAAAGTTTACCTAAAATAAAACAGTTTGGTAGGCTCGGTCTAGCAGAGCAAACATCCAGAGCCTAAGTAAGAAACGAACAGAAAAGAAAAGCAAAAAACAGACTATGTTGTATAGACACAATATAACTCTAATTTAGCTAAAACAGTATATTAAAATAGAAAAATAAAAAGCATTGTTGACTACACATGAAATTTAAATTCGAAAACAGATTTTTGTCTCAAGGGTACTGAAGTATAAGTCCTGCTGGTTTCCAGCTCGGATCCACCGCCCGTCCCGGCTCCTCTAGTCCCCGGTCCGCAGCTCCAATGTAAGAATTAGCAAAATATAGCACAATGTTAATTAAGAAGACTTCACTTGATAGGGGGTCTATAGGGAGAATGAATCCAGGGATTCCATATCTGGAGAAAAATAGGCATACGATCCTCCAGTAAATGGGTTAGCCTTTCATTTATAGCAATGTACTTCATCTTATTAATGACTAATTGTAAAGTAAGAGTGGGAGATTTCCATTGCCTGGCTATATGACTCTTTGTTGCTAGCATTAAGTACTGATGGAGTGAGCCATGCACTGGAGAGTAAAACGCATACTCCCTTTCTGCCTGATGTTTCAGTCTCTTCGAGCAGTCTCTGGATGTGCTTAAGTTTTTTGGAGAATTTATCTCCCTGGGACTTAGAGGACCTATCCATGCTAGGGTCTAGAGCTACAGTAAGTTGATTTCCCCCCCTAGAATGATTTTGCCTGTATCTATTGATTTGAAGGAATCCTGTTAGTAAAATGTAGTTGGCCTCTGGGTCAATTTTTTTACTCTCCACAGTGAAAGGGAAGTCTTTATGGAGTAGTATAGCCACGCCTGCCTTCTTAGTGGGACAGGTTGAGGTTATGAAGTAGGGGTATGATTTGTGTAAGTAAGGGGGGGGATTTCCTTTAGCAAAAATGGGTTTCCTGCATAAATATTACTGAGGGTCGAAGTGATTTATATGAGATAAACGCTTTATGCCTTTTAAATGGGGAATTAAACCCTTTAACATTGTGAGAGAGAAAGGTGAAAGAAGTGTCAGTCATTGTACCTGTGGGAGTAATGAATGCTCAGGAAGATGTTGAGACTGCCGCTAAGCTCATGTGGCCGAGGACCAGAGGCGGAGGAGGAGTGAAGGACCGGAGCCAGACAGCCCAGGATGCAGGGGAGAATAGAGACAAAAAGAACAGTTTAAAACATTCAGAAAATATCCATAAAATCAACATCTTATCAAATAATATAAAAAACAATATAAAAGTATAGTGGAGGTAAATCCTCACTAAATAACTTGAGGCACAGGAAGTGCCGAGGGCAAAGGGGGGGGGGGGGATCTCCCCAACCTTGTAATCCCTACTAGTGAGGTGGGGCAAAGTATAGGTCCAAGCGTGTATAAGAGTTGAATTAATGGACCTGAGAGGGCCCGTGTAGGAGGGTTTTTGAGTCTAAGATTGGATTTAAATTGAGGGGCCCGAAGGACCCCGTTTTAGGCCAGCCCAATGCCGGGGGGGGGGGGGGGGAAGGTTGAAGTTAGGGGTGAGTGGAGACTAGGGCAGGGGCCTTTCTGGGAAGGTTAGTGGATCCACCACGGGTCTAAATTATATGGAAAGATCCAAATGGGCTTGATGTTGCCTTGTACAGGAGAATGGGAAGGGATAGTGGATACAGTTTAAGATCTGACTCCCAGGAACAATCAACATAGGGGGCATACCAAACCTGCTCCAGGGGAAAGTCGACTTGGTGTGGGTAAGAGAACCAAGTAATCTAAAGTTCCAAAGTTGCCTTGGAAAGTATGCAGGAGTTCAGCATATCCTACTGGGAAGTGCAAGCCTAGAGTAATGACTCCAGATTGCAAGTCTTAAATAGTCATTGATGAATATCAGGGAAAGCGATACAAAATTAGATTTTCGTGGATGAGGAACGCAAAACCGGATTACTAGGAATGTCCAGCAAGGGTTTAGAAAGAAGCGTAGAGATGTTTGGTGTGACCTCTATTCGGGAAGGTCTCCAGGGTCGCTTAGGTTTCAAGGCTGTCACCCATTGCGTAGTCGGGCGTTGAAAAGGCGGCATTTTTGCAGGTTCCACAGAGCTGGGGTCCAGAGGATTTGGGGGTTCCGACAGTCCAGGATCTGGGGCTAGATTGAGTTGAGCCAGGAAAGCCATACATTCTTCCGGTGAGAAAGCTGTATAAGGGGATGAGCCCACTTGAAAGGAGAGGCTGAATGGGAAGCCCCATCTATATTTAATTTTGTTGTGAATGAGGATTGCAATTGCGGGCTTCATGAGTTTACGTTTCCAGAGCGTAGATGGTGCTAGATCTGCATAAATCTGCAGAGTGGAGCCGTCTGGACCCACAATGGCGGGGGACTTTCTGGCTTCCTGTAGAAGAAGGTCTCTTGCCTTCTGGTGGAGAAAGTGGACCAAAACGTCCTTTGGTTGATCAGAGTTCAGGGGACCTCCCAAGGCTCTATGAGCTCTCTCGATTTCCCAAGCTGACTCTGGGCGCGTCGGTAAGATGGACTAAATAGTTGTTTGCAGGTATAGCAAAAGATTAGTTACCGCTTTAGGGATGCCATGGAAGCGAACATTGAATCGTCTCGAGCGGTTCTCCAGATTTTCTAGCTTGGCTTCAAGGGTGGAAATTTGCAATGAGTGTTGGTCAATCACCTGCCTATCAGAAGATTGTGACTCAATGATTTGATCTGTTAGGTTTTCCAGGTGGTTGGTGCGTTGACCCAAGTCTTGGATTTCCTGCTTGATTTCCCTGACTGCCGTGGATAGGCGAGCTTGTAAGAGAGCATCTATTCTTGCCACTGTTGCATCTGTCAAGTCCACATGTGGAGGGCAATCCGGGGTATCCTCGATGTCCGAGCTGTCTGAAGAGGTGGGGTCTGGCTGTGGAGATGGAGCCGGTGGAGGGGCTTGTGTTTGAAAGTGATCCCTAGTTCCTCTAGATTGCTGGGTTTTCTTGCTAGATTTCCCCATGATGGATAGGAAGATAGTGTTTTCAGCGGGTAAAGCTGAGGCACGAAAATGTGAGAGGACACTGTCTAGGCTGACAATCGGGAGGTACAGGGATAGGCTTTCTTTCTGTTAACAAGTAGGGATTATATCCACTTAGCTCCCGTCCCAGTCATAACCCACCAGTAGGCTGAGTGCAAGAGGTCTCCAGTCTGGTCATATCAAGTCATTGGGCCCGGCGCCATAAGGTACACTTATAGTGCTATTCAGGCATTATGATAGGAAGACTTGGCTGGTGAGAAAGCGTGGGTAGAAAAAAATCTTGTCCCATGAGATAGCTGAGAGGAGCAGGCAATGACGAGGGGTGCAGGGAGTGGTTAACTGAAAGGCCTTATAGCTCTCAGTCAATGTTGTATGGAGCTGCAAATACTTTGTAGGCCCACCAGATGGCAGTGTGGTGTAGTTTTATTGTTGTAGGTCTGAATTTGCAGTCCTGAAATTTGCCCACTAGATGGAGCTGTGCAGATTTATTAAGTGAGCTATTTCTATCAAGTTGTTGTGTTCAGACCTTTGTCCAAAACATGTTGGGTGTGCCACCCTAGGTTGTGCCGTCCACCCCAGAGCAAGTCTTCCAGCCCTTGGAGTAATTCCCAGCCACTATGTTTGATAAAAGACAGTTCTGGCAAGAATGTACTGTAGAGATAACAGATCACAATGGATTTTCTTTGGGGCTCATAGTCCTGGAATGCTGTAAATCACCAGATACAATAGATTAGGGCTTTCCTTTAACCCCTGAGGGGCTGGCTTGTTGTGTAACAGCTTTCTGTACCCTGCTTCTAGGCTTTTAACACTGTGCAGGCACTTGGGTTGAAAGTGTTAGGTACCCCTTAGTTGTTCATCACTTTAGCTCTTAGCATCCCTAGATTAGAGGGTATCCGTGCAAGCATGTTAGCTTTTGTTTCTTGCCTTTGTCAATATAAAAGTGTGGGCAGACTTTGACTCCAAGCTCTTTAGGCTTCACTCTAGAATCGGAGGTCTGGGAGGTGTATGGGGCCCCTGAATTGGAAGGTCTGATAAGGTCTGATAAGGGGGTGATAATCTGGGACCTTATAAAGCAGAAATAGTCTGCATTGATTTTTCACAGTCTCCCACATAAAAGGCATAGCTTATATCCGTATTATATGAGATATAAACTGCTGGGTCTTTTTTTTTTATTTACATAATTCACAATTATACAGTTTATTGTGAGTACAATCCAGATTTTATTCTATATCTACAAATTGTTACACAGAAAATATCTCCAATAGTGTAAGGCATCTAGATTAGAGCTGTATAGGTTTGATCCAGACAAGCAATTTTGGTGTTTACCAACCTTAAGTATGGATGGTGTTTATCAGAGTCTCCTTTGTTCTGGTTCAGACGCAAATCTCAGAAGAAAAATTTCCAAACTTGATTTTTAAAACCAGCTGGGTCCTCCTGTGCACAATCCTGGTTAAATATGTTGATTTGGTGATAGATAAGTTACTTTATATATATTTTCATGCTTTTTAAAGCCTTATTGCTGGGAGCTATGTTGTTTTGCTTCCTCTCTGTTTGCTGCTAGCCACACACCCCCAATAAAGTATTAGTTTAAGGATGTGCATACTTATGCAACCATATTATTTTATTTTTCTTCCCTCTACCTAAAAGATTTCAGTTTGTTTTTCAATTGAGTTGTACAGTTTATAGGTCACATTAAAGGTGGAAACATTTCTGAAATGAATTATCTTTGTCTAATTTTTTTACAGCACAGAAACCTGACATTTTAACAGGTGTGTGTATACTTTTTATATCCACTGTATCTTTTGATAAAGTTTATTGTAGTTTTTAACAATTGTTTCTCTTAGGTTTGAAAAAATATATATATCTAAGTGAGTAATTTTATTTGTGTGCCAATAAGAGCCAAGGCTTCAGATTTTGTAATATTAACTTTGTGGTCTGAAACTATACTATATAAATCCCAAATTTCCTGAAGCACTCTCAAAGAATGCGCAGGGTTGGTTAACCACAAAACCGTGTCATCAGCAAAGAGAACTGCTTTGTGTTCCTGATTGTTTATGTTTAGAACCTTAATACTCACTGATGACCTAATGGCTTCCACCAATTGTTCCAGCATCATGGCAAACAAAAGCAGAGAAAGGGGACAACCCTGCCTCGTGCCATTAGTCATTTGAAAGGCCTTAGAGCTACATCCCGTGACCACTATCGAATCGGTGGGGTTGGAGTACAAAGCTCCGATAGCCATCCTGCCAAATTATCCCAAGACAAATTTCTCCAGGGTCTGATGCATATACCTCCAGCTCAGGCGGTCAAACGCTTTTTCTGCATCAAGGGAGAGGAGAACTGTAGGAATCCCTCTTATCTTAGAAAAGGAGATCAAATTTAGCAATCTCCTACAATTCTCCTCTCCATGTCTGCCCACCACGAAGCCTGTTTGATCCGTGGAGATTAAGTTCTTAATTACAAGATTTAACCTGGAGGCCAAAATTTTGGCATAGATTTTTACATCTGAATTCAGCAAAGAAATGGGTCTATAATTTCTACATTCCTTTACATTTTGTTCAGGTTTAGGAATAGTTATAATATTAGCAGACAACATTTCTGCTGTAGCTGAGCCAGTTTCTTTGATTTCGTTAAACATATCTCTCATGTGCTCGGCAATCTCTGTTATACATATCTTGTAAAATTGGTTGCTGAAGCCATCCGGGACAGGGGCTGTATATAACTTTAGGTTTTTAACCACCAAGGCAATCTCATCTACTGTTATTGCTCTATTTAATGCTTCAAGTTGTACACTAGAGATTCTAGGGAGTTTCAACTGTTCCAAAAAATTCTCAATTATGATTGATGAAGTAACTTCCCCAGCTCTTCCCTGATTATAATTGTAAAGTTTGTAGGAATAGTCCTCAAAAAGTTCTTATTTTCTATTGGTTCCTTAAACTGTGTCTCATCCTTAACGCAAGTGAAATGCCTAGTTTGGTGTAATATTACGAGTGAAAAACGTTACTTACAAGATAGGATTTACGGATTTTGGGTGAGATCAGTAATATTGCAAGTGAACTGCATTGATTAAACATGTAATGTTGCTGCAAAAAGCTCCCACAGTCAAAATTATGCTTCAAACCTGTTAACTTGTCTCAAATTGAATAGGGCTCTAAGTCTTTATATTATGAAAGATAACAGTGTGATCAGGGCAGATGCATAGGGTGAAGCTGTGAGTAGTCTATGTAGGGGCTACATTGCCAATATTCCTTGTAAATATACATTTTATTGTGTATATGTGTGTGTATACACATTTCTGCAAACCTATTATCAATTTCTCTTGAAGAGATATGTAAGCATATTAAAATTAGCAGATTAATTTATGCCCTCTTCTCCCAGAGGCTATCAGGTACATTACATTTGTTAAATGTGTTATCTCTCACACAAGCCTGCAGTTACTATCAAAATCTAAGTTAAATAACTTATAACATACATAACAATTGTAACTGCTGGCTCTGGCCTAGATCACACACTTTTCTGCAGGTAAATTTAAAAGGATTTAAAAATTATTTGGAGAAACAGATCCTGCCACTAAGATTGCTACTAGTAGTGTGTTTTACAGTTTGTTTATACAAGAACAAAATCCCAAATAAGTTGTACAAGATAAAAGCCAATTGTTTGTGATTTATGTGATAAACTAACAACATTAAGCTGTGTAAACCATGTACAAACATTTTTTTTGGTGCTTATTATACATAGCTTTCTCTGGACTGGATCATGGATGTATTTTTCTATATCTAAAAGTGGAGGGAGGAATGGAGGAGAAGTGAACAGGGAGGGGTCAGTAGATAATTGGATACAATTGAAATTGACAGCATACCTCTTCCCCCTAACCCACTAAAGTATAAGGGGAAATATGTTTGTATGGAAATATGTTTGCATAGTTCATAGAAGTGTGTGCGCTATAATATGGTTGGTATCAATCACTTGAAAGTGGGTGTAGAGAAGAAGGAGAAACAAGAGAGAGAGGAATGTGGAATGGAGGCGAGGGAAGAGAATGTGGTGATTGAAATGCAGAAGGAGAAAAGGGTATAAATAAAGTTTAATAATAAAGCATTGGCATATTTAGGTTTTATGCTGCCCTAGACCATTCACATATGTATCCCCCACACCCATTTGCAGCTCCTCCTTTCCCTTTTCTACATCTCAAATCATAATTTTATGTATATATAAGGTAATATATGTAATATATTACATACATATTACATGTATATACAAGGTAAGACTAAAGCCTTTCACCTCAAATGACCCCTATCAGATCTCTAACCTCTCCCACTAAACAAAAAAACTTGCACTCCTTCCTACCTAAGCAAACTTTCACTTTCTTCTTGACCCTTGCTATTCCTTATCAGTTACTCTTCCCCAGGTCTCTGCCTCTTCCATTCCCTTCAGATAGCAAGAAGTGAGTTTCCAATCTTGTAGGGTGCTTTGGAAAAAAGCACTTTCTGCAAAGATTTTAAGCTCAAAACAGAGCCAGACATTTTCTGCAGTCTGTTAATATTGTATTTTTCCATGTTCTCTTCTCCTGTATAGCATTACGGAATATGTTGGCGTGTTACAAATAAAAGTTATTATTATTATTATTATTATTATAAGGTGTGTTAGGAAGTGTCAAGTACATTTACAGACATAAATATCACTGCATATGTGTTTAGAAATTCTGTGCATGTACAACCATAATCAAATGTACTGTACTGCATCTTCAGCCAGCCTGCTGCCCCAGACAAGGTGCGGCCCTAGGCATGGGTCTGATGGGGCTAGGCAGAAGCACACCCCTGTAATCGAAGGAAATAAGAACAGGAGGATTGGAGAGGAGATTACATCTAGTAAAAGATGGAGATTCGGAGAGAACATATCCTACTAGTCTTTAACAAATTAATATACATGCAAAAATAATTTTGCATTCAGATTTATGATTTCAGCATCTTTAGTGGAATAAATTACTATGTTATTACATTATGATTATCATTGTTCATCACATAATAGTTCTCAAACTATGAATCGTCGACATGCTTGCGGGCAGGACTTAAGCACAAATGAGTGCCAAAGGCACTCCTGCAAGCCTTGCGAAGCGAGGTGAGCCGTTGCATTGAAAAACGTGGGACTTAGCCTTCAAGCAATTAGGAAACGCAGGATTGCCTTAGGCTGCAAGCAGTTAAAGAACGTGGGACTTAAAAAAAAAAATGCGAGGTGCGGAACTTAGAAAAAAAAATACGAGGTCTGGGACGTCTGGGAGTGAGGTTCCACGCAAATTCAAGACTAATTTGGCGAGTTTCGGCACTCGAAAATCAGCTAAGCAAGAAAAAAATTTGCGGCTGAAAAAAATGAAAATGACGCTACACGACCCTGAACGGCGCAGAACACCGCCAGAAGCGTACAACTTACACAGGAACGTACGAGGTACAAAATACACTATTAGAAAGGACGGAAACTGCTTGCGAGCCGCTCAACACATAGACAATTGCCACCATTTTACAACACTAACTTGCAACTAATAACGTTACGAATCTAAAATGGCGCTTTGCACGACCAAACCAACGGTTTGGCTTTGCGCACGCATCCTATTTATACTGCACAATTGGCACATTGCTGACACTTTCTCATCAGGGCAGCAACAGTCCAACTGTACATTGTATGCTGCAGGAAAATCAAAAGAGATTGTTAGCTCTTCAGGATATTGATTGCTGGATATATTCATTACAAATAGGTAAAGTATATTAATTTCTTAAGTAATTAATTATTATTAAAAAATATATATATAAAAAGAATACGCGAACAAGCATATTTTACACTGCCGTTACTTTATGAATACATTAATGCCTCTCTTCCTAATACATTTGTTCATTCAGAATTAATTATTAATGTATATTCATTTAATAAGTATCAATTAGTAATGTAAAATAAAAATGTATACTTTCCACTGCACAAAAAAAAAATTGACACTGCAGTTATATATATAGCGCAGAAGGTGCTCAGAGGAGCAAAAGTACACAAGGAGAGATGCTCGCAATGAGCGCCGAAGGTGCTCCGAGGAGCAAAAGTACACAAGGAGAGATGCTCGCAATGAGTGCCGAAGGTGCTCAGAGAAGCAAAAGTACACAAGGAGAGATGCTCGCAATGAGTGCCGAAGGTGCTCAGAGAAGCAAAAGTACACAAGAAGAGATGCTCGCAATGAGCGCCAAAGGTGCTCAGAGGAGCAAAAGTACACGAGATGAGAGGCTCGCAATGAGCGCAGAAGGCCCTCCGAGTAGCAAAAGCTTTACATTGTGTGGCAGACAGCATTGCCATGGCTTCAAATGTTATTGCTCCATCATTTTTGACTGGCAAGTCGCTAGTTACAAATAAATGATAATAATAATAATGATAATTCATATAAACAATAATGAATAAAAAAATGGGTAATAAGTGTTTTTCTAAAAAGTGAGTTTGAGCCAGGTTTGTACTCCCTAATATATTGCAGTTAGCATGTTTACACTTACTCAGTACTTATTCTATATCTATCAGATCTGATAGGAACCTCAGCTGCATGATGAGTAAGAAAAGGCTTTATATACTGTGGAGGCGGAGCCTTCTCCATAGACCGTACCAAGTGGCTGCTTGTAGTGGGGGAGATGTGTGTATGTCCTTACTCATTACGACTCCCATGTGATGATGTAGTGTGTATGGTCCATACAGAGCTGCACATGACACTGTCACCCCCTGCATGACACTAGCTCAGGGCGCTGTGTCTTCTCTGTCACTCATAGCTCAGTCCTCTTTCACACATCTCACCCCAGCAGCATCTTCTTCCTTATAACTGTGTTTTCCGGCCTGAATGGAGTCTTAGTGTTCCTTGTAACTGTCACGATGAGTCGGATTTATCACAATATAGCTCTGCAGAACAAGCCCGTGCACGATGAGAGGCTGGGCAAGCCCTGGGAGCCGGCTGCTTTCCAGGGGTATGATTGTAAAGGGCAATGGGGAGGCAAATACAGTGCATGTTGTTTATAGGGTTAATTACCAAGCCAGGATACAGGATGCCATTTATACCTTATAGGTGCAGGTTTGTGCAAAGTATCACAAAGGAGAGCTGAGCTGTACATATACAATACCTGGTTGTTAACCTCATTAAGAGATACCAGTTGATTGCATCATTCTGTAACACAAAACTGTAAGCTCCATAGAACATCATGGAGGTAGTGCATGTTATTATATGCATGCCTCCCTTGTTATATGTTACCTGTATTGCATGGCAATTGTGTAAAGCAGTGCTGTGGTTATATACAATTATATGTACATACACAGCTATATAGCAGATCAGCAGGGAGCACATACATGACACATACAGACTCTTCCTCACATCTCTCAGAAGTACATACAACACATTAGGAGACATCTGCTGTGAGCAATGGGTTAACCTGTCTGCTCTATCTGCTAATGCATTTTCCACTGTAGATCTTATATACCTACCTATAGAAAGGTGTCCCCAGCTGTCTGAAATTCTAAGAGCTACTTGAGACTTCTTCACTAATGGATGAAGTGTTCTTTGCCCTTTAGTGCAGTAATGCAATCATTACATGGATACAAGACTCTTAGTTACAGTATCAAATAGGCATATTGGTAGCTAACCACCAAATACATTATTTTATTAAGACAAAATGTCAAATGTAGTGGTAAAACATGTCAAAATCCTTCAAAAGTGCAAGTTACATGTAACATAATAAATACCCTTTTAGCCAAGTTAAAAAAAAATCTGAATTAATATTATAAATGTCCCTCTGCTCGCCTCTACCTTCTCACGTTGTTTATTGTTTGTTAGGTGGACTGACAGCAAGTTGTGAATCTCAATATTGCACACTATGATGCACACAGTGCAGTCCATAACGTCCTATTGGTCCATATGATCATCTGCACATCTTCTAGTGCCGGAGTTAGCGCATGTGGACCAATGTAGTATACAATAGAAGATGCAATGTAGAGATTCACAGCATGCCAAACTCATACAGTAAAATGGTAGTAATAATTCATAACTGTATATAATTGGGCTAATATAACTTTAATTATACTATGATGACATTTATATACATTTTTCTGGACCTTTAATCTGCAAAATCTGCACTAATTTGGTGTGACACATAACTCCCCCCTCCACCCCCAATGCTGAGGTACTGTAAGATATCAGATACAATTATCCTCACTGCAGTCCGTCATGATAATATCCATCAGACTCATGCTTTCCTACAACCGCCCCCTATTATGCTTCAGAACTAAAATGATAGTCTTGTTCCTAAGTTACAGTGTATCATATCTCCTTACCTTTCCTCTTGTGTCTTCTACTCTCATTCTTGCTTACTGGACTTGGCATTATCTGCGCTATTTATGCAAACTTTCTCCAATTTTCAGAGAATCCAGTCATATTCACTTATAATATTTGTCTCCAGTCTACTTGCAATCATGTACTTCCCATATTATATCACCTTGGGACTAGAACGTTTTGTGCTTTGTAGTCCTGTCACCTTTCCACCTCCATCAATCATATATCAATACTAATATCTTATTAGCAATGATCTCAACTCTTTTCGTAATGCTGTATGTATGTGTGTATATATATATATATATATTTATTAATATATGGTGGGCAAAAGAGCGATAGAAGCCCTCCACCGTACAGTAGTACAGTAAATAAAAAGTACATCTGTGTTCACATTTGAATGTCTAAAACAAGTTAAAAAACCTGCTTCCAGCTCAGAATTCCAAGAAATACAGTTATTACACTGCATTCTGGGAAGCTGAGCTTGGACATGCAAATGTGCCCACAAATGCCTCATTCTTAATCCATAGCCCATTTTAAACATGGCTTCCTTTTAAGCTTATGCATGCTGTATTACACAGCTTTAATGCAAAGCCAAGGTTGGAATAAACACAGGCTGAGTATCCAATCCATGTACAGCTGTTTCAAGCTTACTGGCTATCATCAGCATGGAGCGGGATCTCAGCCTGTGTTGTGGAAATTATGAGTAGGTAGTTCACCACAGCAATCATTTATAATATGGTGGGCAAAAGAGCGATAGAAGCCCTCCACCGTACAGTAGTACAGTAAATAAGTAGTACATCTGTGTTCACATTTGAATGTCTAAAATAAGATGCATAAAAGCTGTGTAATACAGCAGGAATAAGCTTAAAGGAAGCCATGTTTAAAATGGTCTATGGATTGAAGAGCGAGACATTTGTGGACACATTTGCACGTCCTTGCTCAGCTTCCCAGAATGCAGTGTAATAACTGTTTTTCTCGGAATTCTGAGCTGGGAACAGTTTTATTAACTTGTTTTAGACATTCAAATGTGAACACAAATTTATTAGATTTATATAGAAAACGAATAATACATTAATAAGCCCATTTGCATGTCTAAAAGGCGGGGACATGCAAATGAGAATACAATATACCTCACTCTTTTAATCCAAAAATAGCAACTTTATACATTGCTCCCTTAAAGCATATGCCCGCTGTATTAAACAGTTTTTAAGCAAAGCATCGGGTTGGATTTTACAAAAACCAAGAATCACTCATATACAGGCCTGTTTCAAGCTTTTGGCTATCATCAGTATGAGGTAGATTCTGGTTTGTGCAAAAGATTATATTAGATTTATATATATATATGTTATCCTCGTGATCTGTCCATAGTGTCCATAGTTTTTTTTTTTTTTTTATATTATTGAAAGATATGTTTGATTCTCTTTTAATATATGATAATAAGCTTCTTTTTAAATAAATGGATTAACTTAGGAGAAACTATAAAACAATGACATTTATCCTGCTTCACTTGTAATGGTTGTGCTTCATTTCATCTTCATTGTGAAAACATCACATGTGTATCAAGAAAGTCTGCATTGTAAGACACAGTGCAATTTTCTTTCTTACAGGCCCGGTAGTATTGAGACAGTCTATCACCTGGTATCTGGTATTGCTCCTCATAATGCTATTTTATAATTCACTGTATGCACTGAGTACAGATAAAAGCCAAACATATACACATCAGTATGTAAATGATAATAGCAAGTTTATCTCTCCTTAGTGGACAGGGGTTCCTCTTGGAGGGAATGCTTGTGGATTTCTCACGCCATGCTATCACAGACACTAAAGGAAAGAAGGTAAGAAACTGTGGCAGAATGACCTGATTTCTGAATGACCTACCTCAATCTGTGACTGTACCAAAGTATAATTGTGTGATGCCGCAGAGGTATATTTAGAGCACACAATAATACACCAAAACTACAAAAACAACAACATTCATGTACTGAGCATTGAGCAATTACTTAGAGTGGTTTTACTTTAATAAATAAAAGGAAGGATCAAATGAAAAACACAAAATATCACTTTATTTACATCATGTGAAACGAAAATATAAAAGCAAGAGTTGTTAGGTTGCTGGAGTACCTAAAATAAACCTGTCAGAACATTAGCAGAATGTACCTTAGAGAGAAGGTGCTTGGTGCCTCCAAAAATAAGAAGTGCAAATATTTATATCACAACGTGAAAAGGGTTATACATGAGATGTATGATAGGAGTGAAAAAATAAAGAAGATAACACTCTCATTTATTGCACTACTTAGACTTGTGGGGGTGCAGCTTCCCAAGTGCTGTGTCCAAATTTTCTTAGTTTTATTCTATTTACAACATGAGCAATGGTTCCTGATAGACATTGTGTGACCATATTATTACCTTATACCAATGCATTGATCTGATGATTGTGACCCGTGTACAATGAGATTGAAGATACCTCACTCATATTCTTTTTCCCTGAACACCAGGAACGATGGTACATTATCTACTTAAAACCTAACAGAATCCACCGCAGAAAGTTTGATAATAAAGGAAATGAAATTGAACCCAACTTTAGCGACACCAAGAAAGTGAATACGGGCTTCCTCATGTCTTCTTTCAGTATGTATCACAATTAAATTAAAAATGGTCAGCATGTTATTAGCCTAAAGGGATTCATTTCTTACATTTAATCCCATAACAACTCGTGTTTCTTTTGTCCTACATTACATTTCCCTCCTGTATTACAAGCAGATTTATTCTAAGTCTTTTCTCTGTGGTTACCAAAGAAGGACATTTATATTGTTAATCATTGATCGCTCATTATTCTACATTAAAATGACGCTGTTCAAGATTATTCTAATAAGGACACATTTCCTGAAAAGTAATCATGGTAAAAGTTAATTATGTGTCTAGGTCTCTAGAGACACACTGGAAGATTCATTGTGTCTCTAATCACCTTTTCTTCCAGACTCCTCCACATTGTGATTCTGCTTATTATCACTGACATTAGGGGCTTGCTAAATACTGCAATAAATACATCGCCTACATAATGCAACTTGCATAGTGATTCCTCTATAATGTAGAGACTGTAATCCAATCCTATATGAAAAAAGAAGAGTCTTTATAGACAACTTACATTAAAGGGACACAGGGCCAAATAGTTTTCTCTTCCTCTTGTACAGATCTGATAGTGCAGCAGAAAGTATATGTACATTGATAAGTTTGTGATTTATTATTATACATTGGAATGCTCAGCTGGTTAAAGGACCATCCTAGTTTAAGACAAACTTAAAGTATGTAACAAATGGTATTCGTGGTTGTGTAAGCCATGAGCCTAAAAGCATTTAAAAAAGAAAAAATTCTTCTATCTAGTGTCTGAGAGAGGACATAATTGTTGTCCTTCCTATCCAGTGCTTGAGGGGTCAGGTATAGCAGGATGATAACTATGAGTGCATATGCTGCTGAGCTTGTACAGGGAAAGAGGACTGCGTCAAATGCTGATAGTTGAACTCGCCAACAAATGCACAACTTTCTGTCTCTCGCCCTGCATCACTGAATGGAAAAGGATTTCGTAGTTCTCAGGCTCCGGGCTTGCAAACCGTGTACTAAAGGTCCATTATTGGAGCCTCTAGGCACAAACAGTTTGCCAATAAGATTTTCACTGATGGCTTACACATGCTAATGTTTTTTTTTTGTTTGTTTTTTACATAGGACTCCCTAAATATTCTTTTAAATGCACAACAGAAAATTTTGGAGGAGAATTTCTTTTAAAGAATTAAAATAAAATGGACCTGAAAAATACCCCAATTTCTTACCTTGTATATAAGATTTTTATTTTTTATTTTGTAGAAGTAGTTTTTTTGCATTGAAAATAATGATGTACTGATAAGAAACTCCAAAACGCTGATTAGCAAAGTAATTATTTTCTAGCATTGTATATTAAAACAAACAAAGTTAGGAAACATTGGCAATTGATCGATTTAGCTGAGTTTGCTTTGCTATGTGCATTCAAAAAAGCTGCTAGTTTTTCAAAGTAGCTTGAATTTACAATCATACTTCATTCAAACGTACAATGTGGTCCCATATTTCAGTGCACTATTTTCAAGAACTAGAACTGATAATGCACAAAATGTTTTCCGAACGTTAAAAACAAAAACCAGGCTTGGCCATCTACATTATTGTCTTGTCTACCAAAAATCAGTCTCCTCTTCTAAGGCTCCTTTCTGCTTGAAGGGCGAATAAGCAAACTCCGTTTTCTATGGTTTAAAAGAGCAAAATGTAATTCCCTGTGTAGCAATGGTCTAATGATACATAATGAATGGTAAAAAATAAGAAATAATTTTTTATATATATTGTTTAACCCATACATTCCAAAAAGTTATCAATACGTTAAATAGTAGCATACTGCTCATAGTGCTTGAAGTAAGGATTTATGCGGTAGGGTTGCATGTTTGCAGTTGACCACATGTATATTGTTTGTGCAACAGAGGTAGAACCCAAAGGTGAAAGTGACAGGATTTCTGAAGAAGAGTTGAAGATTTTAGTGAACAAAGCTGAATTAACGAAGATCAGTGAACGACTCACACCCAGTGATACAGTGGGCTTCTGGCTAGCAGAAGCTGAGATTGAGAAGACTGATTTGGAGGTGGGAGAACAGCTGCGAGTGAAGACCTTGGGAGATGGACCATTTCTTTGTAAGTAAGCTTATAAAATACTGTTATAGAGAAAACTTTGCATTGTGAATTACCGTAAATAGTTCATTTTGTCTTCTAAGTTACTGGCTTTTGTTTGACACTTTAAATCCACTGAATTCACCAAAAACTGCCGAGCATCAGAAGACAGAGACTTTAAAATAACAAATCATGTTCAAAGTTGTTTACAAGTTTAACCTTCTAAGTGGCTCCTAGCATGATCACTTTACACTGGCTAAGACGAACTAGACACATTTTCCCCTTCACTTTACTTTTGTGATTTGTGTCATAATGAGGCTGCCTCTGGGATTAGTCATCAGTTAGAACAAAATGATCACTAGCCAGTAGCTTCTATGAAGTAGCGCTGACAGGCTCTGCAGAAGGTTGTGCACAGCTGCTCTACACTATCTGGAATATGTTTATATGTGTCTATATTTACTATTTATTTACTGTACTACTGGACTGAGTAGGGCTTCTATTGCTCTTTTGCCCACCATAAGCTAGGAACCGGCCACACACAGATGAGAGGCAATAACCTTGAAACAGCTGTATGTGGGTAGGTTTCCTGGCTTGTGTATAATCCATCCTGAGCTTTGCTTAAAGCTGTGTAATGCAACAGGCATTTTTTTACAAGAGTGAAGCCTTTGTGGGCACATTTGCATGTCCCTGCACAGGTTCCCAGAATGCAGTGTAATAACTGTATTTCTCAGAATTCTGATTAGGAAATATGTTTTTTAACTTATTTTAGACAATCAAATGTGAACACAAATGTACTATTTATTTACTATACATATTATACTGAAGCAATTTAGTGATATCCTAGGGGAGATCTTATGCAGCCTAGAAAGTGTTGAATAAGATCTGTGCAGATATTTAGTGATGTCAAATATGCTTTAGTTTACGTACTTTATCAATAGTTAGTGTAGTTCTGGGTGTTGTATGGAACGAAAAATGTAAAAATTTCATTGTTTGGCTTGATATGGTATGTTGGTTATATTTTATTTGTTGGTCATCATTTTCTTTTCTGTAAAGTAATGCATATTCCTCAATAGGCCTTCCTTGTTGAATTCACCTTTGTAACATTTTAAAGACCCCATTTAGAAGCTAGAAAATGAAAGTCACCAGCCTACTGTTTATGGCATCTAACTTGGATTGACAGTTATTTTCTATAGTGGCTCATAAAATAAATAGAAAATTAAGGTTGCATGACTGAGCTGGTCTTTTATTAGTTGGAAATTAGCTGATTAACCTACTGTCCTCTTCAGCTTCCTTAGCTAAGGTTGATGGTGGTACAGTCACTAAGTGTAACTTTGCTGGAGATGCCCAGACTGGAGCTTCATGGACAGACAACATCATGACCAAGAAATCACAAGGCAGTGCACAGACCTTCGAGCCTCGGGGGCAAGGAGATGGAGCAGAGGATGATGAATGGGTATGAGTACCACACATGCCATATAGAACTTTAGTCTGTTTTATGACCTACACAGTCATTGGAGTATACCTCACACTTTTCCATAATAATTCTGGATAAAAATGTAGATGGTACAATAATAATTTCCCATCACCACCCTAGCTATTTAATGGGAGCTTTTAAGTAAATATGGACATGATAGTTTGACATTAAAACTTTGTTTAAAACATGCAATATTTAATAGTCTGTACAAAAAAAAAAAAAACTCAATTTACAGACCTTGCCTGGTATTTTGGGGCTGGGTCACAAGTGGCTAAAAGAGGTTGCTCTCAGGGTGGGTTAATATGTCCATAGAACTAACCTATCAAGGTTAGTTCGTTTTCTGATTGAGCACCTCTATTTTTGTTTTGTTTATTCAAATGACCCTTAGGGCTTAGTCTCTCTAAGGGTGATAGTGGACTCTAGATGTGGACTCCTTGCTCTCTGTGCCTTAGGGAGTGCAGCTACACTCCACTGATGAAGCCCAGGAGTGGATGAAATGTACATCTGGGGTTTGCCGTTTCTCTAATTCACGCTAGAGATACCTGGTATTTCAGGGCTGGATTATTCTATTGGGTGAGAGCAGACTGATACAGGATATTTCTCTCTGTGAAGGGCACAAGTGAACTGAAAGAGGTTGCTCCCATAGAACTAACCAATTAATGTTAATTCATTCTCTGGTTGAGTACCCCTATTTTGGCTTTTTGTAAATTTACAGACAACGGTAAAATACAAAAAAGGCCATTTCTCTTGCATTAAGAAAAATATTTTCCAAATTGTCAGTCAAATTTGTTGAGCTTTCTTGGTACTTCATCATAATTTGTCACTTGTTGCAACAAGGCTATTTTAAGGAACGTGGAACACAATTCTTTTTTCACGCATTTAACAGAGCATGTGTTAAACATTAACAAAGTTGTGTTTTGCATGAAAATAATACTAAGTAAAACCTGTTTAAACTTCATTGAAGCCAACAGGAAATGCACAGAGCATAGGTATGTCTGTAGATTTCATTGGCGGACAAGTATGATTCATACATGTATTTTGCAGCTCATTGGATGACTGGGCAAGCCCTCAACTCCGTTAAACATTTGAATCCGAATTGTTCTGCTTTGAGAGCTTCATTTGCAAAAAGTTAGAGTTTCAAATCCCTCTTTTGGATACAACAAAAAATGCTTGAAGTGTATACCCTTACAAAATACTACAGTTGCAGTTATTTTTTTAAATTAACATTTAACTGTTCTACACACATATTAATATTCCCTTTTTCCGAATGCTAATTAGTTTGTCAGAGTACAAAACCACACCAGTTGGTTGCAGCTGACAAGTTTAAAATCAAAATTCATCAGGAGTAGATCGGACAGTGAGATTTAAAGTCGTCTGTCTTAAATGCACTCTAGCCAAATTACATGTCTTTTTAACCAGTACCATGTTAGGAAATCTGTCTCCAATTACTTGTTAAATACCATTACCCATGATCAGTTCTATTTATTTAAAGAAGTTCCACCTAAATTGCTGTTATATTTGAAGTTCTATACTCGTTTTCCTTCATGTAAGTTTAAACATTTTAGCATTTGCCTTGAGTTGATACAAGCTCTCTATATGTGAGTTGTTGAACTGTATATGAATTGAACTGGCACAGTTTGGAACTGCAGCTGTAGTTTTAATTGACTCTTGACCTTTTCACACAATCAAATCAAAATGCTGAGATTTCGAAGTGTCAATGACAGAAGAGCTTTACTTCTAATGCAGTTTCTTCTCTCCACAAACATAGAGCAAGTTTTACATATTTAATCGTCTCTATGTGTGATCTTTAATATAAAATAATTTTAGATGGAGAGGGAGAATCACTGCTTGCAAAACTGTCTGAAACTGTGGATGACCTCAATATATTTCGTACACACTGGATCTTATCTTTAGGCTTATTGTATAATGCAATGTCCTAGTACCACAAACTGTCAATAAATATTGTTTGTGGTATATGCACAATGCAGTGCCTTTCATAGGAAGCAGCTTGTAGATGATACTATTCTTTGCGCACAGAGTCATTATATCATCGGTTGGGTTAGTGTCACCCTGTAAGGTCATATCTAATCATTTCATATCTTTCCTTCTCTTATCATTGTGTCTTGCTTTGTGCCTGATTGTTCTTTTACTCTTTTTCTAGGATGACTAAGAAGAGCGAGCGGCAGCCACACAAATTTCATTTCCTACTCTGATTTATACAGTTTCTAATGAACAGACAAGAGACTCAGGATCTGCCAACCATTCCCTTTCTCAAACTAGCAACATCAGCAGCTACTATATATAAGCCAAGACCATAAAAGCATTTGAAAAATAATAATTACAATTTAGCAGATGTCATGGCTTCTTCCATTTTAGACAGTCTGCCTGTACCCTGAGGGTGGGAGTTATCCAACTGTGGATTGCTCTCTAAAAACTATATTGCCAAGTGCCACTTTGTATTGGTAGTTATTTAAAAGAGCTGAGCCGAGGTGTTATCTGAAAAGATGGTTCCCCACATTCATCGCTAGTATCTAGTCCTATTAGAAAAAATGGCAAAATGTCTGACGCCATAAAAGCAAAATTGAAAATAAAAGTTAATCATTAAAGACTGTATTTATTTAAACTTGTTTAAAATATTCACCTATTAACATTCAATTTCTCCATAAGAGCAAATTGTAAATCTGACAGCCAGTATAAATGGATGAAACTGAGAAATATAATCTGTTGCTTAAAAATAATTGCATTTTAGACAAATAAGGTCATAACAACATATGTTTCTTAAAAATATAAATGACAGCTGTAGCGAGCTTCCAAATATGTTGTAAATGTAATGTTTAATATTGTGTTGCTGTATAAAAACAAGATCACTGTAGACAATGTTTTTATGCTGTATTAATGGCAGAATTTCATACATATATTTACTGCCCATTATTTGGCCATTTTGAGTTCCCTAACTGTTCAAGGGGTATAAACATTGCTGCTTATATCAATATGATTTGCTTTCTATGTGAAGACTGTCCTTTTTCCTCCTGCAAGTAAAGTGTATTCATTGATCATTTCTACTGATATGACATATTTTTATTATTATTATGTAATAAAAACACTGAAACACTTTTAGTCTTTTTCCTAAAAGCTATTTTAGATCTGCATTAACATTGGTGGTATTAAGGCTATGAATATGTGTAGAGAATGAATTCTTTAAAACTCAAATATATTGGATAAAAGCAAGGCTTGATACAGATTAAATATTCATTCTGTGTCATTACCCAGATTTTATGGTTGCAGCTAAAGTAACAATGTCATGAGGATACATTAAGGCTCGTTATTGCACACAAAATAAGATATTACCAGTGATTCAGATATAGACCAGACTCTGTTTATACTTCATAAATGGATATGATGCATTTCAGTTTCATGTATTGTCCTTGGTGGACTTAAGATCCCCTGTCCCTTTTTCTCTACAAGCTCTTATTACACATTACAGTGGTACCTCAGCTCCCGTCCGCTTCGCTTCCCCTCATATTCGGTTCTCGTCGTGTCTCGGGGGGGGAAAGCTGCTTGGAACTTGATGCTTGTTCTGAATTCGACGCGTCGGGACTGAACTCTTGGAAGTCTGTAAGAGCCAATATGTAGCCTTTGCCTATAACCGCAAACGTGCAGTCTGTCCCTGTAAGTGTCAATGTGCAGCCTCTGCCTATAAGACCCAGTTTGCAGCCTCTGCCTGTAAAACCCAATGTGCAGCCTGTGTTTACAGGAACCAAAGTGTAGTCTGTGCCTAAAAGAACCAAATTTCCAAGCAATAACCTCTCTTCTCATCCTCTACATTGCCACATTCTCATTGGGCCCTCAAGTCCTCTCAGTACAGTTAAAGTGAAGATAAATTCTATGTTATTTGATGTAATTTTTTTTATTTATGTCAGTTTAGTTTTAAGGTTTTGTATAAAAAAAACAATCAAACTAAAATTTGAAAATTCTGGAGTCCTGAACAGATTATTTCAATTTACATTGATTCCGATGGGAAATGCTTGTAGGTTCGCATCCTGTTTGGTTCTCATCCTGCCTTCTGGAACGGATTAAGGACGAGAACCGAGGTGCCACTGTATGATAACAGCAGTTACTATTTGGTTAAACTAGCCTGAAAAGGCTGTGTGTTTTGGAAAGTGATGAGCCAAGTGTATATTTGAAACAAATTACTCTTTCAGTGCATTAATGCATGCACATTTTTGCTTTTATCCACATTTGAATACTTGGTCATATGGTGGCTAGTGGTGCTCCACAAAAATTACATCTTTCTACAGTAGTAATCAATGGAACAAAGTGTCAGATACAACTCATTTCTAAAAATAAATGAATAAAGCTTAGGACTGAATGTTTATGAATGAATATTATTATACACTCTGTTGCTGTTTAGGGGAAAGCAGGTTATGCACTCAGCTCAGAATGACAAGACTTCCTACTCATGCTATGGACATAGAACTATATACAGTATTTCACATCGTAATTCATCTTAATAGGTCTCTGTCGCCCCAAAAATCAAGTTATGTTTTTTTTAGCTTATTCTTAAAGAACATGAAGAACAGCCGTTATGTTATCCATTTTTTTCTAAAGTTAATCAGTCCTGGGAAAATTTGATTCCTTCCAAACTATACATCAATTTAATTGTCTTATATTGTTAGAAACATTTGGGCGCCAAATACTTCTACCAACTCCCAGAGATGGAAATTTCTTCTATTTTATGTTACTTTATATTTTATAATAATAATAATTAGCTGTAATAATTGTACATTAATTTATATTTGTTGTGGTCTGTGCAAACTGGTTTGTAAGAACTTTCAAAACCCCAAATAAACCTACACATTTAGAAGTTGTTGTATAATACAAAAAACTTGCTTTTCATCATTGGCCGTTTTTTGCTTTATCGATGCACTGTGTTTTAAATCTATTATGCATAAAACGCTACATCCTCAGAGCACTATCCCCATTGCGAAGCATTGTGGTGTTTAGCATCATGGTGTGGGGATGTTTTCCATCAGCAGGGTCTGTTAAACCGGTCAGTATTAAGGGATTTCTACTTGAAAACCTGTTTTTATCTACAAGACACTGGCAGAGGTTTTCAATAAAGCAGGACAATAACCCTAAACACAGCTTAAGCTACATTTTTTGTCTTTCCATTATGCTATGGACTGCAGCACTGCATCAAGTTCATGTTCATTGCTTCAATTACTGCATCTATCCATCCCCTTCTTTGTGAGCCTTCAATTGTTCTCAGTATTAGAATCTTCTCTAGGGATTCATGTTTTTTTATGAAATAGACAAAGTATTTGAGCTTTAGCCTCATAATCATATCATCCAGTAAAAGCTTTTTACTTGATTTCCTGTAGTATTGATTTATTGGATCTTCTTGCAGTCCAAGAAACTCTAAGCAGTTTTCTCCAGCACCACAATTCAAAGGTGTCAATGCTACAACTCCAAGCATTCTTTATGGTTTAGCTGCCACATCTGTATGTTACATAAGCTACATTGGAGTGGTTTAAAACCAAGAACCTATGTGTCTTGGAATGGCCCAGTAAAAACCCAGACCTCAATACTACTGAAAATCTCCAGCAACAGTGGACACCATCCAGCCTCACATAGCTTGAGCCATTTTCCAGGAATAATAGACAACACTATAATTCCTCTAAAGCTAAAATCTCAACTTCAATCAAATTTTTTTCTACCTATAGTTAGATCATTATGTCACATTGATTCTCAATTTCAGCTGCCTCCACCCTAATTCCAGTTTGAACATCAATCAAATACTTGGCCAATGTTTGGCTTGGCTTCGCGAACTAAGATTTAAAGGGATGTTTTCCACATCTGCGGGGCTCTCTGGTGGTTTAGGAGGCCAATGCGGGACAGGCAGATTTGACTGCAGTGGTTGCACGGAAAGGCTTGCTCTAGTTTGAGTGCTGCAGTGACACAATTGTTCCTCCGTCTCCTTTTTGTCCTCATGATCAGCCCTGCGTGGTCTCTTGAAAGAGGAGACAACCTGGTGAATGGTACTTCTCCAGGCCTTGTGGTTTGAAGCTAAAGCCATCCATCGATGATGGTCAATGTGACAGGCATCAAGGGACTGTTTCAAGCAATCTTTGTACCTCTTCTTCGGTTCTCCTCTGTCATGTGTACTAGTGGTGAGTTCACCATATAGCACAATCTTTGAAAGACGATCACCCTCCATCCTAGAGATGTGTTTTTCCCAGCGCAACTGTGTTTTCAACAGCATGGCCTCAATGCCGAAGACTCCTGCCTGTGATCATTCCAGTGGATGTTGAGGATGGTGCAGAGGCAGTGTTGATGAAAGTGCTCAAGAAGTCATAGGTGATGGAGGAAGGGAACCCACGAGTAGGGTGGTCAACACAACCGCTCTGTACACATTGATCTTGGTGCATTTATTCAGATGCTTGTTTTTCCAAACCCTTTTATATAACCTGCCGAATGCACCATTTGCCTTTGCCCGTCTGTTGTCAATGACCTTTTCAATCTTAGCATCCGAGGAGTTGATGCAACCCAGGTAGGTGAAATGGTGGACTGTTTTCAGATCAGACTTGCAAATAGTGATGTGAGGAGGACAGTGACCTTCCCGAGGTGCGGGCTGGTGGAGAACTTCCGTCTTCTTCAAACTGATTTCTAGATCGAAGTGCTTGGATTCCTTGGCGAAGCATGATTTCAATTGCTGCATACTGTCTCCATATGGGAAACAAGGGCAGAGTCATCGGCGAAGAGAAGCTCTTGAAAGAGTAGTTCCATTGTCTTGGTGTGGGCCTTTAGTCACCTCAGGTTGAACAGACTGCCATCGGTGCAGTATCAGGTGTAGAGACCATTCTCATCATTAAGGTCTGCTGTGGCCCTTTGCAGCATTATACTGAAGAATAGCGTGAATAGGGTTGGTGGAAGGACACAGCCCTACTTCACGCCATTACTTATTGGGAAGGGCTCTATCGAGTCATTGCTGTGTCTGGCTTGTCCACGCTGGCTTTCATGTAGCTGGATGATCATGTTGAGGAACTTGGGAAGACATCCTATAATTTCCAGGATTTTACATAGACCCTGCTCAGGGTGTTGAACGCTTTGGTAAGGTCGACAAACATCATGTAAAGTCCCTTGTTCTGTTCTCTGCTTTTCTCTGCTGCCTGAGAACAAAATCCTATCAACTGCTTTTGCCTTACCATTCTTTAGTTGCTCAATAGCTTTTACAGTCTCTTCAAGAGTAGGGATTTCATCCAGTTCTGTTTTCATTTGTAGTTGTTGAATGTGACAGAGCGCTGTGACTGAAACTACGCAGTTGGCACAGAATAGTCTGAAAGTGGTCAGACCACTGGTTCAGAATCAACGCCTTGTCTGTAAGGAGTGTTTAACCATCTGCACTGAGCAATCGCCTTAGGACCAGGTGTGAAGGGCCGTACACCGCCTTCAGGGCTTCATAAAAGCCCCTGTAGTCGCTGACATCTGTGCAAAGCTGAGTTCATTCTGCAAAGTTAGTCCACCACTGGTTCTGAATCTCTCAAAGCTTTCATTGGAAGTTGCTGCACACAAGATGGAAGGCTGTTTTATTTTTAGGGCAGGATGGCTGAGTGAGATGCGCTTGATGAGTGGATCTCTTTTTCAACAGTAATTAATGGATGGCCTGGAGATTGGCCTTCACTTCAGCTGACTGGAGGTTGCCGATCTGTAACTTTTACCTTGGGGCTTCTTTGCTCTTTGGCTTGGCATTGAAGTGGAGATGAAGTTTGCAGTGTACCAGGAGGTGGTCTGTATTACATTTTGCGCTGCGCATTACTTAGGTGAGTAGAACGTCTCGAAGGTCTTGCTGGCGCATCAAAATATAGTCTATAAAATGTGAGTGCATCGACCTAGGATGCACCAGGATGTCTTAAGTCTGTCTTTCTGCTGGAAAACGGTGTTGGTGATGGTGAGTTTCTGCTCCACACAAAACACAAGCAGAGTTGCAAAGTACCCCTTGCCAAGCTTCTGAATCTTTTCCTACTTTGGCATTGAAGTCACCGAAGATGATGACCTTGTCATCTGCAAGGATGTTCTGTACGATATTGCGCATGTCAGTGTAAAACTTTTTCTGCAGGATCTGCTTGAAGAATTGGGGCATAGACACTGAAAATTGTAGCATGCTGCTTGTTCTGAAGTGGGAGACACATAAAAATGATGCAGTCGGAGTGACCCTTTGGCAGGTTATCAAGATATGGTTCCTGACCATGAAGCTGGCACCAGATAGGCATTTCTCGGTTTCTGGTCTAGTTCCTTCAGGCTTCCTTCCTCTAGGAGGCGGACTTTACTGAGGGCAGAGATGTCGATAGCCAGCCTTGATAGTTCATGGGCAACTAGAGCAAAGCGCCGTTCTGGGCAACCGCTGTGTGCCGTGTCAAGCATAGTTCTGATGATCCAACATGCAAGTTACAGTCCAAGCACACCTTGAAGATGGCTGTTGACCGCCGCTAGCCGACTAGGTGAAGTGGAGACAAGCTTTCTTTAGGACACCTTTTCTAGGCCCCTCTCCATGTGGAGCAAACAGCGCTGTCCCTAGAGAAGGCTGCTTGGTCGTTCAGGGTGCTGTAGAATTATGCCATCGTCTCCTGGGTCAGCATCAAGCGACCCATGCTCCTGAACCGCCTGCATGCAGAATTGAGACTGCAGCTTCCAGTGACATCTTCCACCTGCCGTTTCACCCCTTTTTCATCACTGCAGGGCTTGAAAATGTTGTTTGTCTAAATGTAAATATATCCCTTGAGCCTGCCAATGGAGTTTTTAGGTGAGATGCAGTGTGCGCAGTACTGGTCCCACCCTTTACACTCAGGGTTCATCTGTCATGGCCTAGCAAGCTGGGATGGTGACAATGAGATCCTTGAGTTGTAGGTGTTATATTGGAGTGTCCTTCTCCTAGATGGATTGCCTGACAGGGCTAACGAGCTGCATCTGCCCGGGTTTGAAATCAGAGTCTTCCTTCTCTTAGACTGGCTGCCAACCAAGGCTAACGGGCTCAGCCTACCCATCCGGTTATACGGCCGGATACTCAGTCCCGTCATAACGTAGCAAGCTCTGTGAAAATGGGGCAATGAGAAGGTGTTGCTACAGACGCAGTAATGTAGAAGAGACCATATGCAATGACCTCCTGACTAGCCAGCCAGTGGTCACGCAGCAATCACTACTCCGGAAAAGTAGAGACGAGTATGGCCAATACAGGTAACATATTGGGTTGCACTACTCTCCTCCACCATCAATGCTCTTTGTATAGTAGATTCTAAGCTTAAAAACAGGACCCTCTATTTGTTTGCAACGTGTTAAAACTGTTTTTGGCTTGTACATAACCCAGGTACAGCACTGCGGAATATGGGGGCACATTACAAATAAAGGAAAATAATACAAAATCCTCCTGTTTTGGGATAAAATCCTCAAGATCATCATACACATTGCCAGTACAACAATCTCTAAGCACCCAGCCACTATTATATTCTTTCCATATTGATGACGTCCCAGACACAAACCTACTCATTACACATCTTCTGAAGGCAGTATTGTGTAGGTTTTTAGTACAATGGAAATGGAGACCCATGAAGAGAAAGGGCTACAATGTGGAGAGGAAAGAGCTCCTATGTGGAGCCATAAAATAATATAATATTATAAACAAATTCCTTGTCTTTTTTGATGCATATGGATGATTTTGCTGCTGAGACATACACATGTCTTTTGCAGCTGAATCCACTTCACTCCAAGCTACACCTTTTACAAAACAAATCAATAAAAAAAAAGGCAAGGCCAATGGATGTAACATCTTAGTTCTAAACAAAACAAAGCTAAAAAAAGTCCCAAGTAAATCCTATGGATGTTTTTTTCATTAGTAGAGAGTGTATTTAAAAATATGGTGAAAAATAAGTTGATAATAGGTGATGAGACAGAAATCTCAGGGGTTTCTTATTCTGCAGGTACCATTCAGAAGCTCAGTACCTTATTCATGAAGCAACTGGCTTTTAACCAAGGTCAGTAGGGCCAGATTTTAATTTTTAACTGCATCATATATCTTTAAAGTGTCCTTGTGACAGAGTCTACCAAAAGTATTAGATAACATTTAATGTAATGATAGCTTATGGCACCTATCACATTAGGACATATGTAAATTATTATCTTGCAGTGCAAGAAACACCCACTAGAGTGTGCTCTATACCTGACAGTCCTTCTGTAAGCATTATTATGTTTGATCTTTAAAAAAAACCTCTAATAGTAGTGCAAGGACTGTAAGGCACATAACAAAATTATCAGTATTGCCAAATAGAGTATAAGACTTTAAAAAAGCTTTTTTTTTCTATTCTTCTTTTCATTCTTCTTAGAAAATTAAAATCTACAAGAATTTCAAGTATGGAATCCTTTAAAAGACCACTGTAGTTTAAGAATATGAAGACTTGTCAAGTATGTACCAAGCTAGCAATATAAGCAGTGGTGTAAGACATGGTCATGAAGCATTTTGGGGAATTTTTCAAGTATCTTTATGAGTACAGGAATCTATTTTGTGTTTGTTACATCACATTATGAGAGCTGAATGACGAAAGTGTGTTTGTAGATATCAATGGTAGGAGGGGTGGGGAGGAGTGAACAGGCAGAAGTCCAAAGCCTTTGCATTACAACTGGATAGGAGATAAATTGACACCACACCCTGTCACCTTAACATGGTCGCTGGCCCAAAAGCAGTATCAAAGGATACAACCGTAGCTTTCCCTCTCACACACACAACTTCCATCAGTGTATCATGGGTCCCTCCATAGTCCTGCAGAGGCATTTATGTTTTCTAATTAAAAATCTATCTGAATGACCCTTTCCTGCTTAATTATGCTCCTACTAAGACTCACAGTTTTAAAACATTTGTATATTTTTGTATTGTGCAGCCATCCTTTAAAACTATCAAATAAATGTTATTTAAAAATAATAAAGCAAATAAACTAACATAAAAGTTCATGGCTTTACCAGGGCCGGATTAACCTTTTTGGAGCACCTAGGCCAGTGGTGGCGAACCTATGGCACGCGTGCCACAGGTGGCACGCCGTGCCCCTTCTGTGGGCACGCGGCCATAGGTCGCCGGCAGCATGCTGGGTCTGCTCTTTGTGCGCGAGCACGGCGCCTGAGCGCGCCTGAGCACTCTCCCGTCAATGAAAGAAGGAAGGGCTGTGCTAGCGTGCGCGCGCGGCACAGGCGAGCAGACTCCTCGAGATCCGCAGGGGGAGAGGCAAGGGGAAGGTAAGAGTTGTTATGGGGTAGGGGAGAGACAAGGGAGAAGGGGGAGACAAGGGGAAGGGGAAAGAGAAGGGTGGGGGAGACAAGGGAGAAGGGGGAAGACAGTGGAGAATGGGAAAGAAGTGTGGGGGAGAGATAGAAGGGTGTGGGAGACAAGGGAGAATGGGAGAGACAAGGTTGGGTGAAACAAGGGGGTAGAGAGAGCAGGGTGGGAGAGACCAGGGGGAGAGACAAGGGTAATGGGAGACACAAGGGGAAGGGGAGAGACAAGGGGGGAGACAATGGGGAGGGGAGAGACAAGGGGGAGAGAGAGTGAATGGTGGGAGAGACAATAGTAAAGTACAAGGAAAGACAAGGGTGGGGGTAGAGACAAGAGTGAAGGAGATACAAGGGTGGGGGAGAGATAAGCAGAGAAAGAGGGAGGGAGGGAGGAAGAAATGAGAGCAGAGAGAAGGGAGGATGGAGAGAAAGAAAATAGGGAGAGGCAGAAGGGAAAGGGAGAAGTAAGAGAGTGAGATTGGAGAGAAGGTAGAGGCACATGAGAGGAGAGAGAAAGGAAGAGGGAGATGCAAAAGGGAGAGGTAGAGAAGGGAGGAGTGCGAGAGAGGGGAGAGGCAAAAGGGAGAGGTAGAGAATGGAAAGAAAGGAGGAGGGAGAGACACAGGGAAGGAAAGAGACAAGGGGGGGTAGAGGCAAGGGAGAAAACAGACAATTGTGAGCGGTACAAGAGAGGAGAAATAAGGGTGGGAGAGAGAGAAGGATGGAGGGAAGAGACAAGGGAGAAGGGGAGATACAGGGGTGGTGGGAGACAAGGAGGAAGGGGAGAGACAAGGGGAGGGGAGAGAGAAGGGTGTATGATCCAAGGGGGGGGGGAGAAAGGAAGAGACAAGGCTGGAGGGAGAGACAAGAGGCGATAGAGGAGGGTGGGGGGAGAGGGAAAAATGGGGGAAGAGACAAGGGGGAAGGGGAGATACAAGGGTGGGGGAGAGACAAGGGGGAAGGGGAGAGAGAGAAGGGTGTAAGAGACAAGGGGGAGTGAGAAAGTGAGAGACAAGAGACAATGATGTGGGGAGACAAGAGGGAGTGGTAGTCAAGAGAGAAGGGGGCGACAAGGGTAAGCGGGCATATGCATTAAGGGAGCAATGTATAAAATTGCTATTTTTGGATTGAAAGAGTGAGGTGCATTGTATTCTCATTTGCATGGCCCTGCCTTTTAGACATGTGAATGGGCTTATTAATGTAATATTAATTTCCTCTCTCTAAAAATGTATATAGTGTGGGGGGGGGGGAAGTATTTGATCCCCTTCGGATTTTTTTTGTCCATGACAAAGAAATGATCAGTCTATAATTTTATCAAAAATGACGGGAATACAATTGTAAGGCTGGCAATGCTGTTTGCCACATAATGTGAGGCTTTTGCTCCTCTGAGCACCATTTGCGTGGCGCGCACTAACTGCCATTTGTTTTATTTTCAACGTTCTGCGTTCCTGTCGTTGTTCGTCTAAGACTCCGTATTCAGGTTTAATTGCCGTGTTGGCACTTAGAGGGAAAAAAAGTTGGCATGTATTGCGGTTTGGGCACTCGGGCTCAAAAAGGTTCGCCATCACTGACCTAGGCAGTGAACTTTAAGGTGCCCCTGGAAGTAAGTATTGTGCAAATTTTTTGCTTTATGGCTGTGATATCTATATTCAGACATATATCATATATATGTGTATGTATTTATATATGTGTGTGTATATATATATATATATATATATATATATATATATATATATTTATATATATATATATATAATTTAATTACACAAAAATATACAAGCCAGGCAAAAGCAACACTGTCTATGGAAATGGTAGGGTCAAACAGTTGAAGATTTTTAGTATCCCCGGGATAAGCATAAGGCTATCCTGAGGGTTAACCATACCAAATGTGCCATTTGTTTTTTCTATGTTTGTATGTACGCACACATTAACTGTAGGTACATACAAATGACAAGCTAATAATGTAAATCAGTTATATATTGTCACACATGGCTGTTTAATTAGGTTTTTAGGTATTATACTAGTACAGTATTATAACAAAATAAATGCTTGCTTTCATTTATTAACCCTTTCTTTAAAATATGTTGTATCAAAAGTATTAATGGTAAACTTCAATATAATTTATACTCACCCCTAGCCCAGCATATTACCTGTGACCTTTCTTCCATTCTGGAGATTCCAAAGGTGCAGATTATCAGGGGGTGACTGCTGGTTTATGAGAGTTTAGTGTGTTGTGTGTATGTGTATGTGTGGGGGCGGCACAGTGATAAATCATGAAGATAACTATTGTCTGGTTCTCTTAACCACAACTGCACAAAAATCATGTGCAGTTCATATCTCACACTCAGCCTATCATATAACACACTCAGGCTGTCACATCACCTACACACTAAGCCTATCACTTCACGCACACACTCTTCTGTCACATCACTCATAAACAATCAGTCTGTCACACCACACATGCATTCAGCCAGTCACATCACACATACACTCAGTCTGTCAGCACATACACAGCCTGTCACACACACACTCAGCCTGTCATCCCACATACCCACTCAGCCTGTCACCCCACACTCAGCATGTCACATCGCACATACACACTCAGCCTGTTACACACGCTAGGCCTGTCACATACACACTCAGCTTGTCACCCCACACTCAACCTGTCACATAACACTCACATTCATACTGTCACACACACACACTCAGTATGTCATATCACACATACTCAGCCTGTCACCCCACACTCCGCATGTCACATCACACACACACATTCATACTGTCACGCACACACTCAGCCTGTCACATCACACATAAACTCAGCCTGTCACATCACACTCACATTCATACTGTCACACACACACACTCAGTATGTCATATCACACATATACTCAGCCTGTCACCCTACACTCAGCATGTCACATCGCACATACACACTCAGCCTGTTACACACACACACTAAGCCTGTCACATACACACTCAGCCTGTCACCCCACACTCAACCTGTCACATAACACTCACAGTCATACTGTCACACACACACACACACACTCAGTATGTCATATCACACATACTCAGCCTGTCACCCCACACTCAACCTGTCACATCACATTCATACTGTCACACACACACACACTCAGTATGTCATATCACACATACACTCAGCCTGTCACCCCACACTCAGCATGTCACATCACACATACACACTCTCATCCTGTTACACACACACTAAGCCTGTCACACACACACAGCCTGTCACATCACACTCAGCATATCACATCGCACTCAGCATGTCACATCATACTCATATTTAGCCTGTCATCCCACACTCAGCACATACACACTAAGCCTGTCACCCCACACTCAGCCTGTCACACACACTCACTCTGTCACACATATACACCCAGCCTATCACACTCACATTCAGACTGTCACGCACACACTCAGCATGTCACATCACACTCATGTTTAGCCTGTCATCCCACACTCACCATGTCACATCACACACACACACTCAGCCTGTCACAGCACACTCAGCCTGTCACATCCCACTCACATTCAGACTGTCACACACACACTCAGCATGTCACCCCACATACCCACTCAGCCTGTCACACACACATTCAGCTCATCACCCCACACTCAGCATGTCACATCACACATACACTCAGCCTGTAACATCACACTCAGCCTGTCACATCACACTCAAATTCAGACTGTCACACACACACTCAGCATGTCATATAACACATACACTCAGTCTGTCATCCCACACTCTGCATGTCACATCACACTCATCCTGTCACATCACAATCAAATTCAGACTGTCACACACACACTTAGCATGTCACATCACACATACACTTAGCATGTCACACACACACCCGGCCTGTCACATCACACTCACATTCTGACTGTCACACACGCACTCAGCAGGTTACATCACACATATACACACAGCCTGTCACCCAATACTCAGCTTATCACACACACTCAGCAAGTCACATGACACATACACACTCAGCCTGTCGCCCCACACTCAGTCTGCCATATCATACATACACACACAGCCTGTCACCCCATACTCAGCTTATCACACACACTCAGCAAGTCACATCACACATACACTCAGCCTGTCACTCCACATACCCACTCGGTCTGTCACACACACATTCAGCCCATCACCCCACACTCAGCATGTATGTCATATCACACATACACTCAGGCTGTCACCCCACACTCAGCATGTCACATACACTCAGCCTGTCATATCACACTCAGCCTGTCACATCACACTCACATTCAGACTGTCACACACACACTCAGAATGTCACATCACACATACACTCAGCCTGTCCCCCCACACTACGCATGTCACATCACACATACACACTCAGCCTGTCACCCCACACTCAGCATGTCACATCACACATACACACTCAGCTTGTCACCCCAGACTCAGCCTGTCACACACACACAATACACTCAGACTGTCACACACACACACTCAGCATCTCATATCACACTCATATTTAGCCTGTCATCCCACACTAAGCATGTCACATCACACATACACACTCAGTCTGTCACACACACACACTGAGTCTGTCACCTGACATTCCAACTCAGCATGTCACATCACACATACACTCAGCATATCACCCCACACTCAACCTGTCCCATTACACTCACACTCAACCTGTCACCCAACACTTAGTCTGTCACACACAGACACCCAGCCTGTCAACCCACTCAGCCTGCCACACACACATTCAGCCTGTCACCCCACACTCAGCATGTCACATCATACATACACTCAGCCTGTCACATCACACTCAGCCTGTCACAACACACTCAAATTCAGACTGTCACACACACACTCAGCGTGTCACATCACACATACACACTCAGCCTGTCACACACACACACTCAGCATGTCCTATCACACATACACTCAGCCTGTTACCCCACACATACACACTCAGCCTGTCAGGACACACTCAGCCTGTTACACACACACATATTGTTACATCACACTCAGCATATCACATCACACTCAGCATGATACATCACACTCATACTTAGCCTGTCATCCCACACTCAGCCTATCACCCCACACTCAACCTGTCACATTACACTTACACTCAACCTGTCACCCAACACACACATCCAGCCTGTCAGCACACTCAGCCTGTCAGCACACTCAGCCTGTCACACACACACACAGCCTGTCACCCCACACTCTGCATGTCACATCCCACATACACACAGCCTGTCACCCCACATTCCCACTCAGCATGTCACATCACACATACACACTCAGCCTGTCACACACACACACACTTAGCCTGACACCCCACATTCCCACTCAGCATGTCACATCACACATACACACTCAGCCTGTCACCCCACACTCAACCTGTCACATCATACTCACACTCAGCATGTTATCCCACACTCAGTCTGTAACACACACACACCCAGACTGTCACATACAAACTCACATTCAGACTGTCACACATACACACACAGCCTGTCACCCCACACTCAGCTTGTCACACACACTCAGCATGTCACATCACACATACACACTCAGCCTGTCACCCCACAATCAGCATGCCACATCACACATACACACAGCCTGTCACCCTACACTCCGCATGTCACATCACACATACACTCAGCCTGTCACCCCACACTTAGCCTGTCACACACACACACTCAGCCTGTCACCCCACAATCAGCATGTCACACACACACTCAACATGTCATATCAGCCTGTCACCAAACACTCCGCATGTCACATCGCACATACACACTCGCACACACTAAGCCTGTTACACACTAAGCCTGTCACACACACATAGCCTGTCACATCACATTCAGCATGTCAAATCACACTCCTATTTAGCCTGTCATCCCACACTCATCACATCACATTTAGACATTCAGCACACACTCAGTCTTTCACACACACACACCTTCAGCATGTCATATCACACATACACACTCAGCCTTTCCCATCACACACACACAGCCTGTCACATCACACTAATATTTAGCCTGTGACACACTTAGCCACACTTAGCCTGTCACACACACACTCATCCTGTCACATCACACTCACATTCATACTGTCACACACTCAGCCTGTCACCTCACAATCAGACTGTCACACACACCCTCAGCATGTCATATCACACATACACACTCAGCATGTCACATCGCATATACACACTCAGCCCGTCAGCACACACTCAGCCTGTTACAGGCACACACACACACTAAGCCTGTCACACACACATAGCCTGTAACATCACACTCAGCATGTCACATCACACTCCTATTTGGCCTGTCATCCCACACTCAGCCTGTCACATCACACTCAGACATTCAGCACACACTCAGTCTTTCACACACACACACACACACCCTCAGCATGTCACATCACACACACTCAGCCTGTCACCCCGCAATCCCACTCAGCATAAAACCCTACACTCAGCTTGTCACCCAGCACTCAGCCTGTCCCACACACACACACAGCCTGTCACGCCACACCAAGCATGTCACATCACACTCACATTCAGACTGTCACACACACACTCAGCATGTCACATCACACATACACTCAGTCTGTCACCCCACATTCAGCATGTCACATCACACATACACACTAAGCCTGTCACACGCACTCACACTCAGCCTGTCACATCACACTCACATTCAGACTGTCACACATACACACTCAACCAGTCACACACACACAGCATGTCACATCACACACACTCAGTCTGTCACCCCACATTCAGCATGTCACATCACACATACACACTAAGCCTGTCACACACACTCACACTCAGCCTGTTACATCACACTCACATTCAGACTGTCACACATACACACTCAACCAGTCCTACACACACAGCATGTCACATCACACACACTCAGTCTGTCACCCCACATTCCCACTCAGCATGTCACATCACCCCCCACTCAGTCTGTCGCACACAGACACTCAGCCTGTCACACACACACTAAGCCTGTCACACACACAGAGACAGTCACATCCCACTCAGCATGTCAGATCACACTCATATTTAGCCTGTCATCCCACACTCAGAATGTCACATCACACATACACACTCAGCATGTCACATCACACACACTTAGCCTATCACCCCACATTCCCACTCAGCCTTTCACATCACACATACACTCAGCATATCACCCCACACTCCACCTGTCACATCACACTCACACTGTTATCCCACACTCAGTCTGTAACACACACACACACATTCTGTCACATACACACTCACATTCAGACTGTGACACACATACTCAGCCTGTCACATCACACTCATATTTAGCCTGTCATCCCACACTCAGCATGTCACATCACACATATACTCAGCCTGTCAACCCACATTCCCACTCAGCATGTCACATCACACATACATTCAGCATATCACCCCACACTCAACCTGTCACACTCACATTCAGCCTGTCACGCACATCACACTCATATTTAGCCTCTAATCCCACACTCAGCATGTCACATCACACATACACTCAGCCTGTCACCCCACATACCCACTCAGCCTGTCACCCCACACTTACACTCAGTCTGTCACATCACATTCACATTCAGACTGTCACCCCACATTCCCACTCAGCAAGTCACATCACCCCACACTCAACCTGTTACATTACACTCACACTCAGCCTGTCACCCCACACTCACATTCAGACTGTCACACACACACACAGCCAGACAGCACACACTCAAACTGTAACACACACATACTAAGCCTGTCACACACACACACACACACTGACAGTCACATCACACTCAGCATGTCACATCACACATACACACAGTCTGTCACCCCACATTCCCACTCAGCCTGTCACATCACACATACACTCAGCATATCACCCCACACTCAACCTGTCACATCACACTAACATTCAGCCTGTTATCCCACACTCAGTCTGTAATACACACACACAACCAGACTGTCACATACACACTAACATTCAGACTGTCACACACATAAAGCCTGTCACATCACAATCAGCATGTCACATCAAACATACTCACAGCCTGTCAACCCACATTCCCACTCAGCATGTCACATCACACACACTCAGCCTGTCAACCCACATTACCACTCAGCCTGTCACATCACACATACACTCAGCACATCACCCCACACTCAACCTGTCACATCACACTCAGCCTGTCACCCCACACTCACATTCAGACTGTCATACACACACACTCAGCCTGTCACATACACACTAAGACTGTCAAACACACAGCTTGTCACATCACACTCATATTTAGCCTGTCATCCCACACTCAGCATTTCACATCACACATACACTCAGCCTGTCACCCCACACTCATCCTGTCACATCACACATACACTCAGCCTGTCACCCCACATACCCACTCAGCCTGTCACCCCACATACCCACTCAGCCTGTCACCCCACACTCAGACTGTCACATCACACTCAGTCTTTCACACACACACACACACACACACAGCCTGTTAGCACACACTCAGACTGTCACACACACACTCAGCATGTCACATCACACTCATATTTAGCCTGTCAACCCACACTCTGCATGTCACATCACCCCACACTCAACCTGTTACATCACAATCAGACTGCCACATCACACTCAAATTCCGACTGTCACACATACACTCAGCCTGCCACCCCACACTCAGCCTGTCACATCACACTCATATTTAGCCTGTCAACCCACACTCAGCATGTCACGTCACACATACACTCAGCTTATCACCCCACACTCAACCTGTCACATCACACTCACATTCAGTCTGTCACACACACATTCAGCATGTCACATCACACACACTTAGCCTGTCAACCCACATTCCCACTCAGCCTGTCACATCACACATACACTCAGCACATCACCCCACACTCACATTCACTCAGCCTGTCACATACACACTAAGACTGTCAAACACACAGCTTGTCACATCACATTCATATTTAGCCTGTCATCCCACACTCAGCATGTCAAATCACACATACACACTACGCCTGTCACCCCACACTCAGCCTTCACACTCACATTCAGACTGTCATACACACACTCAGCATTTCACATCACACATACACTCAGCCTATCACCCCACACTCAGGCTGTCACATCACACTCCACATGTCACATCACACTCATATTTAGCCTGTCAACCCACATTCAGAATGTCACATCAGCCCACACTCAACCAGTCACATCACAATCGGACTGCCACATCACACTCAAATTCAGACTGTCACACATACACTCAGCCTGCCACCCCACACTCAGCCTGTCACATCACACATACAAACTCAGCCTGTCAGCCCACACTCAGCATGTCACATCACACTCAGCATGTCACATCACACTCATATTTAGCATGTCAACCCACACTCAGCATTTCACGTCACACATACACTCAGCTTATCACCCCACACTCAACCTGTCACATCACACTCACATTCAGTCTGTCACACACGCTCAGTATGTCACATCACACATACACTCAGCCTGTCACCCCACACTCAGCATGTCACATCACACATACAAACTCAGCCTGTCAGCCCACACTCAGCCTTTCACATGACACACACACACAGCCTGTCACACACACACACTCCGCCTCTCACCTCACACTAATATTTAGCCTTTCATCCCACACTCAGCATTTCACATCCCACATACACTAAGCCTGTCACCCCACATACCCACTCAGCCTGTCACACATACACTCAGCCTGTCACATACACACTCAGTCTGTCACCCCACACTCAACCTGTCACATCACACACAGTCAGCCTGTCACCTCACACTCAACATGTCCCAACACACATACACTCAGCCTGTCACACACTTAGCATGTCACATTACACTCACATTCAGACTGTCACACACTCAGCGTGTCACATCACACATACACACTCAGCCTGTCACCCCACACTCAACCTGTCACACACACACACTCAGCCTGTCACATCACACAGCCTGTCGCATCACACTCATATTTAGCCTGTCATCCCACATACCCACTCAGCCTGTCACATTACACATACACTCAGCCGGTCACATCACACTCAGACTGTCAAACACACACTCAGCATGTCACATCACAAATACACTCAGCCTGTCACCCCACACTCAGAATGTCACATCACACACACTCAGCATGTCTCAGCCTGTCACCCCACACTCAGAATGTCACATCACACACACACACTCAGCATGTCACATCACACATACACTCAGCCTGTCACCCCACATTTCCATTCAGCCTGTCACATCACACATACACTCAGCAGGTCACCCCACACGCAACCTGTCACATCACACTCACTGTCAGACACACACTCAGCATGTCACATCACACTCACATTCAGACTGTCACACACACTCAGCATGTCACATCACATATACACACTCAGCTCTCACTCTCCCCCTTGCTCCTCCATGTGCTCAGTAGTCGGAGGTGCAGCCTCTGTGCAGGCACTGTGATATGATCCCTACCCACCAACAGTCTGTTAACCCTCACATGCCTGCTTCCCTAACCCAGCTCCTCACAAACACATAGTTCAAAAATAAATCCTGAGCAATAAAATATATTGATTTTTTAATTCAAATTTAGGCACCCCTCTAAGTAATGCGCCCTTAAGCAGACACCTAACTCGCCTAATTATAGATCCAGCCATGGGCTTTACCCATTAATCAGCTTTTCTGATCCACCCACAAAGCATAGCTTGTGATATCATTCTTATTAGGTGATTATTGTCAACAATTGCATTAGTCTCTAGTTGTATTATTTTCAGTCTAACAGTATATGAAACTGAGTACCTACAGACTCCAGGGAGAAGCTAAGCTAATTAAGTTTAGTAGAATATAGAATAGAATATTTTGGAAATTAAATCAGTGTTTGGCTCCTTTCTGTATGGCTGTGGAGCAGGATTTATTAACATCCAGCTTGTTATTTAGCGTGTGGCCTGGGGCTGGTTTGGGAATTACTGCTGAGTTACATTGGTAGACGCCATGCTTCCCAATGTGACAGAACTTTGTGTATCTATAAGGTCACTGTGAGTTTTAAAAAGGATAATGCTTGAAAACGATATTTCATTTTGAAACAAGTTGTTTCTTCACTATGCTTTGGATCAGGCACTAAAAACATCACTTAAGTGCTAATCATTGACAAGGTCACTGAATTATTCCAAAGGTTCCCATTGGGGAGGCTAATAAATCAGGATGGAATTTACCCAAATCCAAATCTCTCCAGGTTGGGTTGATACAGTCAAGTCCAAATACAGGTCACCCACATAATAAAGTTAGGAAGTGTTGATGTGTCAGGCTCCCTTTAAGAATTTCATCTACCTGAGTAACATACTTTAGTTTTTCATCTGTCAGTTTTCCACTCAAGTAGAGCTGTGTATCTCCTTATACCTGTGTCTACCAGGGGAGTGACTAGATCTGCCTGTGAGCTGGACTATCATGAAGCTTGGAAGCAAGCTGGGCTGAAGTCACTGCCCTTGCCCCATGACATCATTAGCTCCACCCCACTGCCTACATAGAGGTAACTAACATGCTTGCAGCTGACTGCACCATGACATCATTAGATCCACCTCACTGCTTACACAGAGGTACCAGCTCTATTGTAACATGCTTGACGCTGCCCTCACAAGCCCTGGCCAGTGACAGTGCATGAGCAATCTTAGCACGCCCTTTATTGAGCATGCTCAGTCTGAAGCAGAACCTACACTACTCAGACTTTATTTTTAGCCCAGTATCCAAGGGAAGCCAGCAATGGCCGTGATGACACAGGTAGGAGGAGATACACAGCCCTGCTAGAGGGGAAACACACATAGTTTAAAAGCTAAGATTTTTTTTAAAGACTTTTATTTATTTTAAACTGCATACTGTGATTAATAGCCTATGCACATAACAAACATATGAACTTTACATGTAAATTTACTACGACGGTCTTTTAAATCCAATTACCTTCCATTGCCTCAGATATTGAAAACCGTAACCAAAACAGGAAGAAATACCAGATGTCTATTCATCCCTTCAAAGCAAAATATTTGATATTGAATGCAGATGTTTACAAAATCTAAAGAACAAACATTTATTAAGATGTTAAGTGTGGCATGTTTGTGGATATTGTAGAACAAACAATATTGATTTTTTTTTCTAATGTATTTTCCTCTAAATATCTAGAAACACATATTTGCTTTTAAAAAATACCATATTGTTCCAGAAATCATTCATCACTGAAACCGTGCGTGAAAGCTGTTTACATTTTTAATATTAATTAGGACTTGATTTAATGATAAGTATTTTTGCTACAGATAGTCCTGGCCACATAACCAAGGTGCTGCTTCATATGACATATCAGCCAAGGAAACGTGAATGGAAAGGTTTTGTTTGTCCCAAGGTAAAACAAGCAGCTGCAATGTCCAGCAACCAGAGCTATCTGTGTTTCTCACTTTCAAGTTGTAATGCAGACACTTTGTGTGATCTATCCTGTGCCAGTTCTGCAGACATGTGACTCTCTGAAATATTTAGCAAATGGTTCGAAGGGTTACACGCTGATAGCGTGTAGCAGTGAAATAGATGACTTATTGTTAATGTGATAAAGAGCTCATATTTTTGTCATACCAGCCATTGACAGCTTATATTATTATTATTACCCTTTATTTGTAACACGCCAACATATTCCGTAGCGCTATACAGGGGTATACATAATTCTCTGCCATACACTGTGAAATTAATAATGATTTAGAGAAAAGTAAGAGATAGCACCTGGGTTTAACCAAGAACTGTAACTCTACAGAAAAATATGTAATTATTTAAGCTTTCTGCCCAACATTTGGAGGGCCCAACATATTTTTTGTGTGCTGGTGCCTCCCTCCAGTGCCATATGTATAATATAAGGCAACCATGCTTCATATATTATGTAAATAATGTAAGGCACGAGGCCTGCAGGACTTAGAAAAAGGCTTGCAATGAGCGCTAAAGGTGCTTATTGCGAGGCCTGCAATAAGCGCTAAAGGCTGTAGGCCTTTGGCGCTCATCGCATAGCCCGCAAGACTTAGAAAATGGCTCGCAATCAGTACCAAAGGTCTCATTGTGAGGCCTGCGATGAGCGCCAAAGGCCTGCATGACTATAACAAAGGCAACACTTTACGGCTTTAACGACCGCCATTTTTTTTTTCAAGCCCGTATCTCGGAAGCCGTTCAGAGGCCCCCAAACGACACCAATTGATTACAAAATTAGCTGACAACCTCACACACAGCACAGGGTGAGAGGCAGGCAGCCTGTAAGAGAGGTTGAAAGCTAATTTGCTCTTCAAATGGCGTTTTTTGAGATCTGAAAACGGCTAAGCAAGAAAACAAATGGCAGACGTAATTTTTTTTCAAGGCCGCAAATCGGAAGACCATACGAGTTTGGGGAAACACAGAGGAGGGAGAGGGGGAGAGGGTGGAAATAGACACAGGGGCGTGAAATGGGGGGAAGAGACACAGGGGAGGGAGTCGGGGGAAAGAGACACAGGGGTGAGAGAGGGGGGAAGAGACACAGATGATGGAGATGAGGCAAAAAAAAATCACAGGGCAGGGAGAGGGGGCAAAGAGACAGCGGGAGGGAGAGAGGGAGGAAAAGACACAAGGGGTGCCAAAGGCGCTCATTGCGAAGCCCGAAAGTTGCCGGTTGAACGAGCGACAAAGCCCCCTAAAGGAAAGCGAGGGAGAGGCTCACAACGAGCGCCAAAGGCGTTCATCGCAAGGCTCACAATGAGCGCCGAAGGTGCTTATTGCGAAGCATGAAAGTGGTGGGTTGGACCAGGCCTGCAATGAGTGGCGAAGCTGCTCATTGAGGGGCTCGCGATAAGCGCCAAAGGAGGAGAAGGAATGCTGCCTAAAGCTCCAAGAACACCATCCCCACCGTCAAACATGAAGGTGGAAGCATTATGCTTTGGGGGGGGGGGTCTGCTAAGAGACAGGACAACTGCACCGCATCAAAGGACCACGGACGGGGCCATGTACTGTAAAATCTTGGGTGAGAACCTCCTTCCCTCAGCCAGGGCATTGGAAATGGGTCGTAGATGGGTATTCCAGCATGACAATGACCCCAAAAAAACAGCCAAGGCAACAAAGGAGTGGCTCAAGAAGAAGCACATTAAGGTCCTGGAGTGGCCTAGCCAGTCTCCAGACCTTAATCCCATAAAAAATCTGTGGAGGGAGCTGAAGGTTCGAGTTGCCAACATCAGCCCCAAAACCTTAATGGCTTGCAGAGGATCTGCAAAGAGGAGTGGGACAAAATCCCTGCTGAGATGTGTGCAAACTTGATGGCCAACTACAAGAAACGTGATTGCCAACAGGGGTTAAAATACGTATTTCCCTCATTGACCTGCAAATCAATTTATAGCTTTTTTGACATTTTTTTTTCTTGTTTGTTTTTTATGTCTCTGTCTCTCACTGTTAAAATATACCTACCATTAAAATTATAGACTGATCATTTCTTTGTCAGTGGAAAAATGTTCAAAATCAGCAGGGGATCAAATATTTTCCCCCACTGTATATAAATATATACATAAATATATATATATATATAAGTGTACATAAATATATATGTATATTTTTGCAAATTCATGTAGTATTCATTGACGCCTCATACAAGTTTGTTTGGTTTGGGATCCAACTTCCATCACATCTTATTAACTTAACATTTAAAATTGGGAAATAGTGATGCTGCTTTGTGTCAGAGTTCCCACTGACATTATGTTATTACTTCCAGCAATAAAAAAAATCTTCTTACTGTTGGTATTTTATTGCTCTTCGAGAGTTCACTAACATGGTTGTAAACTGGACATTCTTCTTACATTCTTTTGAATGTGAAAGCTATTTATTGGTAATAAAATGTGGGGAGTGAAAGAAGTGGTTAACATAAAGCATTTATGAGGTTATATTTTAGGGAAATATCAGGGAGGACATAGTATGGCAATGTATTACACATTTGCATCCAGTAGATGGCGTTATAAATGCTTGTATTCTTATATCACATACAGTATAATAGTTGTGGTAATTGCAAGTTCTCGTCACGCAAAGTTAAATTATAACGGCTTGCCCATGCGCAATGAGCTCTCACTGTGGCCCTCGTGATGAGTGCCGAAAGCTACCGGATTGTCTGGGGCTGCAATGAGCACCAAAGGCTCTCATTCTGGGCTTCGCGATGAGCACCAAAGGCACTTATTGTGCGGCCTTTGGCGCTCATCGAGAAGCCGACAAGAATTTGAAAAAGGCTTGACATTAGCGCCGAAGGTGCTCATCGCGAGGCCCGCAAGCCTTTAAAAAAGGCTTGCAATGAGCACCAAAGGCGCTCCTTGTGAGGCCTGCAAGGAGCACCAAAAGCCATAGGCCTTTGTCGCTCATCGCAAGGCCCGCAACACTTTGGGAAAAAAAAAGGCTTTAACGGCCGTCATTTTTTTCAAGACCATAACTTGGAAGCCTTTCGTGGACGGCCAAAAGACCAAAATTGATTACAAAATTAGCTTACAACCTCAAACACACCACAGGGGGAGAGGCAGGAAGCCTGTAAGTGCAAGCTTATTTTCTATTCAACAGGCATTTTTTGGCGAGCAAAAAAATGGCGTCCGTAAAGCCGTAAAAAAATGTTCAAGCCCGTAAAGCCGAAGCACATTTTAGGCTTGGGGAGCACGAGCCCATGATGAGTGCTGAAGGCCGTAAGGCTTTGGCGCTCATCACGAGGCTTTCAATCATTGCGAGGCTAGCAAAAGAGGCTCCGACCAAATTCCGAGTTACGGGCTTGGAAAAAAAAAACGCCTCTTTTTTTTCAAGACGTAACTCGGAAGCCGTTGGGAGGCCGCCAAAAGGCAGGGAGTCGTTAAGTGAGGTTGACAGCTAATTTGCTATTCAATGGTGTCTTTTGGCGGCCTCCCAACGGCTGCTGAGGTACGGCCTTGAAACAAAATGGCAGTGTTAAATCCGTAACTATTTTTTTTAAAAATTACAGATTCAACCGCCGGCAGGCCCGAAAGAGACACAGGGGAGGGAGAGAGGGGGAAAAGACAAAGTGCAGTGAGGGGAGGGGGGAGAGACAAAGGGGAGGGGGGGAAAGAGACACAGGGGAGGGAGAGGGAAAAGCGACGCTGGGGAGGGAAGGCGCTCATCACGAGGAACATAAAGTAGAGGGGCCCAAATCATCGCTGAAGGCACTCACGGCGAGGTCAGTAATGAGAGAAAAAGTTATGACCTTGCGCATGCGCGCAGTGCATGTCACGGCCTTCAATGAGCGGGAAAACCGATCCTTATGGGGCACGTGCTGAGCATCAAAGGCGCTCATTGCGAGGACTGTAAGGTAGAGGAAGGGAGAGGATCGCAATGAGCGCCAAAGGCGCTCATCTCGAGGCCTGCAAGTTAGTGGAGGGGAGAGCCTTGCATTGTGTGGCAAACAGCATTGCAAGGCTTAAAAGTTGCCCTAATTTTTGACAGACAAGTCACTAGTATGTATATATATATTTATATATTATATATATATATATAAATATATATATATATATATATATATATATATATGTGTATTCAGTATTGCCTATTAGCTAGGTAGAGAGTTTATGTTGTAAAAAACATTACAATAGAGGAGTTAAATTACTTCTTATATTAAACTAGCGACTTGCCCGTCAAAAATGACGGGGCAATAAAATGTTAAGGCTGGGAAAGCTGTTTGACACACAATGTGACACTCTTAACCTTTTTGTTATCTACAAAGAAGTACAACAATTATAATACATTTTTTTTTTTTACTTTCAACTTGTATTTTACCAACAGGTAAACCGTCATTTTAGAGCAATATTAACTATTTTAATTCTTATGTATGCAAGAATAATATAACATTGGCTGAAGTTTTGATGAACACGTATTTTAAACCATTACATAATACTTTGTAACATGCAACTTATATTTGAAACAACGGTGAACCATTTTTTTTAACAATACTAACATTTTGAATTTAGAGGTATGCATGAGTAACGTAAGAATAGGTCAACTTTCTCTGAATAAGTATTTGCAACCATTACATAATGCTTTGTAACATGCAACTTTTATTTCAAGTACTGGTAAACCACATAGGTATTGAATCCAGAGGAAGGCAAACAGTAAAAACCACCATTGAAACTTTGAAAAAAACATTGAAAAATTAATTCCTTCCTGACCCCATTAACTGGCGATTGGATTACTCCCTGGATTAATATTCTGTATTTAATTATACATTTCAATTTATTAACAAATGTTTATCCTACTACTAACATAAATTGTTAATTATATACAATGAAACAACTTTGCACACCCTTTAAAATACAATGTTAACATCTCAAATAGTACCGTAAAATACTAATATTTAACCTTGAATTATATGAAAATGCCACCTAATTGTTTTGTGGAGCCAATCATGCCAAAAAGGTAACTTCTAACACATTCCAATATGTTACTTTGTCTTTGCATTTGTTCTTGTTTTTTCACTTTTTGTTGTTATTCTTGTAGTTCTTGAAAATGGCACATAGAGTTTCCTATGTGAAATAGTGGTCCTCTAAAAAAAGACCCCAGACATAAAAGTTTGTCTGCGGGGTATAACCACTGTTTTCTATGTTTTTTGCCATTTTATAGAGTTTCCTTAGTGGAATAGTGGTCCTCTAAAAAGAGTCCAATTGACATCAAATTTTGTCCTGAAAATAAAACCACTGTTTTCTCTGTTTACAGAACCTCATAGTACACAATGTTTTTGCAAGAAATGCGTCCATCCTCCAATAAATGACCTTGATTTGGGTTTCCTTCAATATGAACTTTAATTTCCTCTGGATTGTTGCATCTTGAAAATGCAACATAGAGTTGTCCATGTGCAAATACAGGTTCCTGTAAAAAAAATACCCACAGTCTTAAAAGTTTGTCCTTGGGATTTATTAATGGTCATAGTAAATGCCATGATAATGGGAAATTGTCTCCTTTGAAGGACAAAAGGCAAACCACTCATGCTTGGAGCCAAATCAGCTCTTGGTATAAGAACTGGTTAATCTTTATGGGTACCATTCATAATTTCTGCATAACAATTGTCCCTTTTTTAAGTTGCAAAATATGTGGTGGCATTCCAGAGGGAGTTAAATAATTAATACATTCCATAGTAAAGTTAGATTCACTATCTTTGTCATCAGCCAGAACGGAATCTGCACTGAAATAATGTTTTTAAGGTGCATTGATTACTTTTACAATTTTGTTATTTAGATTCAAGGCATCTATATTTTTTGATGTTAATATCACTTTGCTTGCAATGTCAGAGTAATCCTCGTTATTGATGGTATTGAGAAAGATTGTTGATATTAGTGATTCTTTGCAAATAATTTCTGATGGAATTTCAACACTATCGTCAGGTAGATTAGTTATTTTTTGATGTTTTCCTTCTCCAATTTGAATTAGCCAATCATTAAATTGATTTTGGCCTTCATATCTCATATTTATTTCTAATTTAAGGTGTGTAAATATTTTCTACAGTTTACTTCTCTTTATACATGTTTCAACGATGTCAGTCCTATTGCCATGTGGCACCACAGGTAATGTCTGCCTAAAATCTCCTCCTAACAACATTACCTTTCCACCAAATGGTAAATCATTACCCATAACTTATTTTAATAATCGATGGGGCATGACATGACATCATTGTTGCCTCGTCTATTATAATTAATTTACTTTTGTGAAATATTTTGGCTTGAAATGAATTCATTTGAATATCTGACATTGATGTTTCTAGAATGGAAACTGGCAGTTTAAATCCACTATGCACAGTTCTACCACCTGCTAACAAAAGTGCAGCAATTTCAGTTGTTGCGAATGGCAGTGCTATTTGACCCTGTGCTCATATGCAACTCATCAATAAATTATATAGATACGTTTTTCCAGATCCACCAAAGCCATCTAGATAGAAATAACTCTATTTGAGTATGTCATTGTCTATTGGCGTTAATGGCGTGTAATGGCATTAAATGCTTCCAATTGTAAAGCATTTAAAGTTCCAATTTGTTCTTGTATTTTTGGGTATTCAATCTCAGTGTCATAATCCTCAAAGTTAAGTGATACACAGTGATACACAGCATTAAGTAAACGATACACAGCATGTGACCGATCATGCATCTCAAATTTGAGAAGACGCCACATTGCTTCTGGAGTTACATAGCTAGCATGTAAATAAGATGAAAGTTCATCATGTAAAACTGGATTGTCTTGTTCTTTTTGTGCACCTTGCACAACAACAGTTGCTGCACCATATCCTTTGTATATATATATATATATATATATATATGTATACACATATTTGATGGTTTTGATAGGAGTGCAAGCTTCAACATTTATGTGTGCATTGTACTTCATCAGCAAATGTGGATTGTATGGAACATATCTATTATCGACCTCTTGGCTACGGATAATAGCTGTTTGTCGTTCTCTTCTTCAGCTGGAATGTCTCTGTTTGCAGCCAATTCAGTGACATAATCCATCAATCCACAATATTGTTCTACTCAAAGCTTGTTTTGTTGAAATGACAAAGTTTAGATTATTTGCTTCGACTTGTAGATATGAATCAATAATCCATTGTTGTGTGAGTTTTCCCCCACATAAAATAGGATTAAAATGATCATGAATAGCAGTTTGTGCCACTTTATATTCCAGCATAGAAATATTGTTCCTAACATGAACTTTACTATTGGCATAACTTTGCAATTGTAATTTTGGTTGCCATCCTGGCTCACCATTTGGAAAGAAAATAGGATATGTCATTAGATCCAAATTACTACTAAATATATTTATGTTTATAAAAAGTTGGTCTTCATTGCGTGGATATATTCTAATATCCCGCTCAAATGGTGGTTCACCATCATCATTTTTAAAGACCATGGCAACCTCATTTGCTGTTGGTAAAATATACCGTCTTTAATCAGTATGGCAATCTCTTTTAAGAACCATATTTACTCTTGGCATTGGATTTATTTGTGCATGTGCCGGTTGTTCTTTTTCAATCTCTGCTAATTTTTTGTCTGCTTGACTATATGGGTTGTTGGCCATAATGTTATCGAGCTGTTCAAAGACTATGGGTAAGCATTGTTTATTTCCAGGAAGCATCATTCATTTTCTGCTAATGTTGCACAGATGGAAGCAAATTAAATTGCACTGTTATAAGACCCAATGTTTGTTTTTTTAATTTGGTATCATTTGGAAATTTTGGATTACTCATTATACTTTCTAAATATTCTGGAAATGTGTATCTTTCTGGAAGTTTTGCCTTTCCTTTCTGACAGCAACTAATAAACTATCCATCAGTTGGTCTTTCCTTCAGAAAATTATAGGCCCCACAAAACTGACAAACAACATTCATTAATCCACAATAATGAGTGTCTACTGTTAGTGCTATCGTTAGCTTCCTCAACATAGATATCACTACAACTTTCTATATCTACATTGATGTCATGTGTATAAACATTGGTTTCATAAGGCAATATTGAGTCATTAGGCAATGTTTTAAAGAAATTTTTTTTGTTTACTTTTTCTTCTCTTTGAAGCTCCAGAACACTCAGTTTGTGCTTTCTTAGTCATTTTTCTTTTATTTAGAAGTCTCTGTCGGTCTTCTTCTCTTAAGCATTGCAAAGTCTCAGGGGACTGTGCATCTCTCCATCTTTGCTTCCGTTCCCTTGCCATTCTTCTTTTACGTTTATGTCTTCTGTGTTGTCCGCCGTTGTAATCTGTAACTCTAAATTCAGGTGTAAGATCTTTATTTATTTTTTATTGTACATATTGTTTTTACCTGTCATCAATGCAAAACCTAAATAGTAGTAATGAATCAGTAAAATAACTTGAAATTAATTTGTAATGTTTTCATTAAATGAATTAATTAATCAATCAATGGGTTATTGTTAATTTGCATACATGAAAAGCTAAAGAGCTAAGCATATATATATTGATAAATAAGTTCAGGCTAAAATATGTTATTCTTTTTTTTATAATTAATTATGAAGTAATTATTAAATTAATGTACATTAATGAAATAAACTAAAACTGTCATCAATGCAAAACATAAACAGGTAATCATGTGTTCCTAAAGAAGGGCAAACAGAAAGAGCTATGAGCAAACTATAGATTGGCCTGAAAAGGATTTGTAATGTTTTGATTAAATTAATTTATCAATAAATCAAGTTAAGAGGTGTAATTGTCACACATTAAAACATAAATGGCTAAGCATATATGTATTCATTATGCTTTTTTATTTTTTATTATTAATAATTAATTAATAAAAATATGTTAATTAATTAATCAATAACTATCATCAAAGCAAAATAAACAGACTTAACCCTGTTTTTATAAAGAATGTAATCATTAAATCATATACCAGTCAAGTTGATCTTATAAATACAGCAGATCAAATCCTGCAGAGCTCACTTTCTTCAGGTAGGTGCAGAGATGAGAAATCCGTAAAATGACATAAAAAGCTTCTTCAATGTTTCAAAGCATCTTCAATGTTTTGATTCAATGAATTCATTAATAATTGAAAGTATCCTGTTTAATTGGCATACATGCAAAACGTAAAGGCCTAATCATCAATATTTTCATAAGTAAATGCATAAAAAAATATAAAAAATTGTTATAATAAAAACGCCTCTTTTTTTTCAAGACGTAACTCAGAAGCCGTTGATTTAGATACTTAAGTGCTTATAGGGTCCTATCCATGTTAGGCAATGAGCAGGAACAGAGATAAAAAAAAGGGCATTAGAAAATGTACCTCATTTTTGGGCAAGTTTAAAATGTTTTTTTTCCCCCTGTAATTATTAATAATTAATAGTTAATCAATGAATGTACATAATGATCAGTATTCCAGATATCTAAATGCAATATGAAATCTATACATTGTAAAACAGACAATATATTTTTTTATAATGATTACTAATTAATAATAAATAGACATTAATTAATTAATTAATCAATAACGGTGATCAATGCAAAAAAAGCCTTAATCCCTTTCTCCTATAAAAGAGCATCATTAAATGATATGCCTCTAAAGGTGATCTTATTGCAGATGAAATGCTGCAAACGTCACTCTGTGTATTCAGTCAGCTGCAGAGATGATCAAACTGTAAAATCAAATGAGAAGCATTTTTAATGTTTGAATGCATTGAATTTATTAATCATTAACAGTATGATGATTAATTGGCATACATGCAAAACGTAAAGGTGTAAGCAGGGATATATTCATGCACTTTGTTTTTATTAAGAAGCAATTTGATTTTAGGATATGAAAACAAATAGTCCTTGTATGAGTCTGCCCACTGCACCATATGCAGACGAGCAAACATGCTGCAACGTACTGCTACGATGTAGTCCCCGATACACTAGGACACTACACTGCACATCCAGGCCAACAGAGTCTGTGCATACACTTCAGTGGGCAGACCCATATAGGGACTATATAAGCGACTGTATAAGAAAGGAATGTGAAAAACAAGACATATCAGCAGTTCATTGATAAACTCTATATCGAACATATAAAGCTATTCAAAAGCAAAGTACACAAAAAGCAAGATAAAAGCCATTGAATGCTAAAAATAATTTTCTTTATCTATGTTTTTGTTTGATATAGAATAGTTATCTATACTTTTTTTCCAGACTATTGTCATAAGAATCCTGTGTCAGTATTAGTAAAAAAAACGTGATCATAACATATAAAAAGGAACATTGATTCGATTGTATATTTGTGATTGCACACAGCATTGACACTGATCAACCTTTTTACCACTTTCAAGAAGTAGCTTTTAAATGTAAATAAAGCTAACGGGACCTATGAAAATGTAAGCCTCAAACTGTGTTTGGAGCTGGCTTTAAGAGATGTGTTTTTAATGGTATTTTCAAATAAAAGAAAACAGAGGTGTTTGATCTGGAAATGAACAACACTGTAGAAGGCTTGTTCTATAGGCATATTAACCTAATCATAGAGCGGCCTCTTTTAGCTCACTTGTGTCCTTCACCAGAAGAAATACCCTGTAGTATATCAGTCTGGTCTCACCCAATAGACTGATCCAGTCCTGAAATACCAGACAACTCTACCCTGAAAGGAGAAACAGCAAATCCCAGACATATTCTTCTTTTATTGAAGCCCAGTGCAATTGTGTCAAAACAAATGCTTGTGTTTCAGTAATCTTTGTGAGCCCATGTCGGGCCAAAGACGATTTTGGAGCACCCCCTCCTTGAGGGCTTGAGTGCAACTTTTATGTTCTTTGAGACTCTGGCCAAAGGATCTATGGAGAGAGGATAGGACTCTGTGTCTTGGTCTTCAGCGGAAGCATAGGACGCAGAAATGTAAAACTTCCATCCAGAGACCGCTGGAGCTTGATTTCTGCCACTAGCCACCATAGGGCTTACCAAAAGGGGAACAAGCCTAAAGGGCCATAGACCCCCTGGCTTCCAAAATAGTTATCTGTGGAGATGTGCAGTGCCTAAATCATAATCCATAAACAAAATAAAAAAAGGAAGTGCCAAAATCATAGGTGTCAGAAATCGTGTCTGTGCTTCTAATTGGAACAACTGCTGACACCAGGGAGTTGCTCCCCTTTGGCTTAGCATAGGGAGAGGGAGACATCTGCAGCAAGACTCCCATATGCCCTTGTCTACAAAAGTGCTATATAGGGGTGCAGTGCAAGTGCATAACCAGCCCTTAGGCTGAGCTATAAAAAGATTAAGAGGTACATTATGATCCAGAAGGACCAGTGATTCCTAAAAAGTGCTTGCAAGAAGTTTGTTCGTGCCCATCCGTGGAAATCACCACTCCCCTAGGGCATTGGGATTCAGGGCTTCTCTGCCCCTGGCTAGACCAAGGTTCCTCCCTCTTACGTGCAGATGTTCATTTGCCCTTTCAGAGGAAGTACTACACTTGACCTTAGCCAAAAGACAGAGAAGCGGTAAGACATATGTTTCAGCCTTTATTGGGCCTAATCAGTGAGGTGTAGCTGAACTCCCAATCAGTGAGGTGTAGCTGAACTCCCTAGCTCACAGTGAGCAAGGAGTTCACATCTAGAGCCCCCTATCACCCTTAGGGACACTAACCCCCAAAGGTCATTTAAATAAGTAAATCAAAAACAGTGGTGCTCGGCCTTCAAAAAAATTCTTAAAACTTGATGATTACAATTATAAGTTGCATCCAGCATAACAAAAGCCCCTCTATGCAATTATATAGAGTTTTGTAAAATTACTTATTTTTTTTATGTTTCCTCTGCTCATTTTGGCCTTCCTCTTGTCTCTCTGTGTGAATCACTGGGTAAGAGGGCAAGCAGCATGCTCTGAAAGTCAATAGTATAGGACATCACAGTGACACAAAGTTAATTAAAAAAAGCATTTGGCATACAGGTCCACAGCCCCTTAAGATAGTTTTAGCAGTGAGTAAAAACACACTGAGGATTACTGTATGTACAAGGCAATGGTTACACCATGAAATGTAGTTTGCCATTGATGGGGATCAACCTCTGTTTAGTAATCCTCTATTAAGCTCATTTTGCATCTGTTGTAGTTGCACAATGCTCTAATTATGAGCATAAGCATCATGTTTATTAAATGGTTTGAAAATGAGTAAAGGGCAGTGTAACTCCCAAATTATCTATGATGGAGTAAAAGAGCATATTTTAAAATGTGGATATTTTGTTTTTTTAATAAACCTGGAAGGTGAGTACTACAATCATTAAAGGACTATTTTAGTTCAAGAAAAGACACGTGTTTGTCAAGTATGTACCAAGTTTAAAACATTAGCAACTGTGAGCATATTTTTTTTGGAGAAAATCTGAAGACTTTGTTTATGAGTACAGGAATTAATTTTGTGTTTGTTACTTCAGATCCTGAGAATTGAATTATGGGGAATTATGGGGAACTCCAAGGTAGTATTTTCTGAGATACTACCAGTGGCAAGTGCAATTCTAGTAAAAGCCTAGGGGCCTCATTCAATTGTGATTTGGCCAATTGAATAGGGCTCTAAATAAGCACATAGCACATTTTTTTTAAAGATGTGTTTAGTTAGTGAAAAACTTGCTTTTGGATAGATGTTTACTAACTAAACACTTCTTTAAAAAAATATGTTGTGTGCTTATTTAGAGCCCTATTCAATTGGCCAAATTGCAATTGAATGAGGGCCTAGGAGTTTAAATAAAAGAAGGGACTTCAAAGAAAAGGGAGGGCAGATTTATAGTACAAAGGAGGAAAACTTTATATAATTTTTTTATTTTTCCCACTGAAATTTTGTAGACAATAATAATAATTATGAGTCAGTCCAGTGGCAACCTTATTCAGTGTACATCCTGTCATATGTATGCAATACTGGAACAGATGATCCAGGGTCCATGCCTCTGTGAGAGGTGTGAGCATGTTGCCTCTCTGGAAGCTCAAATTGGAGATCTGGAGAGGAGAATTGCAGCACTTAGTGATATTGCTCCACTGGAAAGGGGGTTGGTGCTCACTGAGCACAGTTTAGCTAGGCCTAGCATGGAGGGTGGAGCTGGGGCTAGTGAGGATGTCCAGGGAGGCAGCTGGGTTACAGTTACAAGGGGAAGCAGTGGGAACAGGAGGAGGCAGGCCAGTTCTGAGTCGGCAAACACCAACAGATTTGCCAGATTGAGTGAAACTGTTGGGGATGTCCATTCAGGAATGGCAATGCCAGATAGAGCTGTTCCCTCTAAAAGCCGGGCGAACAGCTCTACTGGAGGAGAGGGAGGGCAGAATAGGCAGAACAACAGACAGGTTTTGGTTGTAGGGGACTCTATTATTAGGAAGGTAGACAGGGTGATTTGTCACCCAGATCCCAGCAATCGAACAGTTTGCTGTCTCCCGGGTGCTCGGGTTCGTCATGTTGTGGATCGGGTAAACAAATTATTGGGAGGGGCTGGAAATGAACCGGCGGTCTTGGTACATATGGGTACCAATGACAAAGTTAGTGGAAGATGGAGTGTCCTAAAAAATGATTTTAGAGAACTAGGTAATAAGCTGAAGGCAAGGACCTCCAAGGTAGTATTTTCTGAGATACTACCAGTGCCACGTGCTAGCCCAGGGAGGCAGAAGGAGATTAGGGAGGTTAATGCGTGGCTAAAGATGTGGTGCACTAAGGAGGGGTTTGGCTTTTTAGAGCACTGGGCTGACTTCTCACTTCGATACAATCTCTACAGTAGGGATGGATTGCACCTTAATGATGAGGGAGCATTTGTACTAGGGGATAGGATGGTAGAAAGGCTGGAGGAGTTTTTAAACTAGTAGGTGGGGGGGAGGGACTAGATATAAGTAATGGGGTAAAAAGTGTAGAGGGTATAAGGGATGAATTAACAACTCATAGGGGAGGAGATGGGGGGAGGGGAAGTATAGTCAATAGGGAGGTAGTACTAAGTAATTCAAGTACAGTGGCAGGCACTTCAGAACTACAGACTCATAACATAAGGTGTATGCTTGCTAATGCCAGAAGCTTGCCAGGAAAAATGGGAGAGTTAGAATTATTAGCAATTAATGAAAAATGGGATTTAATAGGCATTACCGAAACGTGGTGGGATGAATCTCATGACTGGACTGTTAATCTGGATGGTTATAACCTATTTAGGAAAGATAGAGGCAATGGTAAACGAGGGGGAGGGATTTGTCTGTATGTTAAGCCTGAATTTAAGGCTATAGTCAGAGAAGATATTTATGGTGGACCTAGTGATAAAGTTGAATGTTTGTGGGTAGAGTTAAATAGCGGAGCAGCAAATTCCAAAAGAATATTAGTAGGAGTATGCTATAAACCCCCAAATATAGCTGAAAGTGAGGAAATACAATTATTGTTACAGATTGGAAATGCAGCTAAGCACGGGCAAGTTCTAATAATGGGAGATTTTAATTACCCTGAAATAAACTGGATAAATGAGACCAGCAGTTCAGCTAAGGGGAGCAGGTTCTTGAGTACACTCAGGGATCATTATCTGGCCCAGGTTATACAGGAGCCTACTAGAAATGAAGCTATCTTAGATTTACTCATCACAAATAATATTGATATAGTATCAAATGTTGAAATAGGGCAACCTTTGGGAAACAGTGATCACAACACAGTCTCATTTGAGATTGAATTAAAAAAAAAACATTTTAAGGGGACAACAAAAACTCTTAATTTTAAAAGGGCAGATTTTAACGGTCTAAGGGCAGCAATACAAAGTATAGACTGGGACAGAGAACTGATAGGTAAAAACACTGAACATAAATGGACAACATTTAAATCCTTACTAAATATACATACACATCGGCATATACTGTTTGGGAATAAAAGTAAAAGGAGTAAATCACAACCCATGTAGCTTAACAATGATTTAAAGATCAAGATACGGAGTAAAAAACAGGCATTTAAATTATAAAAAAAAGAGGGGACAGAGACTGCTTTACGGGAATACAAGGAAATCAACAAGGCTTGCAAAAGCGCAATTAGACTGGCTAAAATAGAAAATGAAAAATGTATTGCAAACGAGAGTAAGACTAACCCTAAAATATTTTTTAAGTATATTAATGGGAAGAAGGCGAGGAAGGAAGCTATAGGAACATTAGAATGTGAAACAGGCTGTCTGAAAATTAGTGACCAGGAAAAGGCAGATGAGCTAAATAGGTTCTTTTCTTCGGTATACACAAGGGAGGTACAAGTGGTTCTGTAATAGCCAAACCATTATATTTAATTTTTCAAGATTCACTCAACATTTGAGATTGAATTAAAAAAAAACATTTTAAGGGGACAACAAAAACTCTTAATTTTAAAAGGGCAGATTTTAACGGTCTAAGGGCAGCAATACAAAGTATAGACTGGGACAGAGAACTGATAGGTAAAAACACTGAACATAAATGGACAACATTTAAATCCTTACTAAATATACATACACATCGGCATATACTGTTTGGGAATAAAAGTAAAAGGAGTAAATCACAACCCATGTAGCTTAACAATGATTTAAAGATCAAGATACGGAGTAAAAAACAAGGGAGGTACAAGTGGTTCTGTAATAGCCAAACCATTATATTTAATTTTTCAAGATTCACTCAACACAGGGTCTCTACCAGATGACTGGAGAAAAGCTGATGTGATACCTATATTTAAAAAGGGAGCAAGAGCAAATCCGGGGAATTATAGACCAGTGAGCCTCACTTCTGTAGTGGGGAAGCTTTTAGAAGAGTTAATAATGGATAATATACAAGATTATGTCTATTTGAACAGGATTATAAGTAGGAGTCAACATGGATTTATGCAGGATAGGTCATGTCAAACAAATCAAATTAGTTTCTTTGAGGAGGTTAGTAGGAACCTGGATCAAGGCAACTCAGTGGATGTAGTCTTTTTGGATTTTGCAAAGGCTTTTGATACAGTGCCACATGGGAGACTATTGGGCAAACTAAGGGATACAGGAATTGCAGTAAATATCTGCTCATGGATTGAGAGCTGGCTAAAAGACAGGAAGCAAAGGGTTGTTGTAAATGGAACATACTCCGATTGGACTAATGTGGTAAGTGGGGTTCCTCAGGGTTCAGTATTAGGTCCTCTCCTTTTTAACATATTTATTAATAACTTAGAGGTAGGATTGGAGTGTGGGGTCTCCATTTTCGCTGATGACACAAAGTTGTGCAAGGTAATTAACTCAGATAATGATGTGCTTTCCCTCCAAGGGGATTTACATAAAATTGAGGAATGGGCATGTAAATGGCAGATGAGATTTAATACGAATAAATGTAAGGTTATGCATCTGGGAAGGAAAAATAGCCATGCAATTTATAATCTTAATGGAGCAAATCTAGGTGTATCAGATATTGAAAGGGATTTGGGAGTGCTTGTGGACAACCACCTAGGTAACAGTGCTCAAAGCCAAGCAGCAGCTGCAAAGGCAAATAAAATATTAGCATGTATTAAGAAGGGTATAGAAGCCAGGGAAGCAAATATAATTCTGCCACTATACAAATCTCTAGTACGCCCTCATTTGGAATATGGAGTACAATTTTGGGCACCACTTCATAAAAAGGACGTTTTAGAGCTGGAAAAGGTACAGAGAAGAGAAACAAAACTAATAAGGGAAATGGAGGGGCTAAGCTATGAAGAAAGACTAACCAAATTAAACGTATTTTCTCTAGAAAAAAAGCGTCTAAGAGGAGATATGATTACCTTATATAAATACATTCAGGGTCAGTATAAAGATTTGTCCGGGGAGCTTTTTGTGACAAGAGGTTTTTAACTGACAAGAGGACATCCCTTGAGGTTAGAAGTAAAAAGATTCCACCTCAAAGAAAGAAAAGGGTTCTTCACAGTAAGGGTGGTTAATCTGTGGAATTCTCTATCAGTGGAGGTGGTGACAGCGGATTCGATAGATAACTTTAAAAGGGGACTAGATTTATTTCTAATTAAAAAGGGAATTCAGGGTTATCATGGATAATTAGAGAGACAGTATTGATCCAAATTTTTTACATTTCCCTTTGAGACAATTGGCTAAGTCTCGTTTGTGTGTTTTTTTTTTTCTATTTGCCTTCCTCTGGATTAATTATTAATAAAAAATAAATAAAAAAAAAACATGAAATAATTGATTAATAATTAATTAACAACTAATGAATTAATAGTTAATCCGCATATTGCAGATCAGAGGAGATCTTAAAAGGTTGAACTTGATGGACTGAAAGTCTTTTTTCAACCTTAAATACTATGGGCCTCATTCTATTATCGGCCGTAGGAGATGCGGGGCCGCAAGGACCGGCCGCAAGCTATTTGCCTATTCTATTCCCTTCCGGCCGGGGATTCCGGCAGGCTTGCGGCCGGCGCCTTGCTATCCCTTGCGGCCGAAGGCGACGGAGGAAAGCCTTTGATCTTAAACGGCCGCAAGAGTTTCGGCCGTAAGAAAATCCTGGTTGCTATTCAATTGCTCCGGGAACCCTCTCTGCAAGGCTAAAACCGAGCCGCAGCTTACTTGCAGCAAAAAGGTCCCGCAGGCACACAATTAAGCACATTATAAAGCCATAGTAAAGCCATCCTGCACTCTGAGGAGACTATAAAGTGATTGTAGGTGTTAGCATTAATAGCACAACATTCCCCTACACTAAAATCCGTAAATAAATTTTATTTTAATTTGTATCAAATATCCATGTAAAAAGTCCAGAGGGCTTGGAGCACCTCAGACCCGCCCACGCTGCGGCAGGAAAATAAACAGTTAATGTTATCTCGGATTTGGGCTGATGTGCAAGCTTGAGAGGGGGTTGCTATTAATCCTCATGTCCCCCATTATGATCCCTAGCATTTACAGAGCTTTACAGTGCCGTCTTGAATTTATTTTTGCATTTAAAGATTTCTGAGCTTACGGCCGATTGCAAGATATACGGCCGACCGTAAGGGGATAGCCTTGCGGCGCTGTATAATTGAATTGCAAGGTAACGGGGGCCCAGCAAGGAATCGCAGCCTTGCGGACGATTTACGGCCGATAATAGAATGAGGCCCTATGTAACTATATGTTTGTAGTTATAAGTGGAGAGAATAAGCACCCATTTCCTCTCACTGGCCCAGAAGCATCAAAGGGTCGAAACAAAGCTCTCCAGAAATGTAAATTAGTACCCTCTCTCACACACAACACTCACCAATGTATCACAGATCCAGGGCCCTGAAGAGGAACCACATTTATTTTGTTCTTATTACAAAATAGCGGTATGACTTTTTTTTTACTGATTAAATATGCTCTTAGTCTGACTCAGAGCATATAATTTTTTTTTATGTGCAGTTGTACTTTAAAATACTATCTGTGTAAAAACAGTATTTTATCTATATTTGGAACAAAACCATACACATATGAAGCAAGGCAGTTCATTTAACAGTGAGGTGCATCATTTGATAACAGATTTTTAAATATAACATATTCATTTGACTGTGATTGGGATAGAAAGCAGGGAGAGAAAACTCCCAGGCAGTTACTAATTGTCCTATGAATGGTACAGAACTATCTCTGTCCTAGCTGGTGACAAGTACAGCCCAAATATATTTAGCTTGGTATTTATGAAGGGCCTACATTTTTATTAGTGCTGTTGGAAGTCCTAAATCAGTTTAAAGAACCTGGGAAAGTTGTGATGTCAAAAGCAAGATTTTATTATTGCTATAAAAAGCAGATAATCAAATGAGTGAAGTTTTGTAACTGAAGTGCCTTATCTCGTTATCAGCCTCTACGCAGAAATAGCTTTCCATTAAACTCGAAACAAGCTGTCAAATCATGAATAAGTCAGCTTTTAAGGTTGTTATCTAAAAATGTATACACTGCATACAAGTAAAATGAAAATACATTATGTAAAGGGAATTATATTATACAGTATTACTGCTGTATGAAGCAAAGAGGCAAATAATGCATATAGACAGTGTCTGCAGCACTATGCTTTTTCACTAAGCCCCTCCACTTTAACACTAGCACCTTTCCCAAGGGATGTTGGCAATATCACACATATAGTTGTGGATCTGGCGGACTGTTCTGAGGGTTTGTGATGTTGGTAGCGCAATTGAGGCCCTCGCAAAGCAAGGCCAGCCGTCGACTGCGAGCCTCACAAAGCAGTTGAGGCGCGCGGTACTTAGGCTGCAACGAGCGCCAAAGGCGCTCATTGCAGGGCTTGCGATGAGCTCTGCAGGTGCTTATCACGTGACCAGTAGTACTTAGCGCAGTGCACAAAATTACGGCCCGTAGGACTTAGGAACCAAAAGAAGTAGATGGAGTGTGGGCCTCGGAAAATTACTTTAACTTAACGGCCGAACCAAGGAACTCGAAAGTTAAAAACAACAAATATGCCTCAAATTAACTTAGTCTGTGAGTAAAGGTTGCAAGTTCATTTGAGGCATATTTAGCTTTTTTTCATGAAGGAAAATCGGCTAAGCGAGACAAAAATGGAGGCCGAAAAAATTTAAACACGAGGAAAACGAGGGTGAAGGATGTAAAAACAAGCTCAAAGAAGTACCACTTAATGCAAGACAGTAACACTTAATCCAAGGCAGTAACATTTAACCCAAGGCACTAACTCTTAACCCAAGGTAGTAACAGTCATTGCGAGGCCTCTAAACTACACGGGGAAGCGGCAAGCTCACAATGAGCGCCGCGGGCACAGAGGGGCCATATCCTCGCATTGTGTGGCAAACAGCATTGCCAGGCTTACAATTTTACTCCCGTCATTTTTGACGGGCAATTTCCTAGTAATGATAATGTGCTCAGACGAAGTCATGGTTTCATCTGATAATGCTAGTTTAAAATTCAATTATTTTTGATAGTGTTTTTTAAGCCATAATAAAAGTTATATCTGAATCAATCAACTAATACCTATATACAGACTGTTCCTGTCTGATCACAACATTTAAAATTCACTGTCAGTGTGTTTACATTGAAGGTTGAAGTGTAATATGTATAGTATGTTCTTATGAGCTAGATTATATTCCAAAATGCTTTTACAAAGTTAAATATAAAAAATACAGACATTTAGCATGTGTGCTCACCAGGATTAGGAACTGTGGGAGCAACTGTGGTTTTAGCTAAAATCCCCAGTAGGATAACTCTCACACTGGTGTTACAGGCAGACTAAAAGTGAAGATGGAGTCACTCATGACACAAGCAGAATCAAGACTCTCTTTAAAAATGCTTTTATGCTCATTATTTATACAGCTGCTGTTTTTTTTATTACACACTTCACAAACATGTGATTTTTTTCCACAAAACTAAGGTGGTGCTTTAAAATATATTTCTCATCATGATACAAAAAAAGTATTGAGCAACAGATATCTCTGGACCTGCTTGCTGCCTTTATAAGTTTTCCATATGTCTCCTAGTTAATTCTCAGGCGTGGAAGAGTATGTACCTCCTCAATAACACATAGAACATGTTATATATCAACATCTAGCATATCACTTTGCATTGGAGAACTACCAGATGTGTCTTTGAGGTGGGTGTGAGGGAGAAAGATTTAACATCAAAACAGCTTATGTAAGATAGCAGTCACATATAATGGTGTAGAAAGCCCTTTAATGGTCACCTACACTCACAAATACATCATATTACCAGGAGAATGTAATATTTATTGGAGCCCCAAGAGAACTACAACAATAAAAAACACACAATATCCCAATTTGGTCACAAGGAAAAGTTGTTAAATAATTGTTTGTTGTAATTATCAAACAAAGCTAAAAACACAGATAGTCCCACACATCAGTTATAGTTACCATGATGAGCAATTGTTTGATTTCCAGCACTCGGCGAGTCACTCTCATCTTGTAGCTGATCTCAAAAATAAAGACAGAGAGACATTTGTTTGCCTTAAAGGTATACAGAAGTTTACTGGGCTTCAAACGTTTCCTAAAAAAGAGCCACGGATTAGTAGAACAATGTGTATTATATTGAAAAGTTGAATATACTTACATATTTATATGCTGGATACTGCTATCTGGAATTGCACACCCTAGGACACTTCCCTAACAGTGTACCTGGAAGGAAGGAAGTGTTGCCAGTCACATGGTTGGTGGGGTCACAGCTGGAATTTTCCACAAGTAGACAGGGACAGAGAGAAAAATCCCCTGTGCCTTAGGGAGTTCAGCTGCACCTCACTGACGAGGCCCATAAAGGCCGAAATGCTTCTGGGGTTTACTGATTCTCCTGTTCAGGGTAGAATTGCCTGGTATTTCGGGGCTGGGTCACTCTTCTGAGTGGGACCAGACTGATATACTACAGGATATTTCTCCCTGTGAAGGGCACAAGTGAGCTAAAAGAGGTTACTATCAGAGTGGCCATAGAACTAACCTATTAAGGTTGATTCATTCTCTGATGAGCACCTCAGACTTAGTTTTAATTTTTTTCAGCAGGGAACAGACACCTGGGTTGTAATCTCGTGTGGATGTGCAGCACAGATGGACTCTTATATGAAAAAACATAGGACTTTCTAACATGTGCCAGACTACATATACCAGGCTGCTTTGCAGCACAGATAGGAACCCCAAAGATTGAAACAAATATTTCAGCCTCTGCTTCCTCCTGACTGGCCAAAACAATTTTTGAATTTATGCTAATTTAGCCTGGGTTTCGAGAGGGTGTTAACCCTAATTTTCAACTGTCAAAAATTACAAGATATTTTGCTAACTTGAAGGTAAGTGTTTTAATGTTTATTTTGGTATTTTTTTCATGCAAAAAAAATGTTTGCAGACACTATTCTCTTCTATCAGATGCACTCATAATCCAGGAAACGTATCCCACCCTAAATCCCACACAACCTTCCTTCCTGACATTAGTTACTTCCATATTGTTTTGTTGGGTGGTCACAAATCATAGCAAGAATAGTTCCAATATATCTAGAAATATCATGCTTCTGTTTCTCTTCACAGTTTTATTTGCCATATATAAAATTATAGCTACAATAACTCGTTAATCACTCTTTAATCCAAAACCACATTCAAGACATGCAGTGAGTACAGAAAGTCTCCTCTTCCTTTCAATATGTTCAGCTTTTGTGATATGACAATGAAAATAACAAATATTAAATTAGGTAAATTCCAGTGTGAAAATAATATTCTAAAAAAGTAATAAAATGAATGAATATAGGAGCAGTAAAATACCTAATTTGGATAAGTGAACATACCCCTCACCACAACAGCATTTATAAATATGTTCAGGTATAATCTGTCACCTTATAGATCACACAATGGCAGGTTCCCATCTGTGATCAACTGTGGTGATTTTGAGTAGTTCAGAATAAAAGTAGCAGACTTTAAGGGATTGCACTTCTTGGAAGTACATTTCAAAGCAAAGAATACACTGTGGAAGGATAGAGACTTTAAAAAGTAATTTGAGATAAAGTTGTTGAAAGGATCAAGTCAGGAGATTGATATAAAAAGATTTCAAAGTCTTTAAGCATTCCACGGAGCAACTTAAAGATTCTGTGGCCAAGTGCCCAAACATGTTTTGGTCAGATGAGAACAAAATTGATCATTTTGGCCAAAAAATAAAATGGTAAACCGGGTAAAAACCCAGTACATTTTACCATTCAAAGGACACCATTCCAACAGTAAAGCACAGTGCTTGCAACATCCTGCTGTGGGGATATTTCTCTTACGCTGGGACTGAATACAGGTTAGATTTCATTGGCAGACAAGTATGACACACATCTATATTACTGCTCATTGGCTAACAGGGCCAAACCCCAGATCATTTTTTTTTGCTTTGAACATCATTTGAAAGCAGAAAACACACAGTGGTACATCCACTATAATAATTATTAAACTGTGTGTAATGCCTGCATGGATGAAGCCCTAGAAGCCTCATTTGCGGCGGGGAGCTCCTCCAGGGAGGAGCTTCGTTAATTTTCCAATTTTATTAATGCTACATTTTTTTTTTCAATGGGCCCCGCCTGCGAAGACTAGAAGAACGGGAGCATCGCGGAAAGGTAAGTGTAATATTTATAATGTATTGTTTATAGGTTGTGTTTAATTTTTGTATTAATTTTATGTTTCTTTTTCCCTAGGGGTGTCAGACCTGCGGCAATGAAGGATGGGCTCTTATGCTATGGTAAGTGGGCTTATTCGCCCTATTGTAGGTTTAGTGAGGGGGGTGGAAGGGGTTAATAGGTTAGGGTAGAGGAGGGTTAATAGGATAGGGAGGAAGGGGGTTCATTAGTTAGAGGGGGTTGGTTTAGATTTATTGGTGTATTGGAAGGGGGAACAGTGTAGTGTTTGTAGTCATGGTCATGAGGGTCCTGGAGGACCCTCGTGGCACTTATGGGGTTAATGTTAGGGTTCTTATTGTCCCATTGGGGTCTTTATAGACCCTTATGGGACTGATGGGTTAAACTGAGGCTTATGGGGGTCTGTATAGTGTTAACATAGGGTTTATTAGTGTCCTATACGGGTCTAAAACATTGGACTGAGGGGGTTAATTTTAGCCTCTATATTGACATCTATGAGTCTGGGGTTAATTTTAGGTGCCGGGGGGTACTTATAGTACCCCTGCAGCAGGGGTTAATTGTTTTATTTAACGTGGGTCCTTTCAGGACCCGTGCAGCGAGAAATTTTAATTTTTAATGCAGGGGGGGGGGGGCAATCAGGACTCTCGCTGCAAGGGTTAATGTGGGGATCTTCCGGGACCCTGCAGCATAGGGGGGTTAATGTTAGTTGCCGCTGGGGTACTTACTGCACCCCCGCGGCATGGGGGTAAGCCGTGGGCCCTTTAAGGAGCCCCGTCTGGGAATTTAAATCTCCAAGCCTGTACGAGTACGGGCCTAAAGATCTTTAAAGGCAAATATATATTTGCAGCTCTGTACAACGCTCTCATTGATGGGGAACATTAGGTGTGACATGAGGATTAGAAGCACTACATTGGCAAGCTGGCACATCTCTTCTAGCCAATACTGTAATTTGTGGCCAAAGTCTGACGGGCTTAGAGAACAGGATACTGGCTTGGAGGTCATTCAAGCCCAAGTCCTACGGGCTTGAATGACCGCCAAGCCAGGAACTTGTTCTTCAAGCCAGTAGGACTTTGGCCACAAATTACAGTATTGGCTAGAAGATATGTGCCAGCTTGAGAATGTTGTGCTTTTAATACTCATGTCCCCCATTGTGTTACCCATCATTTACAGTGCTTGCTTAAATATATATTTGAATAGCAGCGTAGACGTAGCGATTTGCAGGGCCATAACCTGATCGCAAGGAGTCGCACACTTGCGGCAGTTTCGCAGCCAGAATGAGGCCCATGGTGTGTATGTGTCCAATGTTTGTGCTTTGTCTAATCTACCGTCTCTGCTCTGTACAGTCTCTCTAGTGTGCATGTGTCATATTGAGATTCACCTGGGTAACTGGGGCATTTAGAAATGCCCCCTTGCTTTTGTTCATTCAGTATAACAAGGCTATGGAGTGTAGTGAAGAAATAAAAAAAATATTGCAGAAGTCATTTTTATATTTTAACTGCGGTTGTACATGTTTACTGTGCAATCAGTGAAGTTATTGGTATATGTTTACATGTATGTACTCCTAATTAGGATTTATTTCAAGAGGATATTAAAGGACCACAAAAGTCATCCCGATATTTTCTGCCCTATTAGATAGAGGGTATAAAAGCATGTGGGGAAAAGTGATTTATTTTTTAAAATTGATGCTGAATTCATGGAGTTATGCTCTATAGAAGTCATGTTATTACAGTGCAATGCTTCTGTATGAAATGAGGAATGAGCCGAGGTTCACATGATGTATTGAAAATGAATTAGAATCAGCTGTATAGCTTTGAATCAGGCAGTGGCTAGGTGATTTGTAACTTATTGATTATATTCTAGCAACTAATGTAGCAACAGAACAGATAGCTCAGCAGGTAATGCAACAGTCTGTGGTGGTTAAAGTCCTAGATTCAAATCCTCAGTTAATCATTTTTGTCTTTATATATAAAAAAACAGCTCTTACACTTTCTTTTTAAAGCAGAGCATGTTGCTGCCGTGACAAGTGTGTTTGAAAAAATGTTTTTATTGGTTATAATCCAATGCCTTTTGTTTTATTGATTAATGTATTTATTAACACACCTATGATCACACACACATATACATTGTAACGTCACACATTATGATTTTTTTTGGACCTATCCTCTTATGGTAGCGCAGCACAAGGCAGCAGCAGTGGCGGTGAGCATCCGCTAGATGGCACTGCCAATATTCCGGTGCCATATCATAGAGTCAAGGCTTAGGTAAAGTGTTGGGGTTAGGGTTAGTTCAAGGGTTAGACTAACATTATAAGCTTAGAACTTCTCTCACATATTGGCAGCGCCATCTAGCAGTTGGAGGCTGCACTGCAGCGGCAGACCTGTCCCGTCATTATAACAGGATAGATAGTTTTTTTTCTCTAGTAGCTATGTTGTTTAGCTCCTGTATCTATACATCACACCTCATTCTAACGATATTTTTCCTCGTGGAAATCCGTCTGCCCCCCTTAGCCTCCCAAATACTTTTCTTTAAAGGACAGTCCACATCTATAGAGAAAAGCTTATGTTCCCTACCTCATTATATCCCACTTTCCCTGGTTTTCGCTCAAAGTCTTGGAGATAGATAAAAACCTGTATATATTTCAATCAGTTAAACATGAACTTTGTATTTTATCCCAACCATTAGCACGTTATTTATGTTAACTGTGTAGATATTCTCACAATATCTGGAGGAGTTTATCCAATGTAATAAAGGCTGGAATGTAATCACACATCATTGTGAAACCTACATGTGTATGTGATACAGCCGATTTGTATTTCCACCAGATAAATGCTCCACAGAAATTCCGAATAAGATGAAACCTAAGTTGTAAAATATCAATGCATGGCAAACAGTCTCTTACTAACGACCGGAAGTCACTTCACATGGGGGAGCGGTTTCAGTGTGACACCCGGAAGTTGCTTTCTGCCAGCTGTGCACTACTGCTCAGTCCTGCTCGGTGTGACCTGCTGTCCATAAAGATGATTAAAGCCATTCTGGTGTTTAATAACCATGGCAAGCCGCGCTTCATGCGCTTCTATCAGCACTTTGTGAGTCAGCCATGAAAGGGCACTGCTATATTTTATGTCTGTATGTATATATAAATACACACATATATATATATATATATATATATATATATATATATATATATATATATATATATATATATATATATATATATATATATATAAATGTGCAAGGAAGTGGTGACACTACAAAAACGTCTGCATCAAATAATGGAACAGTGGGACATGCAAAATAATGCTAGTATATGAGAGATCTATGAGTGGGGAAAGGGTTTGACCCCACTAGTGCTTCCTTTAGTTTCTATTCATCCATTATATTTGAATGGATGTATCATATATAATGTTTTAGATATTTTAAATGTATACAATTGACTTGAGGTATCACCACACACATCTACACCAATTAACACTATTTAATGAATAAAATCCAATGCTTATGTTCATGCCCACACAAAGCATGCCAACTGTGCTGCCACAGTGGTGTTAACAATTTTCTTAATAATTATACTGTCAGTTTGGGGCATTTAGGTTATCAAGACAATTTTGTTTTCACTTATAGGTTTACATGTTTTTGTTTTCTGTCTTTTACAGCCTGAAGAAATGCAGCAGCAAATTGTACGGGAGACTTTCCATCTAGTTTCAAAACGAGACGATAATGTCTGTAACTTTTTGGAGGGAGGAAGGTAAATGTGACTGATAGAGGTTAGGTGGGGAAAGCAATGATTATTTTATATAAAATTATGTTATTAACTTTTTAAAGGGTCATTTACCTCTTCGTGGTGTGAAAAAGCACACGGTTATATGCTAAATTATATGGAGGGTTTTATTACACTAATAACAGCTAAAAAAATCTAAAGTTTTAAGTCTGTATATATAATAAAGTGTAATCTGCTCTCTGGCAGTTTCATGATTAATATCAGACCACCACGCATGTGGTGTATACCAGGTTTCCCTGAACTCAGGAATGCAGTGAAAATGTAACCTATCACTGACCTATTTAGGTGATTCCAGCATCCCATACTCTGCGCAGATAGATGTAGTGATGGCTTAACCTCTGTTTTTCTTTTGCTTACTAGACCGAGCTACAGCGTGTGTCTGGCTGGGGGCAGTCAGTGACACATGTAAACACTGTTTTAATTTATTTTATGTCTTAGTGAAAAATGCATGTATTTGAAATGTTCATAAAGTATTTCAACATGCTTTCAGGATATCTTTACTGTGATGTGGTCCAAATTGTCCTGAATTAAGTGGCCATTTGAAGTTATTTATTATGTAACTAGCATGTACTGAAGTCCCATACTATAAGTATATAAAGTGATGTTACAAGTTATCTCTCTCAGTTAATTGTGTATTTAATTTGAAGCTAGGTCTTATGTTGCATTAGCATGGAAACTATGTTAAGACACCAGAAACATCATTCATTATGTGCTTAAATGGCCAGAACAGAAATTATTATTATTATCGTTTATTTATAACGCGCCAACATATTCCGTAGCGCTGTACATAAGATAAGTTCAAGACAAAGATACATACAAATTAACACATAGTAAAACAAGGAGGGCCCTGTCTTTGAGTTTGGAATCCAGTGTCCATGGTGCTTTCCCTAAAACACCTTGTGGGATTGAAACTCGCAGACTTACATCCTAAAGGTATTGTGTGAGGAAAAGGAGGGAGAGAGATTTGAGAGTGTGTTAGGGTGGGAGGTGATACACTTCTTTAAAGAGATGTGTTTTTAGAGAGGATTTGAATGATTTGAGGTTGGAGGATAGTCTGGTGGAGCGAGGCAAGGAGTTCCAGAGAATAGGGGCAGCATGAGAAAAGTCCTGAAGGCGAGAATGAGAAGAGGTGACAAGAGTTGTGGAAAGAAGAAGGTCATTAGCAGAGCGAAGAGGGCGTGTGGGGGAGTATTTGGAGATGAGACCAGAAAGGTATGGGGGAGTGCACTTGTTGAGGGCTTTGAAAGTAAGGGTCAGGATTTAAAATTTTATTCTGGAGGCTATGGGGAGCCAGTGGAGAGATTGACAGAGAGGTGATGCCGACACTGAACGTTGTGTACGGAAGACGAGTCTAGCAGAGGCATTCATAATGGATTGAAGTGGAGATAGTCGGGTGGTGGGGAGGCCAACAAGAAGCGAGTTGCAGTAGTCCAGTCGAGAGATGATGAGAGAGTGTATAAGGATTTTAGTTGTGTCTTGTGTAAGAAAGTGGCGAATTCTGGAGATGTTTTTTAGATGGAGAAGACAAGATTTAGTTAGTGATTGTATGTGAGGGATGAAGGACAGGGCGGGGTCCAAAAGAACCCCAAGACAACGGGCTTGGGAGGAGGGGGTGATGATGTCATTGTTGACAGTAAGACAGATGTGAGGAATTGAAGCTGTGGGAGAGGGAGGGAAGATTAGGAGTTCAGTCTTAGACATGAGTTAGAGTTTGAGATGGTGGGTGGACATCCAAGAGGATATACTAGAGAGGCAGTTGGAGACATGTGTTAGAAGAGAGGGGGATAGATCTGGTGCTGAGAGGTAGATTTGAGTGTCATCTGCATAGAGATGGTACTGGAACCCAAAATAGTTTATTAGGGTGCCGAGTGAGGATGTGTAGATGGAGAAGAGGAGGGGGCCTAGTACAGATCCTTGTGGTACGCCAACAGACAGGGGGTAGGTAGAAGAAGAGGTGTCAGAGATCAATTATTTATGGCTTTATTAATATTATACAATGTTTATAAAGTTCCAACACTGTCCATTGCTATGTACAAATGAAACAGTATAGATGCAAACACATAAGTACTAATTAGTAGAGTCAGATGCTCATTAGAATTGTACAGTTGCTTTATATTTTCTGAGTCAGTCACATTAGAACCAATAAATTACCTGTTAGATTAACTTCTCTATGTGATCATTTAATGGGTCTGTTTACCTCTCCTTGACACTATTACCCGTTAACAAACAGTCTTTTAAGCAGGACTTTGTTACATTACAATTTACAGCTAAATGTATCTGGTAAGGTAATAAATACAAGTGACCACACAATAAATATACTGTTGCATAATTAAACAAAATTATCTTAGTTTGATCTATTGACATTAATAGGCTAAGAGGTAGTCAGTGTGTGCTCTGGATAAATAAACTTAAAAGAGACCTGTTTTAAAGAATTGGATCTAACGTGAACCCGAGAGACATTGAATGTAATAATTTCCTATAAGGATGTCTACCAGCACAGCGGCCAGTGGACAATTATTTTACCACTACCGATGTGAAGCTATTGACTTGGGACTTTTTTATGCTTTCCTAGAGCCATTTAGACTTTTGTGCCCCCATTGGTGCAGTTACTACTTATCTTTTCTCCTTTCTATATATATATTACAGGCATAAACAATTATAAGTGTATGTGTGTTATGAATATATACACTGTATCAGAAACTACCTTCACATTCAGTTAAATGTGGGGTGCTTTGCTGGCTTCTCTGACACTGAATATGTTAATTCATTGCAGACTCCTTATTTGTAATAAGAGAACTGCTATAATCAGCATTGCAAATTCATTCTCACTATTGACATGAAATCACTCTTTTCACTCTATTAATCTTTACCAGATTTTAATGACTAGACACCACCGAATTATGTAGAAATGTTATGAAGGTATCTTTCAGTATAAATGGTAAACTGTGTACAGTTTGTATTCTCACAAGAAATACATTGCTGTCTTGTCTTAAAGTGTTTTTTTCTTCTTTTATCTTCAGTTTAATTGGCGGCTCAGACTATAAACTCATTTATCGCCATTATGCCACCCTGTACTTTGTGTTCTGTGTGGATTCCTCAGAAAGTGAGCTGGGTATTCTTGACCTTATTCAGGTAAATATATATCCAGCTGTTATTTTACTAAGAAGTTAAAAACCCTCAATGCCTTGATAATGTTTGAATACTGTTTTTTTTTTGTTGTTGCATATTTTAATTAAATGCTTCCTTTAATTGTTATGGTTAAAATGTAATTATGTGTTTCTGGGGGTTACAAAAATAAAAATACTTTGTAGCTAGAGCACCCCAAATTACTTTCTGTACTATATTTCAGTCAAGAAGCTCTCATGATTTGGTCTTTCACACATTGTTTATTGGCTGATTGAATGTTAATTTGAGGTAATAACCAGGAGTTTGGTTCCAAGTGGCTACCTTACATGGAGACGATTATGGCGGAAAAATTACTTATTTGCTTGCCAGCTATGTAAGTGCCCATGCTATACTTATTATTTATTTTATTTTTTGTGTGTATTTTTCTGTTCATTGTAGTGTTTTTATTACTTATAATAATCCTACTTTATTATCAGTGTATTATCCAGGGGTCATAACTACATACAACTATGACAGTGCAATCTTCAAGACCCACTTAAGCAAAGCTAGCTGAACTTAATGACTGGGGCATGAAAAATAAGAATAAATATGACCACTTTGAAGTAAAAAAAGTAAAGGAAGCTGAAGTTCAAAAAGAATAATGTCATAAAAGAAAGCGCTGTAAGATAAAGTCCTTCTTATCTTATCTTCCCTTTAGTTTAGTTAAGATTATTTTTACATAATATGAAATGATAATGTTTATTGGACAACTCTGTTACTTGCCAACTGTGTTGTACCTCTACGTCCAAAGTATTGATCTGGTTATGAGATTTATCAGATACACAAATGATGTTGCAGAAAAGTTTCCAACTGTCATTCTTGTATAACAGTTATCATTGCTCACACTTATAGTATCTAGGTGTTGAGACATTAGACATTGATGTCTTCTTTTAAGAGTAGTAGGTAAGTGATTTTGCAGTTTCGAGCAATTACATTTTTTTTAAATACACAGTATGTGAATTATGTGAACTATATACAGAAACAAACAGGTCTATTTGGTCTGCCTATTCTCCATCTTTCATAAGATTTAATTGAGCAATTGTAAGCTAATTTGCTATTCAATTGGCGTCTTTTTCTGGGCTCAGGACGTTTTACGGGCTTGAAAACTTTGCGATGGTTAAACCCGGAACTTACAGCCTCCAGAAGCCTTTGATCCTTCCCTTCCACAAGAGTTACTATCGCTAAAATCACAAATCGATATTCAATTGCTCCAATTCCCCAAGCTCGCAAATGTTTTCACACCCGTAAACGGCAAATGTAGGAGAAAATTCTACGAGTGCTAGAGAGGACCCACAAGGGGGTTTAACCCCTGTGTGTAGCACTGTAAATGCAAATAATAAATCAATACTACTCTGTAAATAACGGGAAAGTGATGATAGACATTAGAAGGAATTGCACAACAATTTCAAGCTTGCAAATCAGTAGTAAACTAAGTTTATTTTCATGAGCCATTTCCGGGTTATATCGATCTTGGGAATCAATGAGTTAATACAGATCAGGCCACCCATATGGACTAGAACAGTATTGGCATTCATTTTTATTATTTCTTATTTTGAGAGTTTGCGAGTCCCATTGCATATCGGAGCCCCGAACCTAATTGATTGATATGTAACCTCCATGTTTTACTGAGGTAATGATCTTGTCTCATTGGCATTTTCGAAATGGGAGGTTACGGCCTTGCTTAATTGATCATATTCCCGCCCTGAACTGCTACGGACGAGTGCATGGTTTATGGAGTCGTCTTTTGGCCCGTAACTTGCGGGCTCCTTCAATTGAATAGCACCGGAATCAGAGACGAATGGGAGCCCAGCAGCATGCCCGCAGACATACGGCCTGTATCCTGCGAGATGCAGGCTTGCAATTGAAACGGGCTCAATGGAAGCAACATTTATGCATAGTAAGTGAAGCAGCCTTCAAGGGAAAGTGGTAGGGAGAAAAATGTAAAGAAGGAATTTAAATATTCCTTCAGGGAAGCACAGGGCTATCATTAAAATTAAGCAAAATTGTTTTGGTAGATAGAATAGTCACAACTGGATGGTATTTGGCTTCCTATCTGCCATCAAATGTTTGTTAAACCTGTAGGAGAACTTTTAAGTGATTTTGATAGATTGCATTTATTAGTCACCGGTGGAAGAAGTTACATCTTTAGTATCAGTGAGATTATGACCAGTGTGTGACATATTTGCAAACCAAATCATAATCAATTATTTACTTCTCAATCTGTGTATCCCTCATTTGTGTCATATCCGCTGCAATATAAATATGCAGGCATCTGCAGAAACCTTGACTTTGAGTCCATGGAGTTTATAGCCCATGTATCATTAACATGCACTACTTGTAAAGCTTTTGATGTACATTAGAACATTTGCTGATCCTTAAACCTGTTAACATTGTTTTTAGTTAATTGGTTACAGAATTAATTCTAAACGTAGATTGGATTTTACAGGCTAGAGCATTTTTTTTATTTTTTTTTATTTTAATTCTGTGACCTATGTTAAATAGGTGCACAGATAACATGATTAGACTGAAAGTTTGCAAATGCTATTCACAAAAGGAGCACAACTGAACATATGATCTGAATGCCCTTTCCCAAACAAGTGTTGTATTTTAGATTTAATTGGGCAGATATTATATTGATAGAAAGGTATTATTATGCTAATGGTATAGAGGCCATAACATGCCTAAAGGAAAACAGTTGTTTGGACTCCAAACTATAAAATTGTAACAAGATGCATTATCAGTGCATATATAAAGCAGCTCACACATCCTCTAGACTGTAAGGGCCTCATTCAAATGCAATTTGGCCAGTTGAATAAGGCTCTATATAAGCATATAGCATATTTTTTTTACAGAAGTTTTTAGCTTGTGAAGACTTTGCTTTTGAATAGAAGTTCACTAACTAATTCTGTAAAAAAATATATGCTATGTGCTTATATAGAGCTCTATTCAATTGGCCAAATCGCATTGGAATGAGGCCCCACGTTTGTAATTTCTCAATCTTATTGAATGCATTAAATAATTCACTTTGTTTGCTTGATTTCAAACCCAATAACAGGGCCCTCTATCCTTTTGTAATTTGTTAAAATTGTTTTTGCCTTGTATCTACTCTGTTTAGTGCTGCGGAATATGTTGGCGCATTACAAATAAAGGTTAATAATAATCCCCTGTATCACATTTGCAAGTTAACAGATAAAGAATCCCTGTTTAGAGTGAATCCTCCCTTATGTAAACACTTCATCATCTTTTCACCCATCTGCAGTGTTTGAATTCCAGTAGCCTCTACCCTTACTGAGTCAATGTCTTGTTCACCTGAGAGGTATGAAACTGCGTGCATCTTCTTTGTCAAAAATTGAGTCACATCAGACTCTCAGCCTGCCCTGAAAGCATTATACTAGTGTATAATGCTGTGAAAACAGGGTCTTGTTTACTAAAATAAAACATCTCTTATTTTTGGAATTCATAATGTGGCAATGCACACCCACCATTTTTATGACATTACTGTTATAGTACACACTATTTCACTTATTTCACCCTTACATGGGCAAGATGGTACATAATATTTACCCTTTATAATTGCACATGTTTGAGGCTGCACCCTGAATGATCAACATTTCATAGGAAGACAACTGATGGTATTGTTTTTCCAGTTAACAGAAGGAAAGATTCCCCTTTGGTTGTTGCTCATTTTAATTGTAAAATATTCAGTGTGTAGGAAGGATACTGTGAAGAAGTGTTAACCATATTTTTTAAACTAGTTTTTCTATATTCTTTTAATATCTATATGTTTCCTATACGTTTTGAAACTCAGAAGCAGCACCACCACCACCAACCAATGTGGCATTTGTTTCAGTTCAGTGGAACTTTGACAACTTTGGGCTTTCTACTCACCCTGATTCTGACTTTATTCCCATCGATACATAAATGGTGAATGTTCATGCTCACATTTGAAGGAACACTGTAGTTAAAAAAAGCATGTAAAAAGCTAACAACATTAGCAGCTGTGTAAACCATGAGCATACAAATTCTTTATTATACTTTAATAAAAGGTTTTATTGTTACTTACATTACACACATTGGCAATTATTCACAGAGAAATAGAGCAATATGATAGGTTAAATTGTCACAACAATATCCTTTGAACTGTATCATTTAGTTTTTAGTAAACATATTCACATTCCAGGTATGTTTCAAGGTGATTTTGACCTAAGAAGGGTTCTCCATTTAACAGCAAAGTTTGGCCAGTTTACTACTGATAAAACATTTCTATTATGTATATGCATACTCACATGGCATTAACAATGTCATAAACTCTGCTACGGTATGTGTCCATACATGTGCTGTCAAATTATTATTTAATTAATATTTGTTTTATCAAATATGGCACATTAAACAAAATAACACCCTTACAAATTGAGTCAGATTCCGTATCTCTCAGAAGTATTATAAAATGTAATGTATTTTATGTATTGCTGTTGTCCACTCTCTGTAAAATGGAGCCTTATCAGTGGGGAGATTTTTATTGATGGAATACACTTTTGATTGTGATTCAGAGGGGAGAATAAGGAGTAGGGAAGGAGTGAACGAGAGAGCAAGAAAAGCAGACACAGAGTGTGGGAGGGAAGGGAGAGAGAGGGAAAGAGAGAGACTCTGGGAGAGGAGGAGGGAAGGGGAAGAGGAGGCAATCCAAAAGAGAATTGGCAGGGGAAGAGGGGGGGGGGGGCAGAAAAGTGGGGAAGGGGAGAGGATTAGCAAATGTAGGGTTGAGGGAAGCAGAAGGATATTTGGGAAGAGGCATGGAAGTAGGAGCAAAGAGTAGGAGAGGGAATGAGAAGGCTCAAAGAGTTGGGAAGATGGAGGGAATGGGAGAAGAGGGAGGGAAAGGGAGAAAATTGGGAAGTAGAGAGACAGGGCAAGGATCAGAAGAGGATGGAATGGGTAAGGTGAGGGAAGAGGAGAGGGCATAGGGAAAGGGAGAGAGGAAGGGAGAAAGTGTAAGATAAGGGAAGGGGAAAAGGTATAGGGTGAGTGAAGAGAAAACGGTGGTGGAAAAAGATAGAGACGAGGGAGAAGCGTAGGGAAAAGAGGCATGATAGACGGGGGGATGTAGAGAGAGAAGGGAAATGGAGCAAAGAGGCGGGGCAGAGAGGTTAACATGAGAGAGAAGATGAAAGGGATGAGGAAGATATTGAGGGGGAAAGTGGATTGTGGGAGAGCGGGATCAGTGGGGTGGCAGACAGAGTAGGATGAGGAGTGTGGGAAGAGGAGTAGAGAGAAGGTTGACAGGGGTTATGTGAAGTTAGATTTTTCTTTGCTGGCAAATTTGAAATCCTTATTTATTAATAGTTTGGCTTTTAGCAATTACTAGTGATTTGACAATTTTAGGTAATGAAACAAGTTGGGTATACTTTTATAGGTTTATTTTGATGCACAGGGATAGACTAACAGTTTTTGGCACAATGAGCCGTGAAACTAGGAATAGTCCTTATTTAATGACCTTTGTCAGACATAAATGTATTGGCACTCATATTTAATTTCCATGCACTCAGGAGATCCATTTTGGTTATTCGCTTAACTTTAACTGATCATATTTACTAGTTTTAATAAAAATGAAAAAAAAAATGTTTTTAATCTAATTACTAGCTTTTTTTTCTTGTTTTATATGAAACTAGAAGTTACCACTTGGAAGCAGAACTGGTGCCGTGTGCTGTGGTCTAAAGCAGAATCCAACCAACAATTAAAATCACTACCCAGTGTTATATTTAATCTATAAGAAAAAACAGTGCACCACCTTCTCTCACTTTCACTGCTGCAACCTTGGTTCGAATACAGTCAGGGAACCAAGAGGTCACAACACCCTTAAGCCATGCAGTTGGACCTGGTCAGTACTTGGATGGGAGACCACTAGGAATACCAGGAGCTGTATGCTTTGGCCTACTGGAGAAGGAACTGGCAATCCACTCCAGTATCTCTGCCATGATACTAAGTGGATCAGCATGTTGTGTTATGGTCCGTGAGATCATGTAGAGTCGTACTAAACGACACAAAAAACACATGCTGCATTTACAAGTAAAGCCAATATACCCATGTGTTTGTTTGCTGGACATGCAGCCCTATTAAATTCCCTCAACGTGTAAAATCGTAGCCCGTAAGACTTGCAGCTATTAAATTGGCCCCATAAAGCAACCCACCAACAACTTGCGGGGTAAGGGTCGAAAAAAAAACCCTACGGGATGTCAAAAATTAAACTCTACGGCCGCAAATCCTTTGTTCTTTCACGCCCATAACTGTTAAGTTCCCATCCTCTATTAAATTGCAACAAATTCACTGGAGTTCAAGCCCGTAACCCGCAAATGGAGCCAAAAAGCCAACCTGGTACTAAAGAAGACCGCTAGAGGGTTATCCTATCCGTAGCACCGTAAAAGCAAATATACACACACTACTGTACTTATAAGTAAAGGGAAAGTGTTGTTAGGTATTCAAATTAATAGCGCAACATTCTCAAGCTCGCAAATCTGCAATATAAACTATATTTTTTTATGTTTCATTTCTGTGATATATTGATCCCGGCAATCAATGTGTTAATACATATAATGGAACTCGCGTAGACTTGAATATCATAATTACTGATTTATTAATATTGCATTATTTCTGGAATGCGGGTCCGATCGTAACCTTTATTGCAACCTTTAAGGGATTGAAATCTAACCTCCATTTTTCAGTGACGTAATGATGATGATCTCATTTGCCATTGGCACTGGCTAAATACGTAACTACGGGTTTGACTAATTGATCATGTTCACGGCCGCAAAAATGGTTTGCGGCATGGTTGAATTTAATAGCTCGGTAATGCAGCCGAATTTCAAGCCCTCAACTTTTGCTGGTGTGCCGATGCTGCTGCTACTGGCTTCTAATTTAATAGAATAGGGCTGATAGGGTATTCAAAAAAAAATCAAATTTAACATTTGTTCTTCTCTTTTAACCAGTTTTTGCCTCAAGCAGAGCTGTATATCTTCTCCTACCTTTGTCAGGGGAATGGCCTGGGTGTGTGCTAGAATATCATGGAGCAAGCTGGTTTGACACTGGCCCTGCTCCATGATATACAGCCTTATTAAATTGCAATTCACTAAATTTAAAAGGGCTCTATTTAAGCACACAGCATATTTTATTTACAGAAGTTTTTAGTTAGTAAAGATTTTGCTTTTGGATAGTTCACTAACTAAAAACTTCTGTAAAAAAATATGCTGTGTGCTTAAATAGAGCCCTTTTAAATTTACAGCATTGCAATTTAATAAGGCTGATAATTAGCTCCGGCTCATATGTACAATCAGTGGATCAAGAATTCCCAATACTCTTTCCTTTAGAGATCCCAACCATTGACTACACAGACAACAGACTCTGGTGAGGAGGACAAAACTGCTTTTCTGTTATTCTTACCTCAAGCCACACCTAATTTCTGAAGACCTTTTATTTAATTTGAGTGATCTCTACTATTTGTTTTTATTAAGATGCCTTGGAAATTTCAAAAAGCCTATCAAAGCGTCTATAAAACACTGGAGTACAGTCTGCAGTGGATATTTAATTTATATTAACTAAAGGCTTTCAATGATTGTGTACACTCAGTTCAAAGTAATAAAAGCCACTTAGACAAGTTTAGCATGGGTAGTTAATTATTTTAATACAAATAATGATGCAAGGGGTGTGAGTGTTTATGTATGTAATAACATAAATCTTGTCAGTGTGTGTATTATACATGTTTCATGAACTTCTGACCAGGAAAATGTTGACATTAACTACTTATCATCTAGCAGTTCATTTATATCTGAAGAGCTAAATAGTCTAATTCCAGGTTCTAGATTGCAATGGCTGAAGTTCTTTTCTTGTCGTTATGAAAAAATATGTAATTATGTCAAAACTCATTTTTTGTCTCCTATTCTGTATGTTTATGTAGTCTGTTAGCTACAAATATCCCTAAATAATTTTTTTTTTTCTCACATGCTTAAATTTATTATAATTTGATTATTTATAATAAATAAAGAGTCCAGTACTGGTCCCAGATGAACTGCAAGTTCCACCCCTTTCATTTAAACATCTCTTTGTTTCCTTAAATATTCTAAAACTAGAAAATTGCCCGCCAAAAATGACGGAAATAAAATTCTAGGCCTGGCAATGCTGTTTGCCACAAATTGCGAGGTTATGGCCCCTCTGAGCACCTTTTGGTGCTCACCGTGAGCCCCGCGTTGAGCGCCTCCGGAGCTAATTGCGAGCCTCTCCCCCGTGTACTTTACAGGCCCCTCGATGAGCGGCTTTGCCGCTCATTGCCGTTTTTGGCAAGCCGAAACTTTCCTGCTTTGTAATGATCACCTTCGGCGCTCATTGCAAGGCTCTTTTCCTGTGTACTTTACAGGCCTCGCGCTTGAGCACTTTCGGCGCTCATTACAAGCCTTTTCCACCCATGTAGCTTAGGACCCTTGCGATGAGTGTTTTGGGCTCTTTTTTTTTTTTTTTTTTTTACTGCCTTCTGCCTCGTTTCCATCCTGTTACGTTTTTTCGTCCGCCATTTTTTTTCTCGCTTAGGCAATTTTCGATCGTGAAAAAACACCAAATATGAGTCAAATTAACTAGCAACCTTACTCACAGGCTCCCTGTCTCTCCTCCTGTGCTGTGTGTAATTTAATTTGAGGCATATTTGGTGTTTTTTGCTGGCTCAGCCGTTAAATTTGTAATTTAGTGCAGCCCCGCAACTGCGGGCCTCGGTTTGCGAGGCCCGCAGTTGCATCTACGTTTTTTGTCCTATGGGGCTCATCGCAAGCCCTGCAATGAGCGCCTGTGGCCCTTCAACTGCGGGCCTCTCTTCGTGAGGGTGCAATATTTAACATTGCATGACCAACACTGCAAACGTGACTAGCATATATTTTCGTTTAAGAGAATAAAATAATAAAAATAATAAAAAAGACGTCTTTTGCATACTTTTAAAAGCAGCCTACTCTGCTTAGGGCTGTATTATTTAATTTCCTATGTTTAATTTTTTTAAGAAGCATACAGGTGAGTTAAGTGCAAAAATACATATTTTTGTATCTATTTTTTATATTCATAATTCTCTAATTTCCATGCAGTATTATAGGAATGCAACTGATGAGCCCTGCAACACACCCTTTATAACCAAGATTACTACCACAATGTAATCTCTTGAACACTCTGTACTCTGCTTGAATAATAAAAAAATAAACATGTTTTATTTAATTTAATCATTTATGTCTCGACTAAAAAAGGCCTTTGAAAAAAAATGCCAACCTGCCTAGTTGCTTTTATATAAAATGTGCCACCTGTGTGAATTGACTGATGGATTCTGAAGACCAGCATTCATTACCATATTGTATATTTGTTTTTCTTAACTGCAGGTTTTTGTTGAAACTCTTGACAAGTGCTTTGAGAATGTATGTGAGCTGGACTTGATCTTCAATGTGGATAAGGTATGTCACAACACAGCTGAGAAAACAGCAACCCCTCTGCCAGCTTTCAAGTTTCTTGTTGCTTACTTTTAACTAAGGCTGACCACACACTGTCCTGTTTTAAACTCCTAAATTGGATCAAACAAAATAAGTGCAGAGAACTGTAAAAAGAACATGAAAATAAATATAATGCACCATAGCACAAGCAAACTTTTTTTTAATTAAAAGAAAAAGGTAGAACAGTTTTTTAATATTTAAATTAGAGACATATACCCTCCAACCTAAAATGGAATACCAGTTTAGAAAAGTGGCCAATAAAGGCAATAATATGCATTTTTGTTAAATGTTGTTTTTTTTGCTATCTAAAAATTCATTGTTTTGTAAATAATGCAGAACAAGTTTTATTAATCTTTCTCTAATCTAACACATGCTGCTTATATCAGAAACACACACATTACACTGAGTCATTCTATACAAATACAGATTTATTTTATTTAAAAATACAATTTGTTTTCCACCCCCCCCCCCCCCCCCCCCCAGACCTGCTTACATAGGCACTGTCTACCTACCAATAGAAACACCGTATTTGGGTTTGGTTTTTAACCCTATACTAACCTTCAAGCCAACAGCAGCACAGTGTAGAGATCCACACAGCAGTGTCTGGGTTTCTCATTGCTTCCTTGTGCGGGGAGCTACACATCCCATTAAGCTTTGCTACACAAACTGCCATCACAGATCGCAACAATGCATAGCTGCCAGGGATTGACCAAACCAATGTATTAATCTTATGCTAATATTAGCAGGGATTTCCAGGGGTGATAACGCTAAAAATCACCTGCTAGCAAACTCAAGAGATTTAGAAGACTAAAGTAACTTCAATAATGTTTATTTCAGTATTTTTTAATGCAAAACTGTTTTCATACCCTACTGATTCTCCTCTATCTGATGCATTCATAATTTAGGAAACTTCAATGCTGGGTAAATGATTATGTAACTTCACGCGCCTCTATATTTTCATACATCTAAGTGTTTTACACCATGAGTGCAATGTATGTTTTTTTTTTTTTCCTTTTAGACGATGCACCTTTGCATGATTTTTTTTTTCTCCTAGAATTGGCTTTTATCTCACTTTATCTGTGGTGTTCATAAGAATAATGCGTTGTCTGAGCAATAGCTGACTTCCTGCCCCACTACCTACACACCAACCTGCCCCATTGGTTCTGGTCAGGGTATTATAATGATAAGTTATATATATACTAATTAAGTAATGACACATATAATATGTGCAGCAATTACTACAAAATGAAATAGATGCTTATAGATGTTGTACTGATAGCATTTTTGTTTGCATTACGTGTTATTTTTACGACTTTGCTGTAATCTCCACAGATAACCTAACTGCTGACACATGTTTCTGCCTGCACTTTTTATTACTTTACTGTCAATTTATGTTATGCATTTTTTTTACAATGTCAGGTAACTGACCTATGAAGCCTTAAATTACTCTTGTGTCTGGCAATGGGAGATTTTTTTATTTTTCTTAGCAACTGTTGCTGTTTATGTATTACCTCAATAGATTAAACAAAAAAAAAGAAAAAAACTTCATGGGATGATAGTCATCCATAAATGTGTTATTTTCTTTTAATTCAAAGAAACTCTTCAATTTGCAGGTGTTTGTTTTTATTAGCCTTAATCTTTTGGTTCTTCTCGAAAACCACTAATTTTGACAATATGATCGCTTTGATAGTGAGCATATTGAATGAACATATGATCTGTGTTGTGAGCGACTGGCACACATCTTAAGGCAGCGGACAAGGTACATATACAGGCCGATTGAATTCCCTCAATGTGTAAAACTGTAGCCCGTAAGACTTGCGGCTATTAAATTGGCCCCGTAAAGCAACCCGCCAACGACTTGTGGGGTAAGGGTGAAAAAACCCTACGAGATGCTGAAAATTTAACTCTGCAGCCGCAAATCCTTTGTTCTGCCAAGCTTGTAACTGTTACGTTCGAAAATCTCTATTAAATTGCAACAAATTCACTGGCGTACAAACCTGTAACACGCAAATGGAGCCAAACAGGCAACGGGTAGTAGAGAGGACCGCTAGCGGGTTATCCTATCCGCAGCACTGTAAATGCAAATATCAACACACTACTGTACTTATAATTAAAGAGAAAGTAATGTTACGTATTACAATTAATACCACAACATTCTCAAGCCCGCAAATCTGCAATATAAAATACTTTTTTGTATGTTTAATTTCCATGTTATAGCGATCCCGGCAATCAATGTGTTAATACATATAATGGAACTCGCATGGACTTGAATATCATATTTACTGATTTATTAATATTGCATTATTTCTGGAATGCGGGTCCGATCGTAACTCGTTATTGAAACCCGTAAGGTTTGAAATCTAACTTCCATTTTTCAGTGACGTGATGATGACAATCTCATTTGTCATTGGCTCCTTACTAACCGAAACTACGGGTTTGACAAATTGATCATGTACACAGCGCCACGTGCAACGTGCGCAAGAATGGTTTACGGGCTTGCGTCTCAAGCCCCTAGCTTGTGCCTTGGTTATTTAATTTATAACTCTGTAATTTAATAGCTCTGTAACGCAGCCGAATTTCAAGCCTGTAGGCTTTTCGGGTCTCACATTGCTGATACAGGCTTCAAATTTAACAGGGCTGATAGTTTGCAGGCAACTTATTGCAGCTATTACATGAATTGCAGCAGCTATTAAATGCAGCAGCTACTGCAGCAGCTATTAAATGAATTGCATAACAGTCTCAGGCCCGCAAATCTGCAATAAAAAATAATTATTTCTGTGTTATATTGATCCTGGGAATCAAGGAGTTAATACATGTCATGGAACCTGCATGGACTAGAACAGTTGCTTTAATAATTTTTTATTGATTTCTACATTGCTGGATTGCAAAACGGATGACAAATTTTACTTCTAAACACTAATTAATTGTAGTATAAACTGATGTCATGATAACTGTCTCATTTACTATTGGCTGTGTCTAAGAAATATTGCAAGTGTTTAATTAAATTATGGGCTTGCTTAAATATTCTCAGATCATATTATCATGCCCCCTGTAGAGGTTGTGAAAAAATGTAACCCGCAGCCAGAATTTCAGGTTAGAGGCAATTACAGGCTTGCAATTGAATGGGGACCTTTGTTGGCATTAGGCAAGCAACACTTTTACACCGTCGTCTTTTAGGATTTTGAACAGCTCAGCTGGAATTCCATCAACTCCTGCAGCCTTGTTATCAGCAAGGCTTCCTAGGGCCCATGTCACGTCACCCTTCAAGATGTCTGGCTCCAGCTCATTGGACACATTATTGAGGTTTATCAGTGCTGGTAAGATCATTTCTATATAGATATTCTGTGTATTCCTGTCACCTCTTTATCTGATCCACTTCTGTTAAGTCCCTACCATTTTTGTCTTTTATCAATCCCACTTTGGCATGAAAGGTTCCCTTGAGATTCCCAATTTCCTTGAAGACATCCTTTGCATTTTCCATTCTGTTATCTTCTTCTCTTTTAAATTGCTCATTGTAGAAAGTCTCCTTGTCTCTTCTTGCTATCCTCTGGAATTCTGCATTCAGTTGGACAAGTATTTTCCTATCTCCATTACCTGTTGTTTTTCTTCTAACCTGGGCTTCTTTCAAAGCCTAATCAGACAGACAATTTGCCTACTTAGTTTTCTTTCTTTTATGGATATTCTTTCTTGATGTTTTCTGGACAATGATACACACTTCTGTGCAAAGTTACATACATACAATTGGACTGTCCATGGGCAATACCCATGATATCTTCCTTATCTCGAACTATTGCAGCCAAGAGCAAACAATATTGGGAACAGGGTGCAGCCCTGCTTTGTACCATTAACTATGTGTATTTAATTGTTGTTGGACCCTGGAAGCCTTATTCATTCTTCAGGATGTCTATATAGAGCCCTTATATCATTTATATCATTTTGAGATAGGCCATATCTTTGTAAGACTGCAAGCATAAATGCCCAACATAATGTATTGAATTCTTTCTCAGCATCAAGTGAGAGTATTATTAAATCCTGTACTGTTTTCTTTGCTTACTTAACAATACTAATGGCCTTCCTCATATTGTCCATTTCCTGCCTATTGGGCATAACACTACATTGACCTGCAATTTTAAAAAGAAAAAAGGCTTAATCTTATTTGCAAGTACCATCGCAAAGATTTTAACATCTTTGTTTATCAAAGAGATATTAGCTTTTGGGGGACACTGTCTGTATTAGTCTTCAGCAGAACAGAAGTCAGAGCTTCATTAGATCTCACTAAGGACATCTTTAGGAACATTTAACTTTATTTTTTTTTATGCAAGTCCTGATAACTTTATGGATCCTACCTAATGTAAAGTATTAATTTAAACTTTCCAAGCACATCTTGTAAGGTCATCAAATGACACCTATCAAAATACTTTTCCACTTTCTTTAATCTAATTTTATACCAAACTTCAAATTGTGTTAAATTATACAATTTATTATAAGATTTGTGAAATCATTTCTTGATAGAATTCAGATCATAGGATATTACCTGTTTCGTACTTACTTGCTAATAATCTGCTACCCTAGGAATGTTGATTCATTTTAAGTGCAATGATTCTATGTGCCTTATTATCAACCTGGCCAGTTTAATTTATCATCAGTCCCAAGCCACTAATTTTTATTCAGAATTTCCTTAATCTCCTTTATACTACATAACCTCATTTGACATAACTTTTTGAAATCCAAATCCTCTATTAATATAAATATTTTTTGTATTACATATTGTTACAACTTGTTTTCCTTAAAGTAGTTTTTTTCCTTCTTTTGGAGACCCTTCAAATTATTTGTAGACCACAACAAAGCCTCATTTAACCTCCATATACTTCAAATACCTGCTTAAAAAGGAAATAATCTATTTGTTTCCACATTCAAAATCAGATTTAGCCCCCCCAACAATAACAATCACTCGTCTACTCATTGCAATGATAGCTTGAAAGCTGTTAAGTAGCATTTCTGGTTGCTCTTCTGTGTTATAAATGTTAGCCAAACGTACTAATTGTCATCAGACTGAGCATTCGCTGTAAAGGCTGTGGGCTATAATTGTTTATGCACACTCAATGCACCCCTGTGGAAAGCTGCAAGCATGTTACAACAGAGCTGTTACATCTGTGTAGGCAGTAAGGACTGAGCTAATGATGTAATGGGGCAGTGCCAGTAATGTCAACCCAGGCTGCTACCAATTTACAGCACCGCGGCAGAGCTGGCCATGCCTCTGATAGACACAGATAGGAGGATATATGCAGATCTGCTTGAGGAGAAACCCCTTCAAAAGCTAAACAAATAATGTTAACTTGTATCTTTTTTTAAACTGCATACTGTTTATAACAGCCTATGATCAGCAAACATATGAACTTTACTTGTAAATACACTACAGTGGTCCTTTAAAACTACTTATACACTGAATCTATTGTTAACTTATAGAATGATTATACATTATACCCATTAGTATCCTCTATAATACTGCTTATACACTAAATACATATTATAAATTAGTCTAGTTGTACTTCGTAAATCTTTTCCATGTGACTTATTTTTAAAATGTTCTTTTTTTTATGCCATGTGACTGTTCAAACACTACATTTCTTCTTTTGCATCGGAGGCATTCTAGGAAGCTTCTATTTGAATTATGGGGGCATGTGTTAGTGCACATGGCTGCTCCATCTGCAGCAAAGGAGGAATATAGTGCTTAGAGTCACAGTAAGTTTAAGATTTTTAATGTACTGGATTCTCCTTCTTTGGCATACTGCTTACAGAAAAAAAAAGTTTCATACAATGGTCCTTTAATACACCTCTACCTCTCAACTGCTGGGATTTAATAATTTTGGCTATGCAATTCCCCATGATGGTCACTATTTGACATTATCCTATATATTATGGTTTATGAATGATCATGTTTTCAGGTAAGTGCCCTTTTGTGCTTTGAAGCAGTGTTTATGCTCAAGGGACTTTGTATTATGGGTTGTAATTACTACGTCAAAGCAAGGCTGTTACTGGGCCACTAGCCAGTAACTGAGGGCACACAGTACTGAAAGGCAATCAATAAAGGCTTTGATAATCTAGAAATGATAATATATTATCAGATATTAAACTAATGCTTGGTGTTGGAATATGATTGTGGCCTGTTTATGTGTGTCTGGGTTACTCTATTATTGGAAAACAAATTGAGTTTAAATAAAATGTTTATTATTTTATTAGATGCAATAAAAGCACTTTTTGTTCTATTGCACACAAAAAAGCTGTGTTGTTATGGCTGCCAGCAAGTTCAGTTTAGCTGATAATAATTTAATGGACTGGCATAAAAGTACTTTGTAGATGATGTACAAATCATACTAAACCTAAGATGTCTTCTGCAACAATTTTGAGGTTTAAAAGGTGTATTTAAAATTTTAAAGGACCACTGTAAAACAATCTGGGTTAATTGTGTATGTTTAGTAACTGTCTAACAATAAAAGCAGTATGTGAAGAAAATAAATGCAATGGAGATTTTAAAACTTAAACATTTGAACATAGCATTGTAATTTCCAGTAGATGTGATCCATTGCCTGATCGGTGTCCAGGGTGAAAAGGATCTTCCCAGAAGGATGTTCTCAAATTATTTATCACCGGTGTAGGTTTGCCAACAGTAGTCACTGCAGGGAAGTAGGCAGATAAACCGCTATATCAGGACAAATAATAAAGACTGTTTGGACAGTTGGCAGATCCTCCGCCACCCTCTAAACAGCTGAATGCGAGTAGAGAGAAGCAGATCTGCTGAAGACGTTGACACCAAATAGTATTGATTATCGTTTTTTAAATAAACAAATTAAACCATATTACATGAACACTACTATTGCCTTTTAAATTCTAGTTCTCAGTTTTTACAAATCGTTAAAGTTTTTAAACTCCAGTTTTCAGCCAAAAATATAAATATAATATAACCTTGCATTCAAACTACTGCAATTCCTATATTTTAATACCTCATATAAAAACTAGGCCGCTTACAGCTGAAACACATAAGAGTAGGAGCTAAATGTGGGAGCTCGTGATTCTCTAAGGTGTAACTTATCCACTGTGAACCACAGGTGATTATCCATAAAATGTCCCTGTCTATCTTGGGCATCTCCAGCTTCTTAGACTCTGTGAACCTCTGCTAAACCCTCTATCATTTTCAATATTGCATTGTGCTTCATAATGTTTTACTCCTATACTTTTTTTCATTTGTTGTAACTATATTTCTTTTTGAAAAAAAAAAAAAGCTTTTGCAGTTTGATAGAACGCTCTGTAATTAAATTGTTTTTCATTAATAGGAACCAAAGTCCCATCTAGTCTGCCCATTCTACCAACCTAGAGGGTTTGGCTTAATTAACCCTCAGGGAGGCCTCATGCTATTTTCCAGAGACTCTCTTTGGATGCACTTATTTTATTGACACTCCAATAATGAGCTCTAGGAGCTAATACTGGTAATAATTTAATTCACATTTCAGCCCATATGCAAACAATGTCTGTTTAATGCAAGGAAGTCCATTGTACCAAGTCAGCAATAGCAAATCACTCTTTCTTCATAATCTGTCCAAAGACCAAATGGCAAAGAGAATGTCTCTTTGGTTCCAAATAAGATATTGGATCATTCACAAAGAATGGTCACTGGATCAGTCTCCAGAAATAGAGTAGTTTTAGGACTATGACCACACAAACAAACATGAGTGAGAGAGAATATGTCTTATCTGTGTGAGTGTAAAGTAGAAATCGATCAATTATATTTACAAAGTATTATATACATTGGTCATATTCTCTTACTAAGAGATATGTTAGTAAACTATATCTTTACTTGTAAGTGTTATTTTATCTTCCAAAGTAATAATGATTACTTCCAAGTAATGTTTCAGATACAGAAAATTGAACCCAAGTAATATCGTGTTGTGAGGAAGTAAGATAAATTATATCATAATCTATGAACTTTCACTCTAGTTGTAAGAGATTGTAGTTGACTTGATAAAGACAATATGTGCACTTATCTTATTGGCACTCCAATCGCATGCTTTCCATTATGTGGCAGGAAGAGTAAAGCAATGACACGTTACATTTTATTTCTCTACCACAGATTTTACCTGATCATTTATTGGCACCTTGTAGTGTTCGAAAATGTATATTTGCATTTTAGTAAATAAATATCTGCTTTAATATAGCTGAGATATATTTTTCCTGGCCCGAATTTTGATGCAGCATCATAATAAGGTTACATTGAATTTAAATAGGTTCACCTGTCCAGATGGATCTTCACTAGAAATATAATATACCTACCTGTATATACTCGAGTATAAGCTGACCCGAGTATAAGCCGAGGCACCTATTTTACCACAATATACTGGGAAAAATGAGTGACTCGAGTATAAGCCGAGGGTGGGAAATGTGCTGCCCCCTGTGTCCCTCTGTGTCCTCCCCCTCTTGTGTGCCCTTTTCTTGTGTCCCCCCTCTCCCCCCCCTGTCTCTTCTCCCCTCTCCCCCCCGTGTCTCTTCTCCCTTCTCCCTCCCCTGTGTCTCTTCCCCCCTCTTCCTTCCCTGTGTCTCTTCCCCCTCCTCATTCTCAACCCCCCTCCTCATTCTCAACCCCCCTCCTCATTCTCAACCCCCCTCCTCATTCTCAACCCCCCTCCTCATTCTCAACCCCCCTCCTCATTCTCAAAGTCCCTCCTCATTCTCAACCTTCCTCCTCATTCTCAACCCCCCTCCTCATTCTCAACCCCCTCCTTAACCCCCTTCTTCAACCTCAACCCCCCATCCCCCTCCTCAACCTCTCTCCTCAGCCCCCCTCCTCAACCTCCCTCCTCAGTCCCCCTCCTCAACCTCAATCCCCCCATCCTCACTTTACCCCTCCTCATCCTAAACCCCCTCCTCACCTTAACCCTCTAAATGCCTCCCCCCTCTCCCTTTCCCCTCACTTACCTCCATCTGCAGCTGCTCCTCCGGCCTCCACGCTCCTTCCTGCGTCTTGACCCGGCCAATGCTAATGACATGGCGCGCATGTGACATCACGTCATTAGCATATACCGGGTCCCGACGCAGGAAGGAGCGGAGGCCGGAGGAGAAGCTGCAGATGGAGGTGGGGTTTAGAATGAGGGGGGGGGGGGGGTTAGAATGAGGAGGTGGGTTTAGAATGAGGAGGGGGGATGGAAAGAGACATGTGGGGGGTTAGAGAGACACGGGGGGAGAGTGACTTGAGTATAAGCCGAGGAGGCCATTTTTAGCCTTAAAAAAAGGGCTGAAAAACTTGGCTTTTACTTGAGTATATACGGTATGTATCGCTTTACTTTTGTGTACTTTATTTCACTAAGAAGTGACTAAAAGCTCTGTTTCTGCCTAAAATATTACAAATAGTTCTTAACTGGTCTCTCCCTCTGTATCCCATGAAGACAGTGCAAATGGGTTGCACTGTTTCATAGTAACCAATCAGTGGCAACATAATGCAAACTACAGTTTGAGAGAGGTCACTGACAGGCTAATTTGACACACTATAGAGGGCACACCCAAACCGGTACGAAATTTATGATTTTAGGCAGATTTTGTTTTTAACATTGGGCTGTGCCCACTGTTATATATGAGATTTTCCTGTGGCATATATTACAAATGTTATGACTCTCTTATTTTGCAGGCAGCCATAATAACACTGCACACAGGTAAAAGGCATGCACTAGATTCTGAGGGTTATGCATCCTTCTTTTTTTTTATTTTTATTGATCATAAAACAAACATACAACATAGATTTTCCCAACAGATACAAACACATAAATATAACATAGTAAACTGAAGCAGAAAGAGATACATCCATAGACACAATGGACCATATGTTTGATTCTAAAAAATAACAAATTAAAATGTTTTTCATCTCTCTCTGGACTAAATCAGCAGCATTTATAAATCTATCAATCATCAATAAACAACCACTTCGATTAATTCCACTAGTGTATATGGATTCCCCCCCCCCCCCTCTCTCTTCCATATTCCCCATTTAATATTCATCCATATACTGCTCCCAGATAGTCCAATTAAGAGTATTTATTTTCTTGGACTGTTCATTAATATTTTCTTTAATCAGATCTTTATTGTAATTGATTTTATTTATCACTTCTCTCCTAGTAGGAATATCAAATTTATTCCAATATTTAACTACCATCGCTTTAATGATCAATAATATATGAGATATCAATAATTTATTTCTGGGAAAAAGTTTGTCTATCCCTATTTGGAACAATATTAATTCCGGGGAACACAGACATCTTGTCCCAGTGATTATGGTCAAATATCAACAACATTCTTCCCAAAACTTTCTTATCTTATCACATTCCCACCACATATGTTGTGCATTGCCTTCTTTGCCACATCCTTTCCAGCATAATGACGATTTTTGGGAATCAATCTTTTTCATAATCGCTGGAACTATATACCACTTTTGTGTTAATTTAAAATACAACTCTCTATACATGGTATTAATAGAAGATTTCTTTATTAACCTTAAGGCCCTTAGCCATTCCTGCTCATTGTAATCTATATTAAGATTGTGTTCCCAATCTTTTATACTCTTAGTTTTCCCAAATTTCATAAATTTAGTCCTACTTTTGCTAATCTTTGATACCAGATGATTCACCTGACCTTTAATCAAGAATGTTTCTTAATCATACATTTTATCCATTTTATCATATATAAATCCCTTTTGTTTCATTTTTTCTAACACTATACCATATTTCATCCATGAAAAGGATTTTAGGGCTCCTTTCTCCTGAAGTTCCACTTGCTTTTTTAAGCAACCTGCTGGGTATAAATCAGCTATATACAGAATTGATGCTTTCTTCAATAGATTCACTTCTTTTCCCCCAGAATTTTATTATAGATCTAATACCTTCTGGTAGTTTATCCCATATTGCTTCTTTTCCATTAAATTTCCCCAGCAATGTTCTTATTGGAGTAACTCCCAGGAGATCTTCCTCAATGGTTTTCCATCCTATTATCCTATGTTGTATGTTCATATTAATTATATGAGATATTGCTATATTTTCACAGATCACTTTCATATCTGGAGATCCCATACCTCCCAGATCAAACTTTCTATTTGTTATTGTTTTTTTAACTCTCACTTTTTTGCCTGCATATATAAATTTGTCTATTGTTTGCTGAATAGATTTAATAATGTATTCCGGAACTTTTTCCGGGACACATCTAAGTAAATATGTTATTTTGGGGACGATGCTCATATGAACTATAGCTATTCTAGCCGACCATGAGAATCTTATTGTATTCCAATCATATAGTAATATTCTAATCTGTTTTAATATTTCTGTTATATTTTCTACTATAATTTTATTATTCTGGAAGCTAAATTTTATGCCTAAATGAGTAACATACTTAGGCCCTCATTCAATTGCGATTTGGCCAATTGAATAGTGGTCTAAATAAGCACATAACATGTTTTTTTTAAAGAAGTTTTTAGTTAGCAAGCATCTATCCAAAAGCAAGGATTTTACTAACTAAAAACTTATTTTAAAAAATATGCTATGTGCTTATTTAGACCCCTATTCAATTGGCAAAATCGCAATTGAATGAGGGCCTTAGTATTCCAATTAAATGTCTATAATTTTTTTAATTTATTTAATGAATCTGACTCTATGTAGTTATGAATAATATCTGATTTCAGAGAGTTTATTTTAAAATAAGATACTCTGCCAAAATCTGTTAACAAAAGTTGTAGATTAGCACATGAATCTATTGGGTCTGTTAGTGTTAACATGATATCGTCAGCAAATAACATTATTTTATAATCATTATTACCTATTTTTATACCTTTGATGTTTTCAGCTTTCCTTATTAATGAGGCTAATGGTTCCATAAATAACAGAAACAACAATGGGGAAAGGGGACAACCCTGTCGTGTATCATTACTAATCCCAAACTTCTCTGTTTCGGAGTTTGTGCCTGTAATGGATGATTTTATCCTTATAAATAGCTTTAATTGTTTTGGAGGCAAAGTTAATAAACCCAAACTTCTGTAGTACTGCATCCAAGAATTCCCAACTAACCCTGTCAAATGCTTTTTCTGCATCTAGTGACAGGATTAGTGTGGGGATCCTTCTTTTCCTTATGGTAAACATTAAGTCAATTAAACGTCTGATATTGTCTGATGCCTGTCGTCCTTGAACAAAACCATATTGATCTAAATGTATCAGCTTTGGAATAATTCTATTCAATCTGTTAGCCATGATTTTTGTATATAGTTTTAGATCAATATTAATAAGTGAAATAGGACGATAACTAATTACTTCTTCTGGATTTTTCCCCGGTTTTAGAATATTAATTATTTTAGCTTCTGATAATTCTGACGGCATTTTTCCATGATTTTTAATCTCATTAAACATGTTTTGTAAATGTTCACTAATTTCTTTTTGAAATTTTTTATAATATAGATGATCAAAGCCGTCTGGACCTGGGGCTTTATTAGCTTTTGCTTTATTGATTACTTCCTCTATTTCTCCCAAAGAGATATCTTGATCTAATAATCTTTGATCTTCTTCTTGTAATTTTGGTAAACTTACTTTACTCAAAAATGTATTTATCTCTTCTTTACTAGGTTTTTTAAATATAGGATTACTATTTAAATTATATAATGAACTGTAGAACGTCTTCATAATCTCACCTATTTTGTCAGGATGGGTATACAGACCATTATCTGGTCCTCTTAAGCTATATATTTTATTTTGATTTTTTGTCTTTTTAGTTTATTAGCCAAATATTTACCCCTTTTATTACCCATTAAAAAATGGGATTGTTGAAATTTCCGTATCAGAGAGTCAACCTGGTATTGTAATATTTTATTTATTTGGGCTTTCCTTTTAGCAATCTGCGCTGATCTCTCCTCTAATGGGTTCGCTCTGTTTTCTCTTATTTGTTTCTCCAATTCTATGTACAGTGATCTCAAGGGTTTCCCCCTTTCCCCATGTATCCTAGCCATCCGTGAAATCATTTGACCTCTTATAACAGATTTATATGCACACCAGAGCATGGAGGATGAGTCTACTGTATTTCTATTAGTTTTAAAAAATTCCTTTGTTTCCTTTTTTAGGAATTCCAAGCTTTGTTCATTCTTAAATAGGATCGGGTCTAACTTCCATTTTTTTTTTTTTTTACTTATCTTTTCTTCTTTTAGGTTGATATATACCATTGAGTGATCTGACCATGTAGCAGTACTTATTTCTATATCCTTAATTAATCTTAATGTATGTATATCTGTTAAAAAGTAGTCTAGTCTTGAGTAGGAATTAAAACGATTTGAGAAAAATGTATATTCCCTCTCATAAGGATGTAGTAATCTCCATGCATCCAAAAGGTCATCATTAGATGTTATTTTTTCAAAATCTTAAGATGTCTTTTTAATCTGATTTTCAGATTTTTTTTTTATTGTTCCTATTCTGTCTTTTTCCGGATCCATCAACATCTTGAAATCCCCTTCAATTATTAATTGTCCCTTTTCTAATTTTTTTTTATTTCTTTAAGTATTTTTTTTAAAGTATCTAATTTGTTTTACATTGGGGAGATATATATTAGCTATTGTCATATTTACTCCATTTATTGTGCCACACCATATTATATATCTTCCTAAGGGATCAATTATTTTGACGTCCTCATGGACTTTTATATTATGACTAAAAAGGATTGATACTCCTCTAGATCTTTTATTATATGTTGAATCTATTTTAATATTATAGTTTTTGTTATTTACATATCTTAAGGTATCTTTACCCCAATGAGTCTCTTGTAGTAGGAGAATATCTGCTTTATTTTTTATATAATTATTATAAGCTATTCTCCTCTTTGATGGTGAATTTAATCCATTAACATTATGGGTTATTATTTTAACCATTGTTTACAATTACTGCAATTACCTTCTTCATTTGTATCTTATTGCCCTTGTTTTGTATTTTTGGTCTCTTTCTAAAATATCTGATTCTACCCCGCAGCTCCCCATTAATTTTACCCGTGTAATCTGCACCGTTGGGAAATTCATTCATTCATACTCTCTTACTATCCTTGGACATGTTCTTCATTGGACTTAATCTAAGTCCAAGTTTACTTATTTTTTTTAGGGCTATTATGCCAATTTTAGGAAATGCTAGGAGTTTTAATAAACTTACTAGTTTATTAGTTGGGAGGTCATGTTTTCTTATTTCCCTATTATTTTCCATTCTTAATTATAACATATTTTTATAATAGTTGTAATTTCCACTTGCTCTCATTTCCCCCTCTTTTCTTCCTTTGATCTTTTACCGGGCATCAACTCCACGGAGGGAGAGTGCAAAATAGGAAAAAAAAGAGAAATAAGTCCTCAGCTCCAGAAACCGTGGCTTGTTCCCCTATAGTATATTTTATATGATTACAACCTTCAATTATATATACTGAATTTATAGATATGTTTTGTACTATATTCAACTAGAATTGAATTTATCCATTTTTTCTTTTTTCTTTTTTTCCCTTTTTTTCTTTCCCTTTATTTTCCTGATTTGCTTATCCTTCACATACTATTAACTCTCTCCACCTCTTTTCCCTCACCCTCTCTCCCATGGAACTAGACCTAAACATCCTTACTTTTCCAACATCGTCCTTTTCATATCCCTCAAAAATAAATACCTTTACATTTTTCTTTGATTGATTACAACCACTTCTTTAAACAATTGAAGTGGTTTAAACTTTTATATATTTCCCATAGAACAATACACCATAGAAAAACAAAGTGCTTAAATTTCCCTCGATATAACCGTACCAAAAAGGAGGTCTATACCATTTTCTCTAAATATTGTAAACATCTCTACCTGGGACGTTATTATTATCAGTAATCCAAATAATAATATCTTCATTACAATTTTTTGATTTAGGTAGTAATGTACACAATTACTCACTTTTCTTTTTTTTCCCTCTTTTCCCCCTTTTTTTTTTTTCTTTTCTTTTTCCGTCCTTTCCCCTTTCTTAGTCCCCCTCTTACCTCTCCCTTTTCCTTTGTTTTTCCTTCCCTTTTCCTCCTTTTCTCCCACAGCAATGGTATAATCCCCCTTATCTACAGATAGCTTCCAATATACAAGTATAAATATATAAAAAGTGCTTATAATTCCATAAAGTGCTAGTTATCCAATCTTTGGTTCTTACTCCTTTTATGTGTTTTAAAGTGCTTCATGATCTATTTAAAAATTTCTATATGTCTATAAAGTGCATACAAATAAGGTGCTTAAGTTTCCCCACTATAGCATCAGTGTTCTCTTAAGAAATGTTTATATCCTTTTCTCTATATAGTATTAACATCATAACTATCAAATTATAATAACAGTAATCTTAATTTTACAAGACAAGAATAATTCATTCCAAATTCTAAAATTCATATTATTATTCTTTCTACAGCCTTTTTGTGTACCACTAGTGATCCAATCCAATCTTCGGTTTTACTCCTTTATGTGTTTAAGGTGCTTCATAATCTATTTAAAACTTCTATATTTCTGTAAAGTGCATACAAATAAAGTGCTTAAGTTTCCCCACCATAATATCAGTAATCTCTTAGGAAATGTTTATATCCTTTCCTCTGTATACTATAACCATCACTACTAACATATTATATTAACAATAATCTTAATTTTACAAGACAATATTTCAATAATTCATTCCCAATTCTAAAATTCTTATTGCTAAGGTGAATTTATAAAGTAACCTAGTATGTAAACCAACCCAAAGGGGGATATATTAAATAGCAAAGATAAATACATCATTATACACTCCATATTTCTTAAGGAGTCTTTCTTCTCTCTTCCTTAACCTCTATTTTCTTTGGACCCATTCTGGGTTCTTTAAGTTTAATTCTGTTAAAGTTTTAAGAAGAGTGGAAGAATCCACTTCTATATTCCATTTTTGTAGCATCAACAATCCTTCTTTGACAGAGTCTATCTTATTCCATATAGTATCTTTCATTATATAAAGTCCTGTAGGATATTTCCATCTATATTCGATTTCTTCTTTCCTTAAGCTTTGTGTTATTGCCGTATATTCTCTTCTTTTATTCAGAGTATATATAGATTAGTCCGGAAATATTTTTATTTTATCATATGGAGCATCCATAGGTCTTTTTATAGAATTTGCTTTGATTATTGCATCTCTAAAAGGAAGGAATTGAAGATTGACTATAACATCTCTAGGTATATTTTTGTCCAGTCCTCTAGGGAGGGAAATCCTATGGATATTTTCTATTTTAGTGTCTTCTTTAGGAATTTGGGGTGTTAAGTTATTAAATAGATCTTTAATGTATCCTGGTAGATCTTTTTCCAGTATATTTTCATTTTTTCCCCTTATTCTTATATATTTTTTCCTTGATCTATCTTCCATAAGATTTATCTTCTTGTTTAATTCTTCAATTTTGTATTCCAAATTATTTGTATATTTTAATAATGCATTATTATCCATGATTAATTTATCACATTTAATTTTGAGTTCATTGATTCTTTTGCTTGTTTCTTTAATTGAATTTGTATTTTCTGTCATCTGTTTTGTTAGTTCCAAGGTAATCTTTTCTTGAAAATCATATAGGAGGTCTTTCATTTTTAAATAAGTTAATGGTTCCTCTTGTGATTTTTCAATTCCCTCAAGGGGAGATTGGGCTGCCTTCCTCGGGGAGGGATTTATTGATTGTTCCAAAAAGGAGGATTCTGATTGTGTTATTTGTAGTGTGTTAACTTTTTGTTTTGGCGAAAAAAACTGATTTGTTTCTGGAGCTCCTGTCTTCTTCTCCTTACTTTTTATTTTCATAGCATTTGGAGGTTTCTTATTAGCCATCTTGTTCCTTTTAGGTAGTATTCCTATGGACCCTTGTTTTAATCTTCTTCTTTTTTCTTTTTAATACAGTCCTTTTTTAGCTTTATTTTACTTGTCTTATGTAAGGTGTATTGGTTATGTCACCTGCCTTAATATCTTGAAATGATACTTTCTATGTCTTCGCCCTTAGCCTCTTGCATGTTTTCATAAAACTTATTATTTTACCTTAACCCTTTCTCCTCTGCTCCCTTTGTTTTATCATAGTTCCATATATGTATACTTATCTTCCTCTTTTCTGTACCCCAATTTAGCTCCCTAGCGGGTTCTAATTATTGCATATCTTTTATCTCAATTTTATATTCCTGTGGCATAATATGCCTCTTGCAATCGCTCACCTCTGTTTTTAAACCGTGTATCTGGTTTGTTGCTCGGACTCTGTCTCCCGCGGTTCTTTCGCGGGGATCTCTCTCCTTGGCGCGTCTTCTCGTGGGATCTTTGCGGAGACTATCTCCGTCCTCCGGATTTCAAAACTAAGCTTTTTAGCTTTTAGCCCCGCTTTTTAACCCCGCTAGTAGCCTTGGGGATTTAACTTTTAACAATGTTCATAGCATAAAGGGAGAAGGGAGATGGGAAGGCAATACATCTATGCAAAATGTATATTTTTTTGTTGTGCTTTACTTAGCTGTATTGCGTTGAAAAAATTCTCGAGGCTTCTAGGGCATCTGATGCCTTGGATCTGGTATGGAACCAGGTGGACTGCTGTGCATGACCTCCCAGCTCTCCTACCACCAGCTCATTTTCGGTCTGGTGTATATTCCACTTCCGGTACCGCCCTCATGTCCATCCTCCTGAGTGCCTGTTATGCATCCTTCTTGAACAACTGGGTAAGGGTTTCTGTTGAAGATTTTAGGCTCTTAACTTCATAACTGAAGCGATCAGGCTATGTGCAGGAATGGAAACAGGCAATGTACAGGGTCCAAACACAAACTGTGATTTTTACTCTGTATGCAAGCAGGGAATTCAGTTCCATATTTCACATTTTATATATCTTCTACACATATATCTACAGATTATCTTGAAGAAACATAACTTAATAATTGTACATAAGATAAAGATTTTATCCCATATAGTTAGTATGCCTTTAAAAGTGTCCAATAACGTAGTAATTAAGTCTAATTAATAACTTATTATTTTAAATGTATTATTTTTTTAAAGCTACAGTAATTATTTGCTATCATATGTCCAGTTGAACCACACATGATGATTATTTTAATGGACTATGATAAAGAGTCTTCATAGATAAGGTAGAGCTCATTGTAACCTTTGGAAGACAGCTTTACTGTTTGAATAGCTCTATGCTTACATCATCTATGGAAACTCATCATGTGTATCCAATAAGAGTTATTACTAATTTGATTATAGTTCAGAGGTATGCAATTTTGGTGTCAAACACAGACTGGCATATCAGAATTTTACTGCACATGGACGTCAATCTGTACCTCAGTGATTCTGATATACAGCACAGAAATACTATACTTTCTACTTTACTATTGGAAATGTTTTGCAAGTGGGGACCGAAGGAAAGCGAAAAAGAGTAATCTGAAGACAGAGGACTTGGAAAAATATGTGACAGAGTTGTCAAATATTTGATGCTTGTTGCACAGTATAGGTAGAAATTATTAAAAGCTCATTATGGGGGGGGGGGGGTATTTTGGTAATAGGTAGTTTGTGACAAAAATGTGTAGGAATATATATCAATTTGGAACCTAGAAATACATTTAGGTGTGCCGAAGTGAGGATGAGTAGTTTGAGGAAAACAAGCGAACCAAAAGTGAACCTCTGTTCAGTGGTAGTGGTGATGATGAAGTAGTGCTCAAGATAGACAACTATGGAGTGCTTAGGGAGATGTGTTTGGAACCAATAGTGTCAAGGAGATCAAGGGAGCTGAGTATTTACAGTGGAATAGTCCACTATGTAAATGATGGGGAAATGTCTAGTAGGTACTAGTGATCTTTTGTTTTGGCTGTAAGAAGGTCATTTGCTACGTAGGTGAGTGCAGTTTTAGTAGATTGCAGAAGATGTTCCACATTAATGCGTGCCTCCTGGTCCTCTGAATACAACCGCCTTAGCAGGATTCCTCTGAGCAATCTATAAGGGAACTCTCCTGCTATCATTATCGTCAAGAATTTTCAGTTTAAAGGACTATTGTAGTTCAAGAAAATGTCACTTATTTGTGAAGTATGTAACTAACAACTTTTTTTTTTTTTTTTTTTTAGAGAAATTCTGAATTTTTGTATTTATTACATCACTTCCTGAGATCTTAATCTCACGGGTGTGTATTTTTATCTGTCAGTGGAAGGTGTGGTGGGGAAGAAGGAACAGGGAGAGTTCAGGAGGCTCTGTTAGATAATTGGATATGTCTGAAACTGATACCACTGTTCTTTCCCATCATAGGCCCAGAAGCAGTCCATTTGCATCAGTAGATATAAGCATTGCACTCCAGAAACAACCCTCTCTCACACACACCATCCCTACTGTAGTATCATGGATGCCTTCAAGGTCCAGCAGAAGCAATGTAATTTTATTCTAATTAAAAACTAGTTTTATGGCTTTTTTGCTGCTTAATTAAGTTGTTAGTTTTTATCATAAAAGATTAATGATTTCTTGCAAGTCATAAAAGCTGGCCTTTCAAAGTGCATGTAATCAGTGCTTGTTTAAAAGGAGAAGAGAATGTGATGTGTTAGTAGTCTGGGATGAGTTAGGGAAATGGTTATGTTAATAGAGAGGAAAGGAATGAGCTCTAAGGATCACATGAGTACAAACACCTCATTCTATGTCACTGAAGTTAAATAACCTAGTAAGGTTGCCTGAGGTAAAGTGCTTGTGGTATGGTAGAATGTGTAAGCTTTCACAGTATTTACAACATACTAAAAATGTATGATAGATCATTTTAGGAGCTCTGTGTCCTTTTCAGTGTAAACATGCCCAAGACTAGGGCTAGCTGGTCATCGCCCTCTAAGTCTGACATTCATAAATATGTGTGAGAGAAGAATCCTCCATAAAAAAGACTTTAGCGCAAAGGTAGTCAATAAGGGAGACAAAAAGTTGCAAACAATGCAACTCAAGCACAAACTAAAATATATTACAACTAGCGATTTGCCCTTCAAAAATTACAGGGGAAATCCAAATATAACCAATGACAATGCTGTTTGACACACAATGTAAAGCTTTTTCTACTCTGAGGACCTTTGGCACTCATTGCGAGGCTCTCCCCTCTCGCTTACTTTTGCTCCTCTGAACGCTTTTGGCACTCATCACAAAGACAGATATATATGTCTATTTTTTAAATAATAATTAATTACCGTATATACTCGAGTATAAGCCAACCGAGTATAAGCCGAGGCACCTATTTTACCATAAAATACTGATAAAAACTTAGTGACTCGAGTATAAGCCGAGGGTGGGAAATGTGCTGCCCCCTGTGTCTCTCTTGTGCCCTCTGTGTCCCCCTCTTGTGTGCCCTCTGTGCCCCTTTTTTGTGTCCCTCTCTCTCTCCCCTGTGTCTCTCCCCCCTCTCCCTCCCCTGTGTCTCTCCCCCCTCTCCCTCCCCTGTGTCTCTCCCTCCCCTGTGTCTCACCCCTCTCCCTCCCCTGTGTCTCTTCCCCCTCCCTCCCCTGTGTCTCTTCCCCCTCCCTCCCCCGTGTCTCTTCCCCCTCCCTCCACTGTGTCTCTTCCCCTCCCTCCACTGTGTCTCTTCCCCTCCCTCCACTGTGTCTCTTCCCCCTCCCTCCACTGTGTCTCTTCCCCCTCCCTCCACTGTGTCTCTTCCCCCTCCCTCCACTGTGTCTCTTCCCCCTCTTCCTTCCCTGTGTCTCTTTCCCCCTCTCCCTTGTGTCTCTTTCTCTCCTCTCCCTTGTGTCTCTTTCTCCCCTCTCCCTTGTGTCTCTTTCTCCCCTCTCCCTTGTGTCTCTTTCTCCCCTCTCCCTTGTGTCTCTTTCTCCCCTCTCCCTTGTGTCTCTTTCTCCTCTCTCCCTTGTGTCTTTCTCCCCTCTCTTGTGTCTCTTTCCATCCCCCTCCCTTTTCATTCTCCTCATCCTCTCTCCTCAACGCCCCTCCTCAACGCCCCTCCTCAACGCCCCTCCTCAACGCCCCTCCTCAACGCCCCTCCTCAACGCCCCTCCTCAACGCCCCTCCTCAACGCCCCTCCTCAACGCCCCTCCTCAACGCCCCTCCTCAACGCCCCTCCTCAACGCCCCTCCCTGAGGAGGGGGTTTGAGGATGAGGAGGGGGTTGAGGAGGGGGGAAGTAGGAGGATGATAAGGGAGGGGGAGGGAAAGAGACTCGAGAGAGAGGGGGGAAAGAGACACGGGGGTGGAGAGTCATGGGGGGAAAGAGACACAGGGTGACTCGAGCATAAGCCGAGGGGGCCTTTTTCAGTCTTAAAAAAAGGGCTGAAAAACTCGGCTTATACTCGAGTATATACGGTAGTTAGTTTATAAATTAATATACTTTACCTATTTGTAATTGATATATCAAGCAATGAATAGCCTGAAGTATCTCTTTTTATTTTCCTGCAGCATACAATGTACAGTTGGACTGTTGCTGCCCTAAGGAAAAAGTGTCATCAGTGTCCCAAGTGTGCATTAGAAATATGCTACGTGCGCGAGGGCAAACCGTTGGTTTAGTTGTGTAAAGTGCCATTTTAGATTCATGTTATTAGTTGCAACCTCACTGGCAGATGTCGTGGCTGTCCCCCCATGCTGTTGAATATTTTTTTTAGGTTTTGTTTGTATTTTGTAGCATTTTTGTTGTTTTTGGATGTACGCGTTTCGGCTGCTAACTTCTGCGGGTCGTAATTAAAAGTCATACGTATTTGTCAGTGTTTTCTGCGCTTCAGGGTCATGTAGCCTCGTTTTCATTTTTTCCAGCCGACATTTTTTTTGCTTGATTTTCAAGTGACGAAACTCTTTATATTCAACGTTTATTCGAGTGCAACCTCACCCCCCACCTCCCCCGTGGTGTGTGTTATGTTTTTTTAATCTTTTTATTTTTCAGTGTTTTTAGTGTTTTTTGATGTACGCGTTTCGGTCGTTAACTTCGTAGTTTTGGGACCTCGTATTTTTTTTATTTTTCTAAGTCCCGCAGGTCGTAATTTTGTTTTTTGTGTAAGTCCGTATTTCCTCATCCCGTGTTATTGTTTTTTTTTTTTCTAAGTCCCGCGGGTCGTATTTATTTTTTTTAAGTCCTGCGGCATGGTTTTTGTTTTCAAAGTCACGCTTTTCTGGGTTGTTTTTTACCGCGAGTGAGGCGCAGTAGAGCCTCGACCTCTGCAAAGGCAGCCCCTCGCTTTGCCATGGTCCGCTTTTCCGGCCTGCAATGAGCCTTTGGCTCATTGCAGCTAACATTGGAGCCTCCACCTTCACAAATGCGGCCCTCGCTTCGCAAAGTCCACATTTTGTGGCCATAACTGTGTCCCTCGCTTCACGAAGGACGCAGTTCTGCGAGCTCGCTTTGCAAGCTCACAGAGCGTGATGACAACTCTCAGTTTGACAACTATTATATACTAGCGAATTGCCCGTCAAAAAATGACGGCAATGAAATTGTAAGGTAGCTAATGTTTTTTGGTGTGTAGATATAATACATTAATAAATGAATATACTTTACCTATTTGGAAGCATTGTGTTGAAGAGATGTGAATGTGTTTTGACATTGCTGCAGCATTAGTGTTGTGGAGCTGCTCTCTAAGCGTGGTGAATGTGTGCAGTGTAATAGTGTGCGTGCGCGAGTCGAAACCATGCGCGTAGTGTCGTACTTCCGCATTTGCGTTAAATGGCGGTTTATGTGTGTTGTGCGTCTTTGCGTATTGTCCGTTGTTGGTTTGTAGTGGTTTTCGAGTTTCGTGTGGTGTTTTGCGAGTGTGGTGTGGTGTTTTACGTCTGGAGAGTGCTGTAGCCTCGTTTTCGTTTTGTCCGTCGGCCATTTTTTCTCTCGCTTAGCGATTTTATTAGTGTCTAAAGTGTTTTATTTTTATTTAAATGAAGGTGTAACTTGTTTTTTTGAGGTGCTGGATGGTTCCTCTTGCTGTAGGTAAGCTTTTTATGTGTGTGTTGTGTGTATTTATTGTGTTTTAAATGTTTGTATGTCGGCGTGTTGCGTCCGATGTTTGCGAGGTCGTAATGTGTGGTAACGTGTTTCGTAGGTTGTTTGCGTTCCTCGTAAAATTTTGCGAGTGTCGTAATTTGTGTGTCGTGTTTTTTGAGTAGCGACGTGAAGTTTGCGAGGGTTTGAGGCCCTTGCCCAGTGACCTCGCCAGCAACTGAGGCCCTTGCCCAGTGACCTCGCTACGCGAGGGCCGCGGCTCGCTTCGCGAGCCCGCAAGCGTGAGCAACGACCCATACGCTCACAACTATATATGTGATGATAACACAACACAGATACTCAACTTTATAGCTATATTGACTAATGGGAGGTGTTTCTTATAAGTAAGATATTTTATTCTGCAAAGCCTTTTCGTGAAGCAATTTTCCCAACTATAAACTAGGCTGCAAATTAATGATAGGTCTTTCAGCACAAGTGAGAAATCACACATCTTGGTGAATAATCCTCACTTCTACAGTTAACTACATTATTTGGGTTTTGTTTTTTCAGATAAGTAAACTGATATGTTTGGATATAAACTTTATTTTCCCACTTAGAATAACAAGTTGTTGGCTTCAAATTATCTGTTTCTATGAATGAATGGTGTTAGTCAATCCATGGTATGGCATAGCTTCAATGTGAGCTATTGATTATCATAAATAGAAAATTAGAGAGAGGACAGGACAAAACAATTCACATTTTTACAGATTTCCCTTTTTGTTTTTTTAAATACTAAAAGAATGTTTAACATATTTTGTAATTATTTAGGCTGGCTTGTCATTGTTAAGATCTATAACATTTTATTTCTTTTTGCAGTTGAGCTATTGATAAATGTACTCACAATCATATGATCGATCTTACTGACATACTGCTACATTTCTGTTCATGTATTCTTACCAAAAGTGTGTTGCCAGATGGTGCAACAATAAAAGAGTTTAGAAATAAATATGATGGCTTTAACTGTAGTAAGGAAATTCTACTCTGTTACTTATTCAGCCTCAGGCTCAATAAAATATCCAATAAAATAGTTTATTGCATACTCTCTCTTTTTATAGAAAGTATTGCCATATATGGAGTTATTCACTGTGATATTCGGAAATGCAGTATTAAGCACATTTCTGTCTATCACAATCAGCACATAATCTAATATATATATATATATATATATATATATATATATATATATATATATATATATATATATATATATATATATATATATATAGATATATATATATATATATATAGATATATATATATATATATATAGATATATATATATATATATATAGATATATATAGATATATTTATATATATATATATATAAATATATATATAAATAAAATGTGTCTGTGTATGATGCAGTAATTATTCATAATAGCAATCTTTAATATTTCCCTCTTTAGGTACACTATATCTTGCATGAAATGGTAATGGGAGGTATGGTGTTGGAGACCAACATGAATGAAGTCGTTGCTCAAGTTGAGGCCCAGACCAAATTAGAGAAATCTGAGGTAAGTCTCCATAAACCTTTCAACACATGGAAAGCACATTTTTTACTGCATTTGAAAAAGAACATTTTAAAATATTTTACAATGTAAGAGAACTGTAGGAGTTCTTAACTTTAGCCAACAATATGCTGACTGTAGAAACACTGTGTGTCTTGTACATATCAAGCGGCTTTAAATATTTGCTGTGAATGATTTTCCATAGCAAAATAACCTTATACCATTATATTAGGAACATGTTGTTTTAAATGCATAAAATATAAGGACTTTCAAGTCTGTTTAAATCTGCCATTGCACATTTTTTTTCTGTGGCATTGTTAAAGTGCTGGAATAGTAAACAAATAAAATAATTATCATTCTGTGCTTATTTAAGTATAATTTATATCACATGGATGTTCTATCAGATTGTTTGTTTTAGTACTAGATGTTCTTCATAAATGAGGTGATCCCACATATAGAAAATGTAGCAGTCTGTATTTGTAGTCAATGTCCTTTTATTACAAAGCAGAACCACACTCTTGGGTATCTAAGAATCATGTTATGCTATATCAAAGATATCTGTCCTTGCTGATGTGAATATATTTTTTAAACAATGACCTAAAAGTAAGAAAGTGTTTAAAAGAGTTTCTTAGGAGCTCCTAATTTAATTGGAAGAAAAGTCCTTTGAAACGGGCAGCTCACTCAAGCCCATCTACACACTGTTGATATGACAACTGAAGTGATTAGTATACATGCCATTTTATTTCATGTGAAGTCAGTGCTGCCTTCTATCTGGGAATAAATATATGTTTTATAATAATCATTAAGAGCAGACCATCTTCATGCAAAAAAGTATTTTTCATTTTAGAAATAATTGATTTTATTTTGCAGTCGTCAGTGAACACATCTATATTAGTCTGCTTATTGAGTAACAAAGCAATCTAATTTGCCTTATTATGCCTATGATTAACTGGAACATTTGGCTGCGGATTGATATATGGGGAGGCTATTTATGATTTGAAGTTGAATAAATCTGTAGGTAGTGGGGATTTATGTATTGAGTGTTTCTGTAAGAAGCATACCTAATGCTAAGGAAAAAGCCAGTGAAAAGTGTGTGGTACCTCCATATTTTTCATCTACTTAGAGTGACATGGAGGAGGTTCTAGAATGGTATCATTTAAACAATAGTTAATAACAGGTACGTTTTGAACTGGATGTTATAAAAAAGTGAATTTCCCTACAGTAAAATAACATTGAAGTTTACAATTGTGAGCTGTCAGTAAGCATTTCTGGTCCACCCACAAACAGAGGTTGAAAAGCTTTGTTAATGGGAGATCATTGCATTTAAGCCCCTTCATTGCGTTCCCCTGCTCTGGGTATGCCTAGTCTCTTTCTGTGCAGGCAACTGCCCCAAAAACAATGCCCTACTAGCTTATTCGTATTTAAATTCAGTGATCTACCAGTAAAAATGATAAGAATCGTTTGTTGGTGGATGAGAGAGACTACAACTGTAGGAAAAAGCATTTTTTTACAAATAGCATTAAATTGATAAAATAATTGCTTTACCTTTAGTTTTAGTATAATAATATATTTGGTACCTGTGCAGTGTCACAAGATTCCATAATACAAAAAATGCATATGGAATATTTTTTATGAAAACCCCACTTGTGACCTTGTTGGTCCCACTATAAAAATATTTTTCTTGAAAGTTTAGACAAATTATAAATAGGAGTAGGTATTCTCTGTAAAAAAACATAAAAAATCAACTTGATAATCTATGGTCATTTTATAAAAGTTAAACAAAAACTTGTAAGGATTTCTAATTTTCAAGCAAGAAATCTTATCAAAATGTTTAAAAAGCAAACAGAATAATAAATGTTTAGATGTCTGTTAAATACAAGAGTGTACAAACACCTCATAATGTGTAAAGAACAAAATTCTTACAAATATTTATAGCAAATAGTTTACAAGGGTGCAAGTATCCATTTTTCAAAATACACATAGTGTAGCAAATGTCCATGTAATAAAAATCCTAAAGGATTAAAAAAATCAAAAATATCCAAATGATGATTTTTTTTTAAACAAAGTTTAAGTGATTTTAAAAATATTTATATATAAATCAAATGGTTTCAAATGAAAATGTTTCATAATAAGATTACTTGCAGGGCAATATATGCTATTCAAAGGATTAGTTGGTTTTATTACTAGCAGGGTATACAAGGAAGTATAGGATAATGTATGACACCTGGATCATAAGCACTTGTCTTACCACTCAGCCACTTTACGCCAACAGTTAGTCCCGGAACCGCAAATTGGTAGTGTTCAAATTATTATGTGTAGTATATACTACAATATTTGCCCCTTTGTGTTAGATCTTATATAATTTACATTATAAAATGAGCATGCACAATTTTGGTTGTATCTTGATTTCACTGGAACTCCTACACTTTCAATTATTTACTGGTGGCCCATTAAAAAAATAGCCATTTGCTTCCAAAGGTATCCATCATACTTGTACTGATTTCACCTCCCAATAACCTTGTAGCAAGGAAGAGCATTTTGAAGTTGAAACAAAAACTGCAGAACTGGTTGTCTACTATAGCAATAAGTATTCACCTCTGCCCCCTTTTGAACCACTTGTTCTTTACTTTCTAGCTTTCTAAGCAGAAATAATTTCCAAGTTCATGAGATTTCACTCTTGGTCCATGCTCATGTTCTGTGGTGACAATAAAAGTTAAAAGGACACAAACCAGTTAAATTTGAGCTCTGTTAACGTATTGTTATGCTTTTTATTTATTGATGTCATTTATCTGCATTTTACCTGTCGGATAAAATCTTTCCTCAATGGTGTCCTTTGTGTCACACAGATGTGATATTATCCAGTACAATAGTTCAAGCTCAACCAGGCAGTAGATAAATCATGATTGTTCTGTAAACCTGTCATATTATGAATACATGTTCAGTTCTCCCACACAGATCTTATGATTTGTTGTTGACATAATGGATTTAAAAGTTGCACTATAATAACCCAATGTGATCTTGTCATTTAGTACTGATAACATCCATTTGATAAAGAACGGGAAAGGCATTGGAAGAGCTATGGACAGGGAGTTGCAGGCTTTTTCAGATAATGTTGAGATTGTGAATAAAATTAGCCTAGACTAACACATTTATATGCAAGAGAGGAATTTATAATGGCACTTAGCTAAATGCTAGAGACTTGGGAGTAGTTAAGCTATGCAGCAAAACAGCAAGTAAATTCTATATTTCACTATTAATAGCAATAATATTATTATTGACAGCTTTGTTTTAGATCATACACATAGGTCAGTTTCTTCTATCAGTACCCTGTCTACTAAATCATTGTTTATTCTAATTTCAGGGCTATTTTTTTAGTGTATGAATTAGTTTATTGTGTTGAAGTACGGATGAATGGCGAAATGAGCACAAATAAATTGGAAGTACACGGTTTGGCCAATATAGTATAATAACTTCCACACCCTTTGTTCCAGTACAGATGTCCCAGATGTCAGTATATGTTATAGTCTCCATACACATAGAAAAGTAGGGGAGTATTTGGTTTTATTCTAGATTATGGGGTGAAGATTTGTGAGAACAGTGACATACGAGGCTTCAATTATTACATATTTAAATTTCTTTCCAGTAATGAACCATAATAATATTTTTGGTAGGATACACATTTTTTGGTAGGATAATAATATTTTTGGTAGGATACACAGTCAAAATCGATACACATTTGCTTGTATAAAATAATGAGATTTTTGACTGGTAATATATGCATCAGAAGTAGTTGTATAGCAGATCTGTTTTTATCATGGACATGACATATATCACCTGTTTAATACCAGCTTCTCCTTTTTTTACCCACTTGGACAGGCTGGATTTTCTGCAGCTCCAGCGCGTGCAGTCTCAGCTGTAAAGAACATGAACTTGCCAGATCTACCTCGGAACATTAACATTGGAGACATCAACATCAAAGTTCCCAACCTCTCTCAGTTTGTCTGAATGTGACAGTGCTAGTTGGTACTCTGTGTGTCCATGTCTGCTGTCCCTAATCCTCCCAGGGGATTATAATAGGGAAGTAGATATTAAACACACACAGAGCACATTTTTGTTGATCATTTAAAGGTAACTGTTATTTATACTGGAAGTCCTGGAATAATTTAATAGTACAGTTAAAGGACCACTGTAGAGCATTTACAAATAAAGCTCATATGTTTGTTTGTTGGGTTCAGACTATTTAAAACCCTTAGCAGTTTAAAATAATTTAAAGTTAATATTTTCTCTTATGGTTCAATGTGTCCGTTTCCCCCTAAGCAGAGCTGCTTATTTCCTTCTACCGGTATCAGAGGGCGTGGCCAGCCTTGCTTGGAAGCTGGAAGAAAACAAAAGTCTGTCCAGTCAGACTGAGCATGCTCAGTAAAGGGGCCACAGCTATGATGGCTCATGCCTGGTTACTGGATGAAGCCTGCGGGGTAACTGTAGGCATGTTACAATACAGCGGTTACCTCTTGTGTAGACAGTGGGATGGAGCTAATGAGGTCACAGGACTTACTCCCTAGCTCTATAATGGCCCAGTCCCCAGGAAGTGCTAGCCACACCTACTGACATGACACAGGAAGGAGGAGAAAACAGAACATTTTAAAAAGAAAAAAAATATAATAAATATATTTATTTTAAAATGCAGACACGTTTTAGTTGTGTGTGCCCAACAAACAGGCATGTGAGCCTTACTTTTAAATGCATTACAGTGGTCCTTTACTAATAAAATATGATGCCAAATAGGAATCACTGCCCTGTTTCCACAATAAATAAGTAAATAAATAAACCTCGGACAATACTTCAATTTTGGTTTTGCTTTATGTTTTTACCAAATTAGTCTCTGCTCCGAGGCTGTTTCTGTGCCATTCTAAACCTTTTTGTACAAATGTGTTTTTAAAAGCTATCGCAAATTAAATTTTATTTTAATTATCTTATGCTTTGATGGTTCTATCACATACACATTGTGTATCTTCATCCCACTGGCTTTTTCGATAATGCATCTCAAGTGCTATGTTTATATAAGATCAGTGTTGGGGAATATGTTGCTTACTGGCACACTATGATTCCTTGCACCAGGGGTAGTCAATAGGTGGAGTTTGGCCTTAATCAATAGCCCCATCACCGTTCTTTTAGACCACCACTAAATATATCAATCACATATAATAGTTGTCAAACTACGAATCGTCGTCACGCTTTGCGAGCTCGCGTAGCAAGCGGCGCAGTTCTTGCGAAGTGCGAGGGACGCAGTTGGGCCGCATTTGCGGAAGGTGGAGGGTCAAAGGCGCCTCACACGCAGTTATAAACACCCACACAAGCGGCACTTTACCAACAATACGACCCAACGCACATTTACGGACTTAGCAGACAAAAATACGAGATGCGGGACTTGGGGGAAAAAAAACATTACGACCTCGCAAAAATACGAACTTAACAGCCGAACCGCGCGCAATGGAAAACAGTCAAAACACAATAAATACACACAAAAAACACATAAAAACTTACCCACAGCAAGGGGGGGGCACCCAGGACCTCTGCAAGTGAAGTCAAACCTCCATTTAAATCCAAATTCACGCGTTTAGACACACGAAAATCCCCTAAGCGAGAGAAAAATGGCTGCCGAAGAAACCGAGGCTACAGGACCCTAAACAAGCAAAACGGCACCAAGCACATACGGCTTTTCCAAAAAGCCGTACGAGGTAAAGATAAACTTTTACTAAGGACGGAAAATCATACACACCAGCGTAACACATACACATTCGCGCCATTTATCAATGCGGAAGTACACAGCTACACCAACGGCTTTACCTTGCGCACGGACCACACTTACACTACACACTGCACACATTGCTGACACTTACACCTCCCCTCCAGAACCGTGCAAAACTACAGTGGATGCTGCAGGAACATAGAAACAGATTGTCAGCTCTTCAGCTCAATGCTTCCTGCATATATTACTTAGGAATAGGTAAAGTATATTAATTTATTCATTATTTCACTGGCATACAACCAGATATATACACAAAAAAAAACCTCTAATAACAAACAGCCGCGCAATGACCGCCAAAGGCGGTCATTGCGAGGCATGCGATGAGCGCCCAAGGTCCTCACGCTAAAAAAATAATAAAACAACATTACCTGCATTACGATTTCATGCCCGTCATTTTTTGACGGGCAATTTTCTAGTAAGATATATAATTAACCTGAAACTTCTAAATTCTTAAATAAGCTATTGGATAAGTAGTGCTGCCTTTTTTATAAACATCATGTTACTGTATTTATGTTTCCTGAATGCCACTATATCAAAGTATTTCTGTGTCTGTGTATTCATAAAAACTTCTGCATTCTGGAAATTGACTTCATTTCCAGAAATGCATTCAGACCTTGGAGAATTTAAGAAAATAATTGACTACTCCTGTCCTATATCTTCTTTTAAATTAACAAAAAGCTAAGTGAAAAAGCACTATGAAAATGTCAAGGGGAAGAACATAACATGTTGTGTAGATGAGTGATTCTCATCTCTGGTCACAAGATACACCAACAGGCCAAGTTTTAAAAACGTTTCTGCTTAAGCTTAACTTTTCTTCTTTGCATTAGTGGGTGGTTTTTATTATAGTGTAAGACAAGTATACAGATATACCGGTACTATTAGTCTTAATAATTCAAATAGGTATGGCACTATCAAAATTACAGCAAAGCTATATAGATGTTATGCTGTCAAATTACTACATCGATTAAAATGGATAATGCAAACTCATAATCATATTTGGTTTTAGTGGATCATGCTTATATTGTGTTCAAATCTGTAAGACTCATATCTGTTTCGTGTCTTATTTTCTGTGGAAGTTTCTCAAGTATTTACTGCTTCTAAACCTTTGTCTATGTAGTCAACAAAACTTTCTCGAGTCTTAAATTCTTGATCTGTACTATAAAAGTTTCTCAGCCATTTTGAGCACCTGATTTGCAGGATTAGTCAGGTTTTTCACTGTTTCTGTCTTTTTCTTCTTTACCGTGGAAGAAAACCTGGCAAGCCTTTTACTGTTGTGTTCTTTTCTGTGGAAGGTTCTAAAGAATTTACAGTTGCCGAACCGTTGTGTATTTTGAGGCCTTCTTGATTAATTATCCCCATTTTACTTTTAACTGGAGAATTTTTAGCTATTTTTTGGAATAACTTTCTGGAGTCTTGGTTTTGTGAGCTATACCATGAAGTTTCTCAGCCAGTTTGAGTGCCTGGTGTGCAGGACAAGTAAGGATTTTCACCTTTTCTGGCTTTTTACTCTTTACTGTGGAATGGTTTGAAGAATTACAATCTGTCAAACCTGTTATTGTCATGTTCTTTTTTGTGATCTGAAGAATTTCCAGTTGTTGAATGTTTGTATGTTACTGTCGTGTTTTTTTCTGTAGAAAGTTCTAAAGAATTTACCGCTGTTGAACCATGAAACCGTCATGTTCTTTTCTGCGGAAGTTTCAATAGCTAATAACTTTCTGTATCCCTTGATGAAAAAAAAATGAAAGTTTTCATCTGTATTTGTCCTATTCATTTTTATAGTGTGCTTATTGATTTTGTTGGTCTTTATCTGGCTTTGAGTTGTAAACGCCTAATCTAAAGAGAGCGGCCTCTCTTCTATTAAACTTGGATTTGATAAACGGCTTTGGTTTTATGTTGCATGCCAAATGGATCGAGAGAGTAAATATTTAATTAACATCTGCTGAGCTAAAGGGAATAAAATAATTAAAGTGTACAATATGCTGCAGATCCTCTTATTACAGATGGAGTTAACATACAGAAACAACATTTCTGAATTGTTCCAAATTTGTGGGATGAAAGTAATTGTTTGTATCCAGCTGTGGAAAATTGAGACAGACCTAGTTAATTCTCCTGTGGTCTGTAAACAGGGCAGGGGAATTCTTTACAACAAAAAAATGAAATCACACTTGAACATGTTAACTCCTTTAGTGCTGGAAGTAAATGTTCCAAAATACTGAATGTCAAATCAGAAAAACACATTTTATTCTTTGCTTCCTTATGTCTGTGACAAGTGTTTTTGATTTTCTGTACTTCTTTACCCTCTCCAGGAGACTATTGCATGAACACTAAATCTGCTTTAAGGCCATTGATCCTCCATGTTGTTTCCATAAAAGACTACCTCCTGGAGTTAGTTACAGGTACTAGGAATTTAAATAGGTGTCCAAAGCAACCAGTAATAAAACATAAGCATAAGTGGACATTTTTACATTCTGTCTTGACCCATAATACCAGTATCTCATTTGGAAGTGCCTATAAGGCAGTATTGCTCTGGAGCTTTGAATGGTTAATTTCCTGCTAAAAAACAAATTGGCTATAATATATATTTTTTTAATAGCAGAAAAAAATGTTGAGCTAAATCAGAACACTACCTATATTTATCTAATGTGTAATATTTTAGACCGCTTACTTAATTAAACATAAGTAACTATCTTGCTTTACCACATGTGGGCAAAAGAGAACTGTTACTGTTAGGCTGTGTTGAGGAACATTTGGCTGCACAATATAATTCTGGATGTCTTTGGGCTATAAAGTGGAATGATTGTAAAGCATATGCTAAGCATTCCTTAAACGTTGTATATGATATCCAAAAATATATGACACTAATTTACTTACCACTGACAAACACTTACAGGGGGAGGCCAAATTGCCATAACTTTACATGTTATATGGTTTAATAGCAATATATTAATAATGCTGTGCTATCTATTTATCTATGTATCTATTTTTCTATTGTTGCACTAGTTAGTTTTTAGTAGTTGTTTATACGGATTAACGCAATAAATAACTGGTGTAGAATTTTGTTTGGCACACATTGTACATCAGTGTTTCCTAAACTAAATATGTCATGAGATCCCTTTTGACCTGAAAATAAATCCAAAACCTTTTCCATGTGTCCAAATAGACTCTTCCTAGTATCCATCTGTAATGTATAGTTCCTTCTTGCCCAAATGGCCCCAGAACATCACAATCTCAGGACCTCATAGCCATTCTCATGAATGCCACAAAGTTGTGCACAAAGAGAAATTATTTGGAATATTTTACTTGTGGAGTCACAAATCATGTAAAAATCCATGGGTTCCACAGAAGCACTTTTGTGTACATTATGTTTTTATCACTTGATTTTCTGTAACTAAACATTTTCTGGGAAATAGTCTTGGTTAGCTAATGTTCCTGTGCATAGTAGATTACCATGTAAATGATACATTAACCCCTCTTGTTTCAAAATGATGTGTTGCATACTGTTTTAGCAACAGGAGTGTGTTCCAAATATGGTATAATGTAATACAATAGGAAATAACAAGTGCTGAAGCAGTTGAATATTATAAAGAAATGCAGTTTCTTACACTGTTCTTTGAAATCCTATCTGTCTGTTTTTCTCTTTCTTCTGTATTGTTTTTTAATGTAATGCCACTTGAAAATAAAAATACCAAGTGTTCTCCGACACCAGGAATTAGCCTGATCCGCTCATTTATTCCCTGGGAGCTGAGCATTGTCAATCTTTCTAACATGAAACTAAAAATGACTGAGCAGCTTTAGTTTCATGTTAGAATGATTGACGATAGTCACCATATTCAAAGGAGATATTCTGTGCTTAGTGGGTGTAAAATATTGAAAGTTTAACAATTCAATCTTCAATGTAATTTTACTGTAAGAAAATTCAGCTTTTTAATCACATTAGATTGATAAAGTACTTGTTATTACATGTAAATTTAAATTATTCCACATTCTATTTTAATTTTTAGAAAACTAATAATGTTAATAAACATGGAACATGAGCTAAACAAAACTATTATGTTGCGAAATGTGTATTCATGCATTAATGCATTGTTGAATCAGAATACATGAAACCACTTCTGTTTACGGGAAGTTTACATATATAAAATAGGTGTGTTCATTTATACATGGTCTTAAAATAAACTTGTACTTCTGAATGATAATGTATTCTACTATTATGTAATCACGTGGCAGTGCAATACATAATTACTGTAATACAGGCTCTATTTCTTGATTATACTTGTATAATCCATGGGTGTTGTATGTAAAATGCTGTCTTGTCACTGTAATGACATTTCTCATTTATTGTAAATGGATATGCTCTATATTATAGGCAGAATATAAAGACAATAATCTGGTAAACAACATTCGTATGTTTTTTTCTTGATTTATTCTAATTACTTTTTATTCTTACCTTATTGTTTTTGCAGCTGGTTTCAAAACTAATTCACCAGGCTAAAGCCTACAATGACCATACTGTTATATGTAACACAATAAGAGAAGGAACCACTATACCCAGGGAGAGAGTATAATTTTGTTTTGTGCATGATAAATATTAATTATGCTTATGACTTTCTTCTTTTTTATTCTAAAAAAGGTTGGATAAAATAATTCTTATATCTTTTGATTTTTTTTTATGTAAAAGAATACTGTATGCCAGATACCTCCTAATGGTGGTAGCTAAATATACTATAGGCTGGGAAACCACTAGTGGTGTCAAAGACAAACTTATATTAAGAGAGAAATACCTAGACCAGACTAGTGGATTGTAACAGACAAATAATAATCTCTGGCTGTGAGATGGGTGCTTTGCGCTTTAGTTTTAAAACGTAACCTTTATTAAACTCGGGTGTTAAAAAAATGAAGAAAAACAAACGCTGTTTTTTGGAACAACATTCAAAAATATTTGTGATTAATTGGCTGGGGCAAGGTATTATATTTCCAGTAAGCAGTCATGTTCCATTTTCTAACACAATTTAACCCTTAATTTCACTGTGATATATACCGTATTTTCCAATTGGCCTCTCTGTCTTAGTGTTCAAAGCAGCCTCATTTAGCTAGTGAGTGGCTACTATCTATTCAGAGACTACTCTAGCTACTATTGATTGATAGATTAAAGGGCCACTTAATTCAGTACAATGTGGAGCACACCAATGTAAAGATCTCTTAACAGCATGTTGAAAAACATTTAGAATTTTTGAAATCTGTGCTTTTTTCAATGAGCTATTTATTAAATAAATGTTTGTTTACATGTGTCACTGGCAAGCTAACAGACAGACCAACAGCTCAGCTTCATGCAGAGAGCAAAGGAAAACTACAGCTAATCCTTTATAAATTCATCTGTCCATAGAAAGGAGTGTTAGTATTTCTTAAATAAGTTACTTGTGGGTTAACTGCTCGGCTGTAGGATTCCTGGATGCCAAGAAAAACATATAAAACTGCCTCTGCACTGAGCTTGTTGGCAGATGTCATTAATCAGTGTGTTTGTAAATAGACCTAAATGTATTTTTTTTTTTTACGGTATAAGTGTAATTAAAGAAACAAAAGTATATAATTTTAACATAAAATTTTGTGCTCTTTCACACCATGAAGAGCACTTCTGGTGAGATAACTGGATAAGTCATGGGAGGTTGTTCCTTCTTTGGGTTGTTGAGCTATTGCTCTCAATTGCACCATTAGTCCCAAATATTTTTAGCTAATACCTACTCTAAGATACAATGTATCACTGGCTATTTATCTGATTTGCATTTTTATGAGATATTATTACCATTGTATCATTAGCTTTCTTTTGCACTGGGTCATTTTGTAAGAGTGATTCACTTATGGGTCATAGACGACAGCTTCAGATAAGTCTTGGTAAATAGATTTTTTAATAACGGTATCTTAAACATAAGTGTTTGCCTTCATTTTTATTATCAGAGTTTAATAAAGCTTGCATTTCAAAATCACACAGCACCCATCTCACAGACAGAGATTATTATGTGTCTAGTTTGAAAAGTGTTTCTGTCTCTCTTTATATCACATATTGTCCATGACTCTTTGTGGTATCAATTTCAGTCTTATCAAGTTATCTTAACAAAGGCTTTCTGTTCCCTCCCTCCACTGATAGCCAAATCACATATCCACATGAAGTATTGTAACATACACAAAATGGATTAATACACTCATAAATAGAGTCTTCAAAAGTTCAGATTTTTCTAAAAAGTTTTTTTTATGTTTATGGTTTACTAAGCTGCTAATATAGTTTGGTACATTTATGACAAATAATTGATTTTTTTGTGAACTGCAGTGGTCCTTTTAAAACATTTAGAAAACACTAACTCTGTTAACTTCAGTTTTTGATGAACCAATATTACCACTTCCACATGTATTCTGGAGAACACAGCTTTAACTGTAAGCACACATTTATAGAATATGGATACACACCAAGGTAACCATTCCTGGTGTAGCCATCATATGTCATTACCTACTTAATGGAATTAAATTAATTTTAAAATACTGCTGGTTCAAATTATCTAATATACAATAATATATACATATTATATTCGCACCAATAATCTCCTTAATATGATGAATTGACTAAGCTTTTATGTCCCATTCTGGAACGCTACCTTGTGTTGGTGAAGGGGCTTGTATACCTCCGTGAAGCTGTGAGCTATACTGTATAGGCTCACCCAAGATGGGCAGGTCATAGCAGAGAGGTCAGACAAATTGCAGTCCACTGGAGAAGGCACTGCCCACCCACTCCATTATCTTTGGCTAGAAAACCATATGGATAAGCACAACCAGAAACGCAGGTAAATGTGCCTGGGTACTGCGGTCCATATGGTCACTGAGATTAGGACACGACTGAAAAACAACAACAAAGCTCTTCTGTATAAAATACATACTTATTAGGAAAAACGAAAAATAAATACATCTGAGCTTTTAGGACTTCATTTTAAGGGCAAAAAAATTTGCATAGAAGGGATTAAAATATAACTTTATCGGTATTACTTTAAAATAATCTCCCATTTGTATCTTCATCACTGAGACAGGGTAAATACCGCACAGAATATTTAGCAATGCTATATTTGGAATATATTCTGTGCTCTATTTACCCTATTGGTGATAAATATACGTATGGGAGATTTTTAAAAATGATACCAATAAAGATTATATTTTAATCTCTCTGCACATTTTAAAGACTAGTATACAATAAACATTTTATAAAAGTTGTCTATATTGTAAGCCTTTGCTAGCTTTACATTTCCTCCTCATGGCTGCTGGAGGGGAACATGTTGTTCACCCACAGCACAAACGTTCTCTTTGCTCCATCAACACATAACTTCCTTTTTTTAAATGGAAAACCCACTTCCTTAATTGCTCTATTGTCCACAGTCATCTAATACAGACTGACAGATGCATATATGTTCCTCCAGATAAAACAGCTATTCCATTATCTACCCATATTCTTCCTTCATCCTATTGTTACATTATGCTGGATTCTGTCCCTTGGCTTGTTATAACACAGTGATGTCATAATGGCCTAAGGGCCACTGTAATGCCATTCCAATAGGAACAAACATGTTTCAATCAGTCATTGACTAACAGAATTCACGTTCGATGATTTAGAAAAGCAATATTCAATATGAAATTTACTTTCAAAGATAAACATCTAGTTCAGAGCTTGTCTCCACCCCTTATGAGATTATCAAGGGGTGGGAGCAACTCTGACTGAGACAATCCTAAGCGAGTTACAGATCGATAAAATTAGATAAGCCCGCAACATACGTGTCCAACATTCAAATCCGTAAACCATGCTTCTGCACGTTCCATTTACAGCCGTGAACATGATCATTTAGTCAAACCCGTGGTTACGGGTTTAGACAGAGCTAATAGTGAAAGAGATCGTCATCATAACGTCACTAAAATAATGGATGGTACATTTCAATCCCTTGCGGGTTTGAAGGATGAGTTGCGATCGGGCCGCATTACAGAAATAATGCAATATGAAATAATTAATCCATATGATATTCTAGTCCAATGCAAGTTCTATTATATGTAGTAAGACATTGAAATACATTTATTTTTTATTGCTGATTTGCGGGCTTGAGAGTATATTAATATTAATACCTTACATCAATATCCCTTTAATGTAAAATACAGTATTGTGTTTATTCTAGCTTTTACAGTGCTATGGACAGGACTTTAACCCACTTGCAAGTCCTCTCTAGTACCAGTAGGATTTTTGGCTCCATTTGTCGTTTACGGGTTTGAATGCCAGTGTGTCCTTGGGGACACATAGCAATTTAATAGCGATTTGCGATAGTAACATTTACGGGCTTGACAGATCCGTCTGTAACCCGCTGATCATTTGCGCGTAGCTGAAAGAGGCCAATTTAATAGCCGTAACTCTTTACGGGTTACAATTTCTAATATCATAGCAATTTAATGGGGCTCCTGGTGTGTTGAATTGGTTTACCATGGCAAGTACACAAGCCTTTGTCAGAACTCATAAGGCCACTTCATCAGCCAACACTACTGGGGTGAAGGGCATGGGCCAAGCACTCATGTTACAGAAGACTTGTGTACGAAATCAATGACCAGCAAAAGTAAATATTCTGAAACCCGGGGTGATAGGTACAATTTTAAGCAAATATCATGTAACCCTTCTCAATTGCAGCATACATAGCCCTAGTGTTGTTGGTTCTGTAATCAGATCACTACAGATAAACAGTTTGTCAGTAACATGATCCTTAGAAAGATTAATATATCAATTTATTCAACTAAACAAATACATGTGATTATGAAATCATATTATTCATGTATTTAGTACTCTGCAGTGAGCATGTTATTTACCACTTTAGTGAGTGCTGGCTCAGTGGAGTGTTGAGAATGAAAATCTGATTGCAAATTGTCAAGTAGGGACTTGGAAGAGGAGAAAAGGGAACCATTGAAAACAAGCTGTTGCAGAATTTTTGAGCCAAAGATAGGATGGTAGAGGGAGAGAGACCTTCTGCTGGTGCAGCAAGTGCAAAGCACAGGGGCCCAGGGCATGGTAGCAGCACTCTGATGTTTGCACTCTTCTTCCTTTCAACTTTTGTATTATGCCATCTGGGGTATATAGAGATGAGCAAGGGGACCCTTAAATTAATTTCCAAAAGATTTCTTTATGGCAGGGGGTATTATACTGTGCCATTCAGAAATTGATGTTTTCGCTCAATAATTTATTTTATAAAATTAGTTAGTACAACTAATAGCCAGTTTTAATAATCTTTAAAAATAGCCCGATACCCCATGCAGTCTGTTCAACTTTAAATACAGTGCTGAGACACAACTAAGGACAACACTTCTGAATCCAGGTTTCTGTAAATCTACACAAGTAGTTTTAAATCTTTCAGAAAATGTATTGTGGGCCATATTCGCAGAGCAGGCCTGGGATTGTGAATAATGTACTTAGTGGGAATGAAAAAACCTAAGAACACATACAGCCTTATTAAATTGCGATTCTGTAAATTTTAAAGGGCTCTAATTAAGCACAGAGCATATTTTTTTTACAGAAGTTTTTTAGTTACTGAACTTTTATCCAAAAGCAAAGTCTTCACTAACTAAAAACTTCTGTAAAAAAATATGCTCTGTGCTTATATAAAGCCCTTTTAAATTTACAGAATCGCAATTTAATAAGGTTGTTAGATATGAATGTATATCTCTTCACTACAGCATTAATGTAGTAACTACTTACAGAAGTAGCTTGTTGGCTCTAAATGTCAATGAAGAACGTGTGGCAATGGTGACATTCAAGAACAGCAAAGGCAGTATCGTCCTTAACCTCATTCAATACCATTCATTTTATTTGTTCTGTAGCTTAGATTAGAATATTAATCTACTGGTATATATACCGTATATACTCGAGTATAAGCTGACCCGAGTATAAGCCGAGGCACCCATTTTACCACAAAATACTGGGAAAAATGAGTGACTCGAGTATAAGCCGAGGGTGGGAAATGTGCTGCCCCCTGTGTCCCTCTTGTGACCTCTGTGTCCCCCTCTTGTGTGCCCTTTTCTTGTGTCCCCCCCCTCTCTCCCCTGTGTCCCTCTTGTGACCTCTGTGTCTCTCTCCCCTGTCTCTTCTCTCTCCCTCCCCTGTGTCTCATCCCCCTCTCCCTTCCCTGTGTCTCTTCCCCCCTCCCTTCCCTGTGTCTCTTCCCCCCTCCCTTATCACCCTCCTCAACCCCCCTCCTCATCCTCAACCTCCCTCCTCAACCCCCCTCCTCATCCTCAACCCCCCTCCTCATTCTAAACCCCCTCCTCATCCTCAACCCCCCTCCTCATTCTAAACCCCCTCCTCAACCTCAACCTCCCTCCTCATCCTCAACCCTCCTCCTCATTCTTAACCCCCTCCTCAACCTCCCTCCTCAACCTCAACCCCCCCATCCTCAAGCCCCCCATCCTCATCCTCAACCCCCCTCCTCAACCTCACTCAACTGTCTTATTTCTGCTTGTTAACCAATACAATGTAACAACTATAAATGTAGTAAAGTTTTGTATTAGATGAGGCAACACAGTGTTAAAGTATAGCAATGCCACATTTTCCAAACTTGAAACATAAATTAAATACTGGATGTGTTATTTACACTGATTATGTTTGATACTTATGGTCAGATTCACAATACTTTTTCTGATGACCAGAATATTAGTCATTTCCAGGAGTTCTCCGACACTTCTTTATATATATGACAGAAAGTCTATGTACTGTGTTTATACTTCCAAAAGTAACTATGGTTGCTTTGCCTCCTTCACAGATTACCCCACCTCTCAGCTCAAGCCTTCTTACTCACTATGATCAGGACTATTTTCCTGTAACACACTAAACTTGTTACTGCAATACACAGCTTCTGTGGTTCTGGGTTTGTTTGCTTTGTGACACCCGTGACTCACAAAATGCATGCAACACTTTAAGGTCTTTGCTAACATTATCTGGTATGTAACCTAGTGCTAATATACACTATTTTGTATATTTTTATTTTATAAAATCTCTCATTCTTTCTCCCAAAAAAACATAACCCAAAGTTAGCCAGACTAGGATCCAGGGCAGCAAAATTTCAGGGAACAGCCGATGCAATGCCATGGATTATGCACAGAAATGTCTAAATGCAGAGAATGTTCTATCTGAAAGTGCCCCTTGCACTTTCTGACTTTATACTTACATAGACACATATACACTTATTATTTTCTTCCATGGTCTGCCAACCGACCGGCACATTGGCAACCATCCCTCACATTCACATCAAACATGTCCCTAACACCTCTCTCTATCCTGTCACACCTGTCCTCTTTTCTTCCACAAGGATGCTATTATCCCTGAACAATAATGATTGAAACTGACACTCATAGTTATGTTGCTATTTTGAGATCTATTTGCATGTTGCCTTCAATATTTTGTCACCATTGATAATTACTTTCCATTTAATAATTTCTAAATGCAACAATCATTAGTCCATCCCTGCAGTACTATTAATGATCATCCACCCTATTCTGATTTCACACCATGTACACATTCCTACTCCTCATCAGTCCTATGCTAAATTCAATTCACACACTTGGCCAATAACATGCTCAATAAAGAGCAATACTTGATGACAAAATGTCAGTTTCCTCAGGTACACTTTAACAGGTCTATATTTTTGGTTATTCCTGAGTGAACACAGGTGGGTTAATCAGTAACTATTTTAAAAGTGCTCAGTTAGGGATAGGTTATATTTCCATCTTCCTGTAGTTGTAAAATATATATTACAATTATGTTTATATTTTAATAATTCTTCTTAATTCTAAATAAATTCATAAATAATTTGAATAGCTCTCACTATTAGCCATGGACCCGAGCTACCAGAATAGAGTATGAAGGTATTGCCTATATGTGCCAGGAAACCTGCTGAGTTAGGATGATGAAATCTGTAATTATGTGATATACATGGTTTATATAAATAAACTATTAGGTATATTAATTTAGTCTCTGTAAAGGATAAGTGTAGTTTGGGGAAAAATTCCCATTTGTGCAGTATGTATGAAAACTAGTGATGTAACCCATGAGTATAATAATGATTGTAAAGACAAACTTACATTGATGTGTCATGGTGAATTCCATGTTGGTCTGTTAGCCTTCTTACAGCCGGTGTTTACTCTATCATGTAGTTATATTGTCAAGTGGCTATGTAAAATGGTAGTCTTTCAACAGAACTGAAGTGAGGTCGTATAAGATTTCCGTGTTTCTAATCATATTAGGAACAAAACCAAAATATCTGTATTTGCTTATTTTAAACTATGTACCAACATTTTGCATATTATCAAGTCAAGTCAGAGACAGATTTTATTGTGCAACCCCCCTAGTCCAGTTTTAGAATTATATTGTAGGGAGACATAATAATGAATAATGCAAGAGGAAGATTGATGGAGTGAGCTAGTGTTAAAAAAGATAGGATGATGGTGAGAGGGACAATGGAGGGTAAATAAGTAAGAGAAGGGAGAAAAGAGGGGGAGCTACAGGAAAACTAAGAAAAAGGTAACATGGGGAAAGAAAAACAAAAGACTGGAAATCGAGTAGAGATGTTGAAAACCCTCTTCCCCAACATGGCATTTTTAGACTTTTAAGAACTACTCATTATCTGTGTTTGCTTAAAGGGAGATGGAAAGGTTATTTTTCTTTATTGCATCAGAAAGAGGGTATTTGATAACATGCCAAAAGTGTGTTTTCTTCTTCAAATATATGTCTCACACAGCATATTTAGAAGTTTAACTTAGAGGCTTGCCATCTGCCAGTCAATTAAATCTAGACTAAAGTATGCTCTCTGCATTTCCTGTTAGCGTCAACGAAGTTAAAGCAGGTTTTACTTAACATTTCTTTATGCAAAAAAAAAAAAAACTCTTGTAATGTTTAAAATGTACTCCTTTAAATTACGGTAGTAAAAAAACAAAACAAAAAAATAGGATCCATGTTCCTTTAAGTAGTTGTACTTTCAAAAGGATCAGGTCAGATATAACTGTATAAGACAAGTAACTTTGTCTCTGTCTCAACTAAATATTTTATATAGACCAATCATTTTTCATGCAAATGCATTGTTTAAAGGCATAAACATTAACAAACTCACTGTGATGTTTGCTAAATCTCATGAGTTTGCAAGCAGTTTCTTTTCTTAGTTAACACTCCCGGATATCTCTCCTAAAATTAGCATAACATTTATAATTATTTTGGCCAATCATAGGCATACATTTTAATACAATGTAACAATCTCAGTGATGGTAGTTTGTGCAGGAATGAATTATGGGATGTGTAGACCCCCTGTAGAAGGAAGCAGGAAGAGCCAGACACTGATCTGTAGATCTCTGCATTGAGCTGCTGCTGACGAAGGTTAGTAAAGGGTTAAAATCCATACCCAAATGCAGTGTTTCTATTTGTAGGTATGCTTTGCCCATGTAAGCAGCTCTGGGGGTGGTGATAAAGAAGTAAAAAGATTTTTAAATAAAATAAATGTGCATGTGTACAGAATGACTCAATGTAATGTATGTGTCTGATATAAGCAGCATGTGTTAGATAAGAAAAAGATAAAAACAGGGACATGTAGATATAATTTTAAACCATGAATGATAGAAAATGTTAAACTTTATTGTTTCTTTAAAGCGATACCATGGACAGGATTACAGTTTTTATAAAACAAACAACGATAAGCACAGCTGCTATTGGAATATGCTTATTTTTATATTCTGAACCCCTTCTGGATTGCTACCTTGTCGTGGTGAATGGGCTTGTGTACCTAAATGAAGCTGTGAGATATACCATGTAGGGTCACCCAAGATGGACAGGTCATAGCAGAGATGTCAGACCAATCACTGTCCACTGGAGAAGGAACTGGCAACCCACTCCAGTATCTTTGCCATGATAACCATATGGATAAGCACAACCAGAGACACAGACATATTTGCCTGGCATGCTGCATCTAATGGTCACCAAGAGTCAGATACGACTAAAGGACAGAACAACAATAAATATTCTGAACATATTATTTATTATTATTATTATTTTGTGTTTTGCTTTTAACAAGCCTGTTTTCTTCTTCTATATTAGTTGTAAAACTGTAAGGAGACAAAATTGTTCTGCCCTGCTGCTTTGTCATTTAGAATCCTGATCAGAAATGATGTTGCTTCTTAATTAAGAAGGCTCTATTATTTACAAAGAAAATGGGTGAAGATTATCTGTTTATTGTAAGCTAGCTTTAATGAAAGGCAACACCTTGGGAGAATGAAAATAAGGAATTTTGAAAAGCAAATATTTAAGAGAGTTAAGTCACAAAAGCAGGCTTCACAACCTTGATCAGGTTTAAGGTATTAAAAGTAGGAGCACCTCAACTAATACATTTAATACAGAGTATTTTACATCACACACATAACATGCTGTTTTTTATCCGATTTTCATTATATGTGACAAAATACACTGAATATGCCATCACTTTGGGCATAGATGTCACACTGGATGCACAAGTTAAAAAGTGAACCAAACTCGCACATAAGGCCTTATTCAAATGCGATTTGGCAAATTGAATAGGGCTCTATATAAGCACACAGCATATATTTTTTTTACAGATGTTTTTAGTTATTGCACTTCTATTCAAAAGCAAGGTCTTCACTAACTAAAAACTTCTGTAAAAATAATATGCTCTGTGCTAATATAGAGCCCTATTCAACTGGCCAAATCGCATTTGAATGAGGCCCATAGTACGCTGAGCTTTTGAGGCCCAATTGTGCCTGTAGATATAACATTGCCAGGACACTAACATAAACATACATTTTATAGCAGGCCCAACTAACCCTTCCAATCTATGGGCCTCTCGATTTCTTACTTTGGGCTACTTGCTCTACTTTTACTTTGCTATTCAATCGGCCGGGCCCGCAAGTTAGTCCCCATTCCAGAGAATAGTAAACCATGCTATCGGAAGTAAGCATTTGCGGGCTTGAACATGATTGTGGCTGCAAACCAGTAACTTGTGGTTCAAGCCAGTAACTTTGGTGCACTGTAAATGCAAATATAAATTCAATTCAGCACTGTAAATGATGGGGAACACATTGGGTGACATTAGAATTTAAAATTCATTCTCAAGCTTGCACATCTCCAAAATATAATACTTTATTTCATGTTTAATTTCCGTCCAAAGCCCTACTGCCTTTAATAACGAGCTTTGGGCTTGGTGGTCATTCAAGCCTGTAGGACTTTGGACGGAAATTAAACAAGAAATAAAAGTATTTGATTTTGGTGGATGTGCAAGCTTTAGAATGAATTGTGCTTTTAATTATAATGTCACTTATTGTGTTCCCCATTATTTACAGTGCTGGATTGAATTTATATTTGCATTTACAGTGCTCCGAGTTTGCTGGCTTGAAAAATTAGTTACTGGCTTGAATGACCTCCAAGCCAGTAACTTGTTATTCAAGCAGTAGCACTATATGACGAAAATTTATTTTTGACGATTTACGAACTTGAGAATGTTGTGCTATTAATTCTAATGCCAAACATCACTTTAATTTCTAATAAAAGTACAGGATGGCTTTTTTATTTGCTTAATTAGTGCTACTATTTGTAAGTAAGACCTTTACTGGACCTCTTTGGTACCAGTAACCTGTTGTTTGATTTTTGCCATTGACAGGCTTGACGGGAGTGTGAAGTAGAGCAATTAAATAGCGAAGCGGCCATTTTTGCCCTCAGGACTCTTGTGGCCTTGAAAGATCAAAGGCTGAATCTAGCAAGCAGCAAGTAAACCGATCGGAGCCTGCAAGTAGCAGGCAATTGAATAGGGAAGTTACTTGCCATCTTCACCTACTGCTATTTTTTAGCTTTAAGTAGCAATTGAATGAGGCCCTATGTACCTAAAACCTTGGCTTAACAAACCTTCAGCCTTATGTTTAATTCCAAGCATGCTTGGATTCCTTTCCTTTACCTTTGTCCCTCCATCTCTGTTGGAAGGCTATTTAACATATCTGATGCTGTATCTGTAAATTAGTACTCTTGGGGCCTCATTCTAATCGGGGCCATAAAATGGCCGCAAGTCTGAGATTCTTTTCGACCGGGTTACAGCCCCACGTAATGCTGGTAATCAATTGTGCGGAGCCGCAAGGAGGTCCCTCTTACGGCCGATCGCAAACCATACTATCGGCCGTAAGCACTTCCGTGCTTGAACAGGATCATGGCCGCAAAGCAGTAACTCGTGTTTCCAAGCCTGCAATATCGGAGAAATGTAAATGCAAATATAAAGTCAAGACATCACTGTAAATGATGGGGAACACAATGGGTGACATAAGGACATCACCACAATACAATACTTTATTTCAGGATTATTTTATATCCAAAGTCCGACGGGCTTAAATAAGGAGTTACAGGCTTGGAGGTTAATGAAGCACGTTAGACTTTGGACGGAAATTAAATGTGACATCAAGTATTGTATTGTGGAAATGTGCCAGCTTGAGATTGCTGTGCCTTTAATCCTCATGTCACCCATTATGTACCCCATAATTTACAGTGCTGTCTTGAATTTATATTTGCATTTACAGTGCTCTGAGTTTGCAGGCTTAAACCACGAGTTACGGTCCTACGGGCTTGAATAACGAGGTGTAGGCTTGGAGGTCATTTAAGCCCGTGGAACGCAAAGGTCTTACTTTCAAAACGTAGCACTAATTAGTGAAAGTGATGTTAGGTCTTGGAATTAATAATACAATATTCACAATCTCTCAAAATCGGCATAAATAACTACTTTATTGGATTCAAAAGTCCTACGGGCTTTAAGGTTAAAGCCTGTAGAACATTATGATAAAAATTTAACATGAAATACACTATTTTTATTTGCCAATTTGAGAGTAGGTGAATGTTGAGGTATTACCGTATTTATCGGCATATAACACACACCTCATTTTAAGAAGGGAATTTCATGAAAAAAAAAAAATTCAAATAAATATCTTTGAAGCAAAATCCTCAACCTCAACCTCCCTTCTCATCCTCAACCCCCCTCCTCAACCTCCCTCCTCAAACCCCCCATCCTTAAATCCGCTCAACCCCCCTCCTCAACCCCCCCATCCTCATCCTCCTTCCTCAACCTCCCTCCTCATTCTCAACCCCTCCTCAACCTCCCTCCTCATCCTCCCTCCTCACCCCCCCATCCTCAACCCCCTCCTCAAGCCTCATCCTCAACCTCCCTCCTCATCCTCAACCCCCTCCTCAACCTCCCTCCTCATCCTCCCTCCTCATCCTCAACCCCCTCCTCAACCTCCCTCCTCATCCTCCCTCCTCAACCCCCCCATCCTCAACCCCCTCCTCATCCTCAACCTCCCTCCTCATCCTCAACCTCCCTCCTCATCCTCAACCCCCCTCCCCCTCCTCATCCTCAACCTCCCTCCTCATTCTAAACCCCCCTCCTCATTCTAAACCCCCCTCCTCCTCAACCTAAACCCCCCTCCTCATTCTAAACCCCCCTCCTCCTCAACCTAAACCCCCCTCCTCAACCTAAACCCCTGGATCAGAAGCAGGTAAGTGAGGGGGAGGTATTTAGGGGGGTTTAGGTTGAGGAGGGGTGTTTAGGTTGAGGAGGAGGGGGGTTTAGGTTGAGGAGGGGGGGTTAGAATGCGGAGGGGGTTTAGAATGAGGAGGGAGGTTGAGGATGAGGAGGGGGGAGGGAATATCTGCGTATAACACGCACCTATCATTTGCCCCCTATTTTCAGGGAGAAAAAGTGCGTGTTATACGCCGATAATTACGGTAATTCTAAGACCTAAAATCACTTTCACTTTGAATAAAAGTACAGGATTTCTTTTTTATTTGCTTAATTAATGCTACATTTTGTAAGTGAGAGTGTTGCAGGTCCTTTTTGGTGCAAATAAGCTGTGGTACGATTTTAGCGATTTACGGGCTTGGCGGAAGGGTTTGCGTAGCATTTGAATAGCGAATTGGGATTTCTAGCGGCCGCAACTCTTTCAGCCGCACAAGATCAAAGTCTTTGACGGAAATAAGCTGCGATTGAGAGAATCGCAAGGCATCGCAGCTCGAGGGCCGTAACCTGCTTGGAGGCCGCAAATTGAATAGCCAAGTAGCTTGCAGCCTCCCTTTGCAGCTTCAAATCATGATTTCTTATGCTCTGTATCTCAGTGAATGAATGTGCCCTGTGGATATCTGATTTTGTAGAAGGAAGATTTGAATATTTTGCTATCAAACTTAATAAATGGCCATATCTAGATGGAAAAGGGGACGATGTTTGGAACCTGGCAAATGTGATGAATTCAGTCAATAAAACCTTGTTTTAGGACAACATGCCTCAATTTCAGCAATAGCAGTTGTACATTTAAATAAATCTTATTATGATGTGTTCCTTTGCTTTTTACTGCATCACAGAGATATTTCTAGCTTTCTGTGATGTATCCAGATACATTATTGTAATTTGCTTGTGGCAGAAAATCTTAAACAGGATGAGAGAAGCATAAAAGTACTGTTCACATCAGGGCTCAGCTAAAAGCATGCAGTTTCATTTATTATTACAGGAATTGCACAATAAACTGTCCTCATTGCAGCACAGGGCATGAAATGAATTGCCTGGCATCATCAGTTCTTCACTGCAATTGCCAGACATGTTTGACTGATTCCAAATGCTATATTAGCTCTGCTTGCAATGTTCATCTATGGTTAAGGTGCAGATTGGGTTGTAGTGTAATAAAACTCATAAATTGCATACTAGATGCACCACCTGGCATTGCTCTTACCCTAGACAAGTTCTCTATTAGAACTATATTCCTAATCTGCTGCTTTAGAATTACGGTACTCTTAATTCAACACTCTTGTTCCTATCCAATTAATCCATATATGGAAAATACTTCAAAAATCGGTCCCTTCCTCTTACAGCGAAAAAACAACATCGTAATTTGCTCATATATTTTGTATATGGATGGATATATTCCTATATACTATTCTATAGCAATTCTTCTATGTGCTTCCTCACTACAGAAGTGAGGGTTACAGTTCTATATTTCCTTGGATTTGTTCTTACTCCCTTCTTAGATATAGGTATCACCTCTGCTTTTCTCCAGTCATTTGGTACTGAATCTTGAAAAATTAAATATAATGGTTTTGCTATTACAGGACCCAGTTCCCTCAGTACCATTGGATGTATTCCATCAGGACCTGATGCTTTCCAACCTCTTTTGGATTTCTTCCTGCATTAACTAATTATTTGGTGAATGTAGTGTAACCCCATTATATTACAGTCATTGGTACGAAAATCCTTCTAAATACATCCCTGTATTAAATACTGATGAGAAAATAGGGGCAGATAGATAATGATATATCTTGACAGACAAATACATTTTGTTAAAGAGATAATGACATATTTTGATGGACAAAAATATATTGCTAGATAAATAATGCTATATACTAATTGATCGATTTCACTAAATAGACAATAGCTATTGATGGACAGGTATATTTTTCCAGATAGATAGAGAACACCTAGATTCAGTCAACACACATTTAGCCAAGAGAAACTTGCTCACTTGTCCTCTGTCTGTATATCAAGCAACTTGAATCTTCTAATGAGAACAGAAACCCCAAGAGACATTGGCACTCAACATGTTTATAGTTAAGGAACATATTTGCTGTTTGGCAAACATCTGAGGACTTTCAACATTAATAAAAACAATGTGAAATCAGTTTAAGTAACAGTGTATTTCTTCTATATTCCACATCACAATACTGTGCAAACATGTTTTTATTTGATGTTCTCCTTGTTCTGGGTAGAAAGCTCTGTGGTGAGTGGTACACCCTGCATAAGTGTATGTCTCATATATCATTTCTTTTGTCTGAAGATGTGTGTGCAGTTTTCAACCAAATTTGCAGAAGTGCTTAGTGCTACAACAAACAGTTATCTGTTTCTAAATGGATATAAAGCCAATGTGTTTTGTACACGTACATCATGTGTATTAGTCATTTCCTGATAGCTCTTTAGTCTTTTTAAAAGAGGACTAGATATATGTGGCTCATACTTGTGGAATTTTTCACCACATCCAGTTAACATACAACCACGCGTGTAGTTACTGTACTGATTTACTCATTTTATGATCTATTATGGGAAATAAATACACCCAAAATATTCAGACTTCTGCAAAAAGACTTAAAATGCTTTTGAAAATGTCCTTGTAATAGCGCTGACATACACTATCAATGTGGTACTAGAACCGTCAAGCACACACAAATATATTGTAGAAATAACTATCAACACAGAAGTACACACTGTATTGATTAGCCATACATCATCAATGTATCTGACGTCCAAAATGCACTGCATCCATACAAATATGCTTGGAAGTGAATGGGATTGCATATATGAGAGTAGAAGTGTATATGTGAGATGGTTTGTGTAGGAGGATATATATGATAGTATATACATATGCATAAGATTTTTGTGTCCATACACATGTTTGTAAGAATGGGCTTGAGTGGCAGCATGCATGAATTCTTGCATGAGAGAGCATGTTCATGTGAGCGAGAGTGCAATTGTGCGAGTGAATGTGTATGAATGTTCACATGAACATCTGTGTGAGGTAAACTGCATATGAGGGAGAGTGCATGGCAGTGAGTGTAAAAGAGTTTGTGTAAGAGAATAAATATCAGAGAACAAACATGCATGACAAAGGTATGTGTATGACAAACTTGACAGCATGTATACATAGTCTGTGAAACAGAGAGAGTATGTGTGTGAGTGAGCATGTACAAGAAATAGAATGGAGAAGTCAGACTTTCTGAACGGTTATGGGCAATCTTCAAGATTTCAAGTATGGCTTCTCTCTAAACTCCCATTCATTAATGTTAGAGGCTGCCTTTTAATTCAGAAGCATTGTTATTCTCTCTGGGTCCCTTTCTTGCTCTTAGAGGCAGTTCCAGCTTATTTTCATCAGCAGTTCATAGATTATATTGACATTAATTTTGCAAGAACCACTGTACAATGAAAAAAAACAAATATATTTGAAATCTTTCAGTATGATTAATACATAAATTAGACGAAATTAGTGAAAATGTCATAATGCTGGTTTTTAATTAGAAAATGAACACATTTTGTATGCCTCTGCTGGACCCTGGAGAGATTGATAATACTTTGGTATAATTTGGGTATGTAAGAGGGGCATTTACATTTCTGGATAGCAGTCCTTGAATCTACTGATGCAAGCAGTTTTGTATTGCAAGCAGTTTTGTATTGTCCTCCATCCTTCCCTCCACTGATATCTTAAAATGCACATCCCTCATGATCAAGCTGTCTGGAAGTGAAGTAAGCAAATACAATACTGAATCTTCTACTCATAAAGTTTCTTCAAAAACTCTGAGTTTGTTACACACTTTGAAAGGAAATGCTGTTTTTCTTGAACTACAGTGGTCATTTAACACTGCTATTGCAAATTTTTGAAACAAAATGTAACATTTTGTTTTTTTCATAAGTGCTTTCATATTTTTTTATCCTATTAGTTGTTCTCAGTCAAATGGACATTACCAGAGTTTCCAACCACTAAAGATACGGTACCAGTACAAACATTTTTATAAAAATCTAAAAGTAAAATACATTATTTTCCTATTAAGTTTAGAGTAAGTAAAAAAAAGAAAAAGAAGGAAAAGAAGAAAAGGATAGAAGAATAACGATGGAATAGAATCTAGTTAAGCTCATTTACTCCACAATCATAAGCAGAGAGATTTCAGGGAAATACCTGTGCATGTAAAAAACATTTTGGACTAGCAATGCAAAGATACAAAGAATTCAGAATTCATCATTTAAAATACAATAATCAGAGCCAAAGGTAGGCACCTTAGAAAAGACCAGTTGCTCAACCCTATGGGAAAAGTCCAAACCAAGTAGCCCATTTTAGAAAGAACATGGAAAGATAATTGTGAAGCATAGTCATAAATTGTCCGGTTCTTTGTCTTCTATAAAAAAAAATTGAGTGAATGAGAGAATATCATATTGCTTCCCATAAAGAGCTAAGACTATTCCAGTGACTAATGTAATTTGGAGTGTGAAATAATTTCCTCTTGTTAATTGTGGGACAGGGAGCAATAATAAAGCAATAATAAAAAGAACCATGGGTCGGGTGAAACTGGTATTTCTAAGCAGCTGGATATCAATTAATTAATTTGATGCCAGAGGGAAGACAGCTTAGGGCAGTTCCACTACATATGGAGATATGAACATACAGTATCTGTCCTCATCCGTTTAGAAGGGGTAAGATACCACCTCATAATGGTCTTGTAGGATTGCTCTTTAAAGTTAGAACAAATTAAAAGAAATGTTTGTATACCCCATATTTACTGATACTCCTTTTCTGTCAGCATATCCCCTAACTCACTTTCCCAATGAGTAACACAGGGTGAAGTATTTGATAATTCCACTAGAAATAGGAGAGAACATAGTGTGAAGACCAATTTTTTCTGAGGTGAGTCCAATAAACACATTTTCTCCAATATTTTTAAAGGTGCTAAACACGCTCTTTTAATATGAGGTAGTGAGACTTGTGTGTATTTAAAAAAAAAAAATCATGAGGGGGTCATGGTAGTCCTGGAGCCACATTAAATTCCAAGCCCGTATTTGCAACATGAGACCCCCAACGGCTGCGGGCTCGAAATTTGGACGAGTTTCAAAGCTATTAAATTAGAACATGCTGTGAGTTACGGGCTTGAGACACAAACCTGTAAACCATTTGTTGAACGTTGGATGCGCGGCCGTGAATGTGATCAATTAGTCAAACTCGTAGTTCCGGGTTTGGATGGAGCCAATGGAGATCATGATCATTGTGTCACAACAAAAATGGAGGTTGGATTTCAAAGTCTTACGGGGTTCAATTATTAGTTACGATCGGACCCATATTCCAGATATAATGCAATATTGATAAGCCATAAATATGATATTCTATTACATGCGAGTTCCATTATATGTATTAACACATTGATTGCCGGGATCGATATAACACGGAAATTACACAGTAGTGTGTGTATATGTGTATTTAAAGTGCTAAGGATTGGACTTTAATGCCTTGCGGGTCCTCTCTAGCACTCGTTGGCTTCTTGGCTTCATTTGCGGGTTACGGGCTTGAATGGCAGTGAATTTGTTGCTATTTAATAGCACGATTGGAAACGTACCAGTAACGAGCTTGACAGATCAAAGGATTTGAGGCCTCGCAATTCTAGTTCTTGCGACCCGTAGAGTTTTCTTGTTGCTTTACAGGGCCAATTTAATAGACGTAAGTCTTGAGGGCTACGTTACGGGCTACGGTTTTACACGTTAGGGGAATTTAAAGTGGCTACTGGATTGTAATATTTCAAACACAATTATTTTACCTCTATCAAACATATTCTTAAGTCTGGTAAGGTTGGCTGCTTCTAATCCCCTAAAGATTATTGGGTCTAAACTAGGAAGGAACATATTACTTAAAAACTGTGGAGTTAAAGGGGATGGCAAAGAAATTAGGTCATCATATATATAGTTGTGTATCTGCCGGGATGTCCGCCACGCTTACGATGTTGGTCACGCTTTGCGCATGCTCTCATTGCGAGGCCCGTCGGACTTTGCTGCAACTCAGAGTCTCGCAAAGCAAGGCAAGTAGTTGAGGCATGCGGGCCTTACGAGCCCTACAACTTAAGACCGAAAACCGTACATGCACTGTACGGCTCGCAAAAAAATTGACTTTAAAGCCTGAAACAGGGAACTGCAAAGACCAGAAAAACACAACAAATATGCCTCAAATTAACTTACACACTCTCACACAGCACAGTGGGAGAGCCAGGGAGCCTGTGAGTGTAGTTGCAAGTTAATTTGAGGCATATTTGGCATTTTTTCACCAACGAAAATAGCCTAAGCGAGAAAAAAAAATGGCTGCCGAAAAAAAGGAAACACAACAAAAACCGGAGGACGTAAAACTAGTCCGAAGGTTGTAAAAAGTGCTCAGAGGGCCCATAGCCTCACATTGTGTGGCAAACACCATTGCCAGGCTTACTATTTTACTCCCATCATTTTTGCAGGCAATTTCCTAGTATTTTATAGTTATTGAATCCCACAGTGAAATAGAATTAAATATTACAAGGCATTCCTAATCCTGATTTTTTTAGGGCCCACAACATAATAAGATAAAAAACTTGATAGAGATCATATTGTTTTCTAAAACTACCCATCTACCCAGTGTGTTGTGGAAGGTGCCAAGCTTGAATTTGAGCTAATTGTGCCGCTTGGTAGTATAATATAATGTTTCGGAGAGCTAGTCCTCCTCTCAAATTAGGGAGATAAATTGTCCTTCTCGCTGTTCTCGGGCATCTATTATTCCAGATAAAATTATCAATATGTGTTTTTAATAAATTAACATCAGATTGTCTCAGGGGGATATGTAGCGTTTGAAAGAGATTGAACAATAAGGATAGACTTTAAAAGCAGTAACTCTTCCAAGCCAAGAGATGGGAAGGGATTTTAATCTAATGAGAACTTTCTTCAGTTGAAAAAGAAGTGGGAACAGAATTACACTGAAATAGGTCTGCATATAACCATGTTAAAACAGGGTTTAAAACTTAAAACTAACTTATATAAGTATCTGGAGGTGTGTTGGCAGGTGTATATCTAGAAATAATGATTTTTCTCATTCATAACTATCAAGATATCATCTGCAAATGCATAACTTTTATAATTAATACCTAAAATAATAGCATTCATAACTAGAGTATTTACCAGGATTACAGTCTTAAGTATGCAAACTGTATTTGCTTGGAACATCTTTTGAAGTATAGCATTTTTTGGAGTGAATTAAAAAAGCAAAGCATATATGGACCCAAAATACGGACAAAGGCTTTATATTTAGGGTTACCGCATCTGTAAATACTGGAAAATTTGGCAGATTTAAAAACTCAGTTAATACAGCTAGTGAAAATGCAGTTTTAAGAGAATCAGATGTTCCAAAGAACATTTGAAAATATGAGACTGCTGCAAATATTCTTTCAGAGATTGATATATTCCTGTGAATTTCAGGAATGGTTATATAAATTTGAATAATATGCTTCAAAAATGTTGGTAATTTAGTTAGAGTCTATTACCAATTTATTTTGAGAATCATGTATCCAAAGAATAGAGTTTTTAGTTTTATTTTGTCTCAACCGTGAAGCTAACATTGGGTCCTCTGTTCAAACTGCTATTGTTTAGTATGCTGCATGGCATATGTTGTGTGCGTTAAGTGCTTAATTGCGCTTCTAGTCTCTAAGACCTGTTGGAGAATCTGAGGGTCATGAGCTTTTTTGTGAATCAATTGTAATTTTAAAAACTTTTTGACCAACCCTCATTAATTCCTGTGTACATTTTCTATGAATATGTGAGGTCAACAAGAAAAAAGTATCCACCTTAAGTATCCATCCTTTATGGGATGTCCATTAAGTAAAGTTTGAGATATCAGGTGTGTCATTTAAGCAGAAGTAGTTCTATAATTACCTTTCTACAAGTTATTTATGGACAGGGTCAGAAAAAAAGAATCATTCAATTTCCAATGTGGTCTATAATAGTGTGTCAAGAAGTTAAAATTCAAACTGATATTAGAGTGGTCTGAACACGTTACACATTTTTAATAAACACCTTTGCTTAAAATACATATGTTTGTCACATAATGCAATGTGAAAACCTTTTAGCACTTTTATTGCAAATTAGCATATCAATTTATTTCTGCACATTTAGTTTGCCCGAGGTTCCACAAAAACCACAATACATTTTTGTAGGATTTTTTAATTCTTGAGAACACTGCCCTAGCTGGGTTGGGAAGTTTCCATTCAGTGCCATCTGTATCCTTTTTTTTAAGTGAGATTTATACTTTCTTACATTTTGTTTTCCAAGCTCTGTTCCTGTGGATAGAGAAACATAGACTGCCTGCTAGTTTGTTTCAGTTCAAAATGGAAATAAATGGAAACCCTGGTTCCATCCCCCGACACGGTGTACAGGTCAGTGTTCTCTACAATGCCCAAAACTCAGTTATTTATTACTGGTTATAATATACACTTTTTAAATGAAATGACACAGAGGCATTTTGGCTGTATTTAGTTCCTGCATTCTTTGCACCATTGTATTCATCCTATAATTACAGACATGCTACAAATGTTTTCTATTATGTTTACTTGTGTGTTTAGCTGTTAAATTGCCCCTGTAGTGCTTTAACAACATGAGCTAAATGTTTTAATTAGGCATTGATCATTAATACAATTCATACTCATATATTTAAAAAATAATATTCAATATTAATTTCAGACTCAGCTGCTGCTTATATCCACCCATTATACGGTCAATAGGGAGGTGGCTTTCTCTACCAGAGACACAATGTGTACCATCAACACAATGAGTTTCCCTTCTCCACAAGCTTTTGATGTACGGGAAGCCTAGCAGAGATTGTTAATTCTTTTATCATGGCTGGTTGGTCTTAACATTCTTTAGACCTTTCTCTGTTAGAAACTTCCACCCTCCTCTTAATGAACTTATGATGGAGAAAAACAGATGCAGGTTAATAGGAATTATATTAATGATTGATGCATAATTAAAATAATTAGCTCCGCTTTATAAGGTATCACAGTATTCCTTTAATCCCCTTCCTGTCAAGGTGTTTTATGGAGCCAATTCAATCTGGGACATTAAAAATGTTATTACATTTGTGGTTTCTATGTTTTAACTCAGAACTTAGTTCATGCACATATACCAGTGAAAACATAGATTTAATTCATTTAGACAAGAGATCATTTTACACCACACTGCAAGTTCTCCACTTCTGACAGCCTCCTTTAAGTTTAACACCCACACTCAGCGTCTTCAGCCCAGTCACAGAGGATGAGGTGACCTCACACCTATCAACTTCCCATCTAATTCATGTCCGCTTGACCCTAGCCATTCAAAACTCTTTTCCTCCCTCTCTTCCACCCTATCTCAAACACATCTTTTCAATCCCTACCTCGCAACTGGCACATTAACATCACCCTTCAACAGTCACTTATTACACCAATCCTAAATAAACACTCTCTTGACCAATTTATGCTCTGTAACTATTGTCCTTCTTTGCTTCCTTTTGGTTCCAAATTACTACTAGAAATACTAGTCTATAACAGTCTAACCCATTTTCGGTAATGGAACACCTTACTTGACCATCAGCAGTCTGGTTTCTGTGTTCAACACTCTACTGAGACATCACATACTAAAGTACCTTATTACCTCCTGACAACCCAAGCAATAGGGCACAATTCTCTACTTATCCTCCAAGACCTCTCCACTGCCTTTGATACAGTAGATCACTAACTTCTCCAAACTCTCAGTTCTCTTTGCCTCCACTACTTTACCATTACCACTTACTGTTTGGGTGACTCAAGGACAGTGGAGGAACTAGAAAATGGAGGGTCTTGGTGCAAAAAAAAAATTGGGGCACCCTTCCCCAAGGGGGTTTGTAAAAAACGATTTGCGTGAAGCACACATATATACACATGTATACATATACTATCTCTGTCATTTTCACATAGCACTAAGTCTCTCTCAACATCTAGCTCCACACAGCATCCACCCTCTTAGTATCCATCACTAGATAGCACACAACCCTTGTCAGCAGCCATCTACTCTCAGCATCCATCCCCACACAACACCTAACCCCGTCTTAGCACCCACCTCACAGAATACATCCCCCTATAGTTTGCGGTCATCCTGCCCTTGCTCTCTCTCTATCACCTCATCCCTTATACACATCCCCAGCATGCTGAACTGCTCCCTACTGCCACCACTTGAAGCTTCAATAGTAATGCTCTACAGAAAACAAAACAAAAAACAAAAATGAAACAGCACCACCTGCACCACTAGTAGCTTCGCCCCTGCTCAAGGGTCTGTTTTGGGTCTATTGCTTTCCTCAAGCTACACTGCCTTTCTTAGCTAACTAATGAGCTCTCTTGGTTTCCAGTATAATCTCTATGCTGATGATACTCAAATGTACATCTCCTGTCCTGACATCACCCTCCCTACTCACTCATGTCTCCATCTGTCTATCCAATAGCTCCTCAGTTACTTACAGTTGACAACTGCTCCATCACACTTGCAACACAAGTCCGCTGACTTGGGACTACTCTGGACTCAGCACTCTCTTTCCCTCTCCCTACATCCAGTCACTTACCAAAATTGCATCTGAGAAACGTTTCCAAAATCTGTTTTTTTCTCACACAAGAAACAAATTAGATCCTACATCATTTACTGATCTTTTCCCGCATGGACTACTGCAATTCACTCCTAACTGGCCTTCCCCCTTACTAAATATATATTATATATTATAAATGTTTCTCATCTACTACCCCACTCTGCCAATCCCTTCAATGGCTTCCCATACCTGCTAGAAATATGTTCAAAATCCTGAAACTCACCTACAAAGCCCTAAACAACAATGCACCCTCCAATCTCCAATAATTTTCTTATGCAGTCCCCAACCGAAGACTTTTTTCTCTATCGTGCTCTGTTAGACTCTCCCCTACTATTCACAGTTTCAAACACTCCCTAAAAACCCATCTACTTAGATACATCTACCAACTTGTTCCCTAAATTAATAGGGGACACAAAAAATAGCAAAATTAAACTTAGTTGTGTATTACCAGATTTGGCCACTAGACGGCAATGGAGCAGTATGTATTTCCCATGAAAACTTTGACCCATCATATATATATATATATATATATATATATATATATATATATATATATATAATAAGTCTCATATTTCCAAATGATCTTTGGAACATCTGATTCGCTTAAAACTGCATATATAATAAGTTGTCATATAGACATACATTATATATATATATATATATATATATAATAAGACATATATATAAGACATTTTAAAAAGTTTTTGAGGGGCACTGTAGCAATGGGACCCCCCAGAGCAGGGTCCCGTTGCATTGCACTAGGTGCTCTTGTGATAAATCAGTTTTTAATAATATGTACTCACTAGCGACTTGCCCGAGAGGCAATTAAATTTGAAGCCATTTGAATGCTGTTTGAGACATAATTGAAACAGTTTTGTACTGTGAGGACCTTCGGCGTTCATTGTGAGGCTTACGCTGAGCAATTTTGGCGCTCATCGCATGCCTCGCAATGAGCGCCTTCGGCCTCTCCTGTCGTGTACTTTTGGTCCTCTGAGAGAGATATATATTTCTATGTATATGTACCGTATATACTCGAGTATAAGCCGACCCGAGTATAAGCCAAGGCACCTATTTTACCACAAAATACCGGGAAAAATGAGTGACTTGAGTATAATCCAAGGGTGGGAAATGTGCTGCCCCCTGTGTCCCTCTTGTGCCCTCTGTGTCCCCCTCTTGTGTGCTCTTTCCTTGTGTTCCCCCTCTCTCTCCCCTGTGTCTCTTCTCCCCTCTCCCTTCCCTGTGTCTCTTCACCCCTCTCCCTTCCCTGTGTCTCTTCACCCCTCTCCCTTCCCTGTGTCTCTTCACCCCTCTCCCTTCCCTGTGTCTCTTCACCCCTCTCCCTTCCCTGTGTCTCTTCACTCCTCTCCCTTCCCTGTGTCTCTTCACTCCTCTCCCTTCCCTGTGTCTCTTCCCCCCTCCCTTCCCTGTGTCTCTTCCTCCTCAACCACCCTCCTCATTCTCAACCTCCCTCCTCAACCCCCTCCTGAACCCCCTCTTCATTCTCAACCTCCCTCCTCAACCCCCTCCTCATTCTCAACCTCCCTCCTCATCCTCAACCCCCCTCCTCATCCTCAGCCTCCCTCCTCACCCTCAACCTCCCTCCTCATCCTCCCTCCTCATCCTCCCTCCTCATCTTCAACCTCCCTCCTCATCCTCAACCTCCCTCCTCATCCTCAACCTCCCTCCTCAACCCCCTCCTCATTCTGAACCCCCTCCTCAACCCCCCCTCCTCATCCTCAACCCCCCCATCCTCAACCCCCTCCTCAACCCCCCTCCTCATCCTCAACCCCCCATCCTCAACCCCCTCCTCAACCCCCCTCCTCATCCTCAACCTCCCTCATCATCCTCAACCTTCCTCCTCAGCCTCAACCTCCCTCCTCAACCCCCTCCTCATCCTCAACCCCCTCATCCTCAACCTCAACCCCCCTATCCTCAACTCCCCCATCCTCATCCTCAACCCCCCATCCTCAACCCCCTCCACAACCCCCCTCCTCATCCTCAACCCCCTCCTCAACCTCCCTCCTCAAACACAACCTCCCTCCTCATCCTCCCTCCTCAACCCCCCTCCTCAACCTCAACCCCCCATCCTCATCCTCAACCCCCTCCTCATCCTCAACCCCCTCCTCAACCTCCCTCCTCATCCCCCCTCCTAATTCTAAACCCCCTCCTCAACCTCCCTCCTCAACCTCAACCCCCCATCCTCAACCCCCCATCCTCATCCTCAACCCCCCATCCTCAACCCCCCCTCAACCCCCCTCCTCATCCTCAACCCCCTCCTCAACCTCCCTCCTCATCCTCAACCCTCATCCTCAACCTCCCTCCTCATCCTCAACCCCCTCCTCAACCTCCCTCCTCAACCTCAACCTCCCTCCTCATCCTCCCTCCTCAACCCCCCTCCTCAACCTCCCTCCTCAACCTCAACCCCCCCATCCTCATCCTCAACCCCCATCCTCAACCCCCTCCTCAACCCCCTTCTCATCCTCAACCCCCTCCTCATCCTCAACCCCCTCCTCAACCTCCCTCCTCAACCTCAACCTCCCTCCTCGTCCCCCCTCCTAATTCTAAACCCCCTCCTCAACCTCCCTCCTCAACCTCAACCCCCCCATCCTCAACCCCCCATCCTCATCCTCAACCCCCCATCCTCAACCCCCCCTCAACCCCTCTCCTCATCCTCAACCCTCTCCTCAACCTCCCTCCTCATCCTCAACCCTCATCCTCAACCTCCCTCCTCATCCTCAACCCCCCTCCTCATCCTCAACCCCCCTTCTCATTCTAAACCCCCTCCTCAGCCCCCCTCCTCAACCCCCCATCCTCAAACCCCCCATCCTCGTCCTCAACCCCCCATCCTCGTCCTCAACCCCCCATCCTCATCCTCAACCCCCATCCTCATCCTTAACCCCCATCCTCATCCTCAACCCCCCCTCCTCAACCTCAAACCCCCTCCTCATCCTCAACCTCCCTCCTCATCCTCAACCTCCCTCCTCATCCTAAACCCCCCTGCGAGCCACATCATTAGCATATACCGGGTGCCGACGCAGGAAGTGAGGGGAAAGGGAGAGGGGTAGTTATTTAGAGGGGTAAAGTGAGGAGGAGGTTTAGAATGAGGAGGGGGGATAAGAATGAGGAGGGGGGTTGAGGATGAGGATGGGGGAGGGAAAGAGACATGGGAGGTTAGAGAGACACGGGGGGTAGAGAGACAAGGGGGGGGGTTAGAGAGACACGGGGTGGGTTAGAGAGACCCGGGGGTTTAGAGAGACACGGGGGGGAGAGTGACTCGAGTATAAGCCAAGGGGGCCCTTTTTAGCCTTAAAAAAAGGGCTGAAAAGCTCGGCTTATACTTGAGTATATACGGTAGTTAAGTAATAATTAATTATTTATTCAATAAATTGATTAAGTAAGAATTAATTATTTATACAATAAATTAATACACTTTAAATATTTATAATTGATATATGCAGCGAGCAATAGGCTGAAGAGCTAACAATCTGTTTGTATTTTGCGTCCGCATAGAATATACATTGTGAGTGTTAGTGCCCTGCTTATAAAGTGTAATGAATGTTTGAAGTGTGCATTCTAAATAGGCTGCATGCGCGAGGTAAAGCCATTGGTTTATTGTGTAAAGCGGGATTGTATAGTTGTAATGTTATTAATGTGGTACGCGTCTCGTGAGCATTTTCGGCTTTTGTAATAGTGTATTTTGTAGGTCGTAATGTGATGTGTAAAGTGCTATGCGGTTTGCAGTGTTTTGCGCGGTCCGGGGTCCTGTAGCCTCGTTTTCATTTTTTTCTGCTTAATTTTTTCCTTGCGTAGACGATTTTCGGGTGGCGAAAATCATCTAAATCGTGTTAAATTTGCGTTCTACCTCACTCACAGATGTCCTGGCTGTTGCCCCATGCTGTCTGTGCTGTTTTTGGAATTTTTGGGGGTGTATTTAGTGTGTTTTTCGTGCTTTGTGTTCGGCCACTAATCTCGTAAATTTTTGTGTCTCGTATCTTTTTTTCCCGCGTCCCGCGTCTTGTATTTTAACAGCTCGATTTGCAAGGCTCGCAGCGATCGTACGCATCTCGCAAAGCGTGAAGACGTCTCGCAGTTTGACAACTATAATATGTGATTATTACTTATCTGCACCCTCCACTGTGTGCCTTTAAAGCTGCATCATATGACTGCACAGATCAACAAGAAGATGCTGAGGGTGTTGTGTGCATTAGAAGATGCAAAATGGATATTCACAGCTAGCTGCCACCAGGGGCGTAGGAACCTGGGGGGGGGGGCAGGGGGGAAAATGCCCCCAGATTATGTAGGTCCCCATTAACTTCTCCTCTCCTGCTCCTTTAACCTGCTGGGTCTTTCAAAATAACGCAAGATAATTTCGCAAGATCTTGCAAAACCTTGTGAGACCTGGGTATCTGAAAAAGAAGAGGAGGTGAGTGGGAGCTACTGGGGAACTGCTGGGCAGAGAGGGAGGGAGAGAAAGACCAGGAACAGGGATCTGTATATATATATATATAAAGATACTGTATATATATATATATATATTTAGGTATCTATCCAGTATATATACATTATATATATATATATATATATATATATATATATATATATACATATATATATATATATTTACGTATATATATATATATATATATATATATATATATATATATATATATATATATATATACACTGTATACTGTATATACAGTTGTGCTCAAAAGTTTGCATACCCTGGCAGGAATGTGAAATGTTGGCATTTATTTTGAAAATATGACTGATCATGCAAAAATGTTTATTTTATTGAAGGATGGTAATCATATGAAGCCATTTATTATTACATAGTTGTCTGGCTCCTTTTTACATCATAATGATAACAGAAATCACTCAAATGGCCCTGATCAAATACCCTTGAATGTTTGGCCTTGTTACAGACACACAAGGTGACACAATTAAAGGTGACTTTCCCACACAATTAGTGTCTGTGTTTAAATAGTCAATGAGTTTGTTAGCTCTCACGTGGATGCACTGCGCAGGCTAGATACTGAGCCATGGGGAGCAGAAAAGGACTCTCAAAAGACCTGCGTAACAAGGTAATGAAACTTCATAAAGATGGAAAAGGATAAAAAAAAAGATATTGAAAGCCTTGAAAATGCCAATCAGTACTGTTCAATCACTTATTAAGAAGTGGAAAATTTGGGGATCTCTTGATACCAAGCCAAGGTCAGGTAGACTAAAAAAGATTTCAGCCACAACTGCCAGAAGAATTGTTCGGAATACAAAGAAAAACCCACAGGAGAAATACAGGCTGCTCTGGAAAAAGATGGTTGTTTCAAGGAGCACAATACGACGATACTTGAACAAAAATGAGTTGCATGGTTGAGATGTCAGAAAGAAGCCTTTACTGCGCCAATGCCACAAAAAAGCCCAGATACAATATGCCGACAACACCTTGACACGGTGCACAGCTTCTGGCACACTGTAATTTGGATTGACAAGACCAAAATAGAGCTTCATGGTCACAACCATAAGAGCTATGTTTGGGGAGGGGTCAACAAGATATATAGTGAAAAGAATACCATCCCCACTGTGAAGCATGGTGGTGGCTCACTGATGGTTTGGGGGGTGTAAGCTCTAAAGATACAGGGAATCTTTTGAAAATTGATGGCAAGGTGAATGCAGCAAGTTAGCAGAAAATACTAGCAGACAATTTGCATTCTTCTGCACAAAGGCTGTGCATGGGATGCTCTTGGAGTTTCCAGCATGACCATGACCCTAAGCACAAGGCCAAGTTGACGCTCTAGTGGATACAGCAGAAAAAGGTGAAGGTTGTGGAGTGGTCATCAAAGTCTCCTCACCTTAATATCATTGAGCCACTATGGGGAGATTTCAAACGTGCGATTCATGCAAGACGACCAAAGACTTTGCATGACCTGGATGCATTTTGCCAAGATGAATGGGCAGCTATACCACCCGCAAGAATTAGGGGCTTCATAGCCAACTATTACAAAGGACTGCACGCTGTCATTGATGTTTAAGGGGGCAATACACAGTATTAAGAACTAAGGGTGTGTAAACTTTTGAGCACACCTGTATATATATATATATATATATATATACACAGTATCTCACAAAAGTGAGTAAACTCCTCACATTTTTGTAAATATTTTATATCTTTTCATATGACAACACTGAAGAAATGACACTCTGCTAAAATGTAAAGTAGTAAGTGCATATCCTGTAAAATAGAGTAAATTTGCTGTCCTCTCAAAATACCTCAACACACAGCCACTGTCTAAACCGTTGGCAACAAAAGTGAGTACACCCCTAAGTGGAAATGTCCAAATTGGGCCCAAAGTGTCAATATTTTGTGCAGCCACCATTATTTTCCATCACTGCCTTAACCCTCATGGGCATGGAGTTCACCAGAGCTTCACAGGTTGCCACTGGAGTCCTCTTCCACTCCTCCATGATGACATCACGGAGCTGGTGGATGTTAGAGACCTTGCGTTCCCCAGCCTTCCGTTTGAGGATGGCCCCCAGGATGCTCAATAGGGGGAGTGGAAGAGGACTCCAGAGGCAACCTGTGAAGCTCTGGTGAACTCTATGCCCATGAGGCTTAAGGCAGTGCTGGAAACTAATGGTGGCCACACAAAATATTGACACTTTGGGCCCAATTTGGACATTTCCACTTAGGGGTGTACATAAATGGCTGTGTGTTGAGTTATTTTGAGGGGACAGAAAATGTACTCTATTATACAGGCTATACACTTACTACTTTACATTGTAGTGTAGTGTCATTTCTTCAGTGTTGTCACATGAAAAGATATAATAAAATATTTACAAAAATGTGAGGGGTGTACTCACTTTTGTGAGATACTGTATATATACATACACAAACAGATCTACATATAAACATATATATATATGTGTCCCCATGCCCCCCCAGGTTTTTTTGGTTCCTACGCCCTTGGCTGCCACCCACGTCACACAGCAACAAGCTGTGAAATATAGGAGGAAGGAGAGGCCAACATGGGAGTTCCCTAGAGGTAAGCAACAGTAAATGAAAGACCCAACTTATATCTCACTACAGTATGCCTTTAAGTGATCATTAAGTGATCACAAAACAGTTACCTGTGTTTACTTAGTCAGTTGTGCATTCAGAAGTGTTTGCTTAGCAAGCTATAAATATGTCAGAATAGTTTAAATGCACAACAGGTTACTCCATAATATGTCATTTAACAGGTAAAGGCAAGAGGAGGACCAAAAAATTCCCCAAGCACTTCAATGTAAGTTTTCAAATTGACAGATCACTCATTTTAATGGCAAACATTTTTTGTAACATTGAAAACACGCTGTAGCATCGAAGACATGTTCACTTTGGTGTAATTTTTAACTGGCCATGTTACCCCCCAGACAAATTCTTCTATTGGGTTTCCTCATAACAAGAGAAAATAGCACATGTAGGGAACAAAAAAATAACATATCGATTTTTAGTTAAAAAATGTGGAGAACAGATGGGATAATTGCAAAAAAATACTTTTAAAAGGACTACATTGTTGCACAAAGCATTGGGATACGTTCCCCAATGAATTGAATATTTTACACAGCTCTCTCTGTTTGTTTTTCTTTATCTCACAGTTTATTATCTCTCTCCTTTTCTATGCTGCCCTTCTCTCCTTTGTCCTAGATTCTCTCTCTTGTACTTTGACTGTCCCTAGTGACCTTTTCTTATTGCTTACACAAAATATCCCTTTTTGGCGTATATCTATCTGACTCATCAGTCATGAGCAAACGCCAGGATATGTCATATGTTCTTCGTGACAGATAATGTTATTCAGTGTGTCTCCTATCTGCCCTGTACTTTCCCATTTTTTGTCACATAATGTAATAATGCACTATAAGATTATACAGTATATCATATCTACACATACACGGTCCAGTCAAATTATTATGACCACCAGCTAATATCCCAAATAACTGCCATGTGCAGCACGGACAGCAGCTAGACAGCGTGGTAGTGAGTCAATAAGATGCTGGAAGGTTGGCAAGGGTGTCTGGAGCCATGCAGACTGGAGTGCATCCGACAGCTGCTGTAGAGTGTGAGGTGGAGGATCCATATGGCGAACATGGAGATTGAGGTGGTCCCACAGGTGCTCATTGGGGTTCAAGTGCGGGGAATTTGCATGCCAGGTAACTTGGAAGTCTTTGTAGTTTTCCCCTGGACAGTTCTGGCATTATGACATATTGCATAGTCCTGCTCGAAGATCCAATCCGCTCCAGGGAAGACAGTCAACATGTATGGGTGGACTTTATCTGCAAGAAAAATAGGTAACCCAATTGGATGAGAGCCGCCACCAGCTTGTGCTCTTCTAAGAATAGTTGCAATGTGTTTGTTCTCGGAGGTTTCGCATCTGACACGCCAACAACTGTCCAGTCAATGGAGCAGAAAACATGATTTATTAGAGAATGCAATCCTTTGCTAGTCAGAAGAGGTCCAATTCCAGTACTGTCATGTAAATTAAAGCCTTTTCTGACGATGAACCCTTGTCAGCATGGGTGCAGTGACCAGCCGTTTGCTTCAGAGCCCCATACACAACAGGGTTCACTGTACTGTAACTTTAGGCACATGGTACACTTTAACAACAGCAGCACGCAAACAGTTCACACACTGCACTGTTTCAGAAATACTGCCACCCTTGGCTCGAAAGCCAAGTACCATCCCCTTCAGAATCGGATAAATCTCAAGTTTTACCCATGGCAGCGATAGTTGATATGTTTACAGAATGCCTACATGTCACTTTATATACCCACCAAGCCAGCTCATGACAGGTTTCATATTTCGTTTGCCATTTACTGCTGACTTCAAAAGTAGGCGATGGTCATAATAACGTGACTCGACCCTAATAACAGCATAATTTGATAAATTGTGAGATGTTTTATTATATCTGTAACGGATCTCCTGGCACCCCGACCGGGTACCTCCGTTGATGGACGCGTCCTAGTTTGCGTCGAGGCCTACAAGCACCGCACCGGACACCACATTACCACAGACTCCACAATCGCCGTAGCTTAAAGCTCCCAGGGAGTATGCAGCGCATAGCAATCCCCAGTATGATATAGCGATCCCCTCCAAGAACGAGACAAGGCTACATTTTGAAGGGTCAAGCAGTGAACTCTCTTCTTTATTAATTACAAAACACATTTTTAAACACTTCACATACACAGTAGGGGCAGTGACTACCTTTGGTCAACCCCTAATTACCTCTGGCCAATCAGACAGGGTTAAGGTGTGGGAGCCAGGAGTCCCCTCCCCCAGGAGCCGCCCACTAGGCGTGGCTAACTGCTCATTCTACCTCTGGCGGTGGAGAGAGTAACATCTCTAAGCTCACTTATTCCCCTGCTGGGAGTATGGGGAAACCCCAGGTCATCTCATTATTCAAGAGTCCCTACCCCCATTGTTCATGGTGCCATCTTGTCTGCTAAAACCCTTTTGTTCTGCTATCTCTTGTGTGGTTTAGCAAATACTATTAAGAGGCAGATGGGCAACTCCTGACCAAGTGTATGAGACCAAAGATATTTGACTGTATACCACACAATACAATATTTTTACAGATATAATAACAACATTTTATAACCCAGAACATATCTGCAGATAGCTTAGGTCTGAGCACACATTATTACTGAATGGCGCTCAGACCACATACATACAGTTCAATGGCCATGGAACCAAAGTCTTTCTGCATAGGAAAATAAAGTATTTAAATGCCGGTCCATAGTCAAAAGGCAGGAGGCCGGCAAACAGTCCTCTCCAAGACAAAGTGGCGAAGGGCACTTCGTCACAATATCTATCTGTATTTATGTATATTTAACCCTTGTATTTTGTATGGCAAAATTATTAGTTTGTGATCTGAGACAATGGCATAGAATCATGATAGGGTATGTGAAGAGTTTGGTAAGCAGGCATTTGAATCCATGGGCATATTTAGGTTTTATACAGCCCTAGGGTATTCAGATGTGTGTGCCCTCACTCCCCACTTGCAGTACCACCTTTCCACTTTCTCAATCTCCAACCATAAGTTTATATGTTTCACATATATATATGGTATATCAGAAAGTGTCAAGTACACTTACAGACAGAAATATTACTGTATATAGACATTTCTGTGAAAATGCAAACATACTACAATATACTGCACTGCTTCCTTAGGCAGCCTGCTGCCCAATGAAAATGCTTTGACCTCAATGGCCTAGGTATAAACGCACCACTGTTTGAATCATCAGAAGTATTGTGGACTTTTTTGAGGCAAACCTAGAAAAATATAGTAAAATATACTGTGGAAATGAGAGAGGAATAAATAGGAGAAACAAAAATAGACAGAAGGGTACTGTGGGCAGGCAAGAGTCATACTCTAATTTAAGGCTGAGAAAACATACAGTGGCCTCAGCAGAAACACACCCCTATTGGAATCATCAGAAGAACTGTGGGCGAAGTCTGTATTTGTGAGGCAAACCAAGAAAAATATAGTAAATCCACTGTGTAAAGGAGAGGAGAATAAATAGGCGAAACAAAAATAGAAAAGTATTGTGGGTTGGCAAGTCATTCTCTAATTTTAGGCTGAGAAAACATACAATGCATTGATATGAAAAGGTGATCACTTTTACCCCGGGGAGAAACACCTCTATAACTTCTGTGAGCCCTATTAAATTCACCAAATCGCAGTTCCAGAAGCCCGTAAAAAACGGGGGGGAGGAGGATGAAATTATGTGGACGCTCTCCATAATGTAGCTCAGGCATTGAGTTTTATCTTTCTCTTTTTTTATTTCCATCCTAATTTACCAATTTCATATGTCCCAGCTGGATGCCAATTTTTTATGTTTTTCATCTAGTTCCCATGAAATCGTACTCATCCGTATATGTATTGAATTTTTCGTACCTATCCTTTTATAGTAGGTCATCACGGGCAGCACGCAGTGGCGATGAGCATCCGCTAGATGGTGCTGCCGATATTCTGGTGCCATATCAGAGAGTCAAGGCTTAGGTAAACTGTTAGTGTGAGGGTAAGGGTTGGGTTTAGGGTTAGTTAAAGAGTTAGGCTAACATTATAAGCTTTGAACTGTCACATATCGGCAGCGCTGCAAAAGATTGGCAGCGCTATCTAGCGGTTGGAGGCCGCACTGCAGCTGCAGACCTGTACAGACATCTTAACAGGATAGATCCAATTTTTATTTTAATCTCTTCAAATATAGGTATGTTTGATTTCCAATTTGGATCTATCCCTCTTTGCCTGCGCATTTCATCTGCAGCACTGACAGATGCAGTAAAAGGTGCCATTCGCCAGAGGGTGTTGTGAGTTTCCGGGCACCATCAAGATCCAGGGAAGGCAAATAACTATTCTCCCCTCCGACGTGATGCAACTCTACGGCGCTGAATTGACAGCGAGGCCATCGCTATGTTCGGCGCGGGCACTCGGCCCCCCATGGCCTCGGGGCTCGCCTCTCATAGCTCAAGGCCTCTTCTGTCGGCGCACCTTATATGCTAAAAATCCGCAGCTCCATCTGTCGACCGGAGGCGGAACTGCAGCTGTCAGATTTTGCGATGGTGAAGAGGGAAAGGACCTCCAATTTTTTGCTAGGACACTTTTGGAGGCTAAGACAATCTGATTTGTTAGGAATCGTGATTGAATTTTGCAATGGGAAGTCCTAGTAATGCTTCCTCTGTTTTTTGGGAAATAACAAATCCCCATAGTTTTTCTAAGGAAGAGTATCTTTCTTCCCATATATGAGCAATTTTAGGGCATTCCCATAATGCATGTCTCAGTGTAGATGTTTACTATCCAGGGATGGATTTGAGATTTGTTGTCTCGTTGGAGTGAGATAACATCTTAAAATAGTTTTAAAGGCACTCTCTCTTAGAACAATTTTGAGAGAGGAGCTTGCTGAACTCAAATAATGTATTTTAATTTTATGTTGAAGTTTCCTAAAAACCTAAGGAACTCTTTAAACATGGGATTGAGCATGCTCAGACTTTTGTTCCGAAGCATACTTGCACAGAAGACAATGGACCCCAAGCCACGAGGTATAATCAGTAATTGGTAATGATCTTTAATTAAGAAGATATAAGAATCTTTTTTGGGTGAATCAGAAAGCCTGTCCGACAATTAAAAATTGTACACTTCAAATGTTAGTTTAATATAGAAAGATGCTTCTTATACATGTATCTCTCAAACCTATTGCTCTGCCACAGCTGCAGTTTCTAT